>JBBDGP010000788.1:0-437500 GCA_037952835.1 Lithobates septentrionalis | reverse complement strand
AAATGTTCCAATAAAGAAATTTTAAAAAAGGTTACAATAGGATCTAAAGTATCTAAATACAATATAAAGTATCTAAATGCAATATAAAGTATCTAAATGCAATATAAAGTATCCAATTATAGATCAGTACAGGCACATACTCTGTATGACTTTCTGAAAGGTGCAATGTTTTGGGGTAGCAAGTAATAAAGCAGGCAAATATAAAAAAGACATAAAGATAAAATGAATAGGAATAGCATCAAATCAGAATAAAATATAAAACTTTAGGAGAAAGAGAGATAAAACTGACAAATGTAAAATAACAATTTGCTATGTTATAATACAGAAATAAAAAAAAAAGTTATAAGAGGATATAAAATATCTAAATTCAGTATAAAGTATCTACATAATCACACATAATTATAATAATATGTCATAATAATAATAAATCATCTATAATGACAATAAATTCTGATAGCAAAGTTGCCCAGAAAAGATACTGTACCTGAATTGGGTTAATCCAGTTTATTGATTAGTATCAATGAGTGTACATCAATCAATCAATAAATAAATATACATGTGTGTGTATACTGTAAAGCATCTGCTGCACACTTGCATTAACCTCTGTCGATGGAGGACTCCTTTCTTGTTTTAATGATATTATGGTTGTGCAGAGGCAGCCAATCAGGAAATAGAAGTCCTACAATTAGCAGAGTGAACATCAAAAAGGTTTATGGCTGAACGTGCGCGGCCACGCCTCTCCTTGCCCAGGATTGGCTGATTGGGCCTCTGACGACATATATTAACCCCAGCCTCCCTGAAGATGTAGCTGTACATGGAGTTGTTGCTGGGAAATAGTGCCAGTGCTGCAGTATGGGGTGCAGGGAAGACACAGGGAGGTAGGTCTCCTGTAGGTGTCTGATGAGACAGGCTCCCCTGTCTATGGATGGAAGGGGTGCAATGGATGACAGCTCCTAGTGACACCTGATCAGAGATCTTGGGGAACTTCCCGTTGGGGACTATGGACAAGACTTACTGCTGTAAGTAACAGATCACTTGATTGCACCTAATGCAGCTGTTTTATGGCAGGACCTTGACAACTCCCATATGCAATGCCTGATGCCTTCCAATACTTGAATCGTTCAATAGATCTGATTGTTACCTGCTGCTCCATTGACAGTGCGATCTGATCGGGGAACTATCTATGGAGAGCTGGACATAGACGATCTGTCACCCCCCCCCCCCCTCCCCCCACTTGTCTTCTATTCCTCAGCCCAGACCCAGGGAAAGGACTTGGCACAAGGTGCAGAGGAGCCATGAGCCTGGTCGGGGGATTTCCTCACCACCCGGTGGTGCACCACGATGGTTACCCGTTTGCGGCCGCCGCAGCCGCCGCCGCCGCCAGCCGCTGCCACGAAGAGAACCCCTATTTCCACGGCTGGCTCATCAGCCACCCCGAGATGTCTCCCCCCGACTACAGCATGGCACCTTCCTATAGTCCGGAGTACGCCAATGGCGCGGCCGGCCTGGACCACTCCCATTACGGGGGTGTCCCGGGAAGCGGGGCCGGAGGCTTGATGCAAAGGCCTGTGAAGCGGAGGGGGACCGCCAACCGCAAAGAGAGGCGCAGGACTCAGAGTATAAACAGCGCCTTCGCCGAGCTCCGGGACTGTATCCCCAATGTGCCCGCCGACACCAAACTCTCCAAGATCAAAACCCTCCGACTGGCCACCAGCTACATCGCCTACCTCATGGATCTGCTGGCCAAAGACGAGCAGAATGGGGAGACAGAGGCCTTCAAAGCTGAGATCAAGAAGACTGATGTCAAGGAGGAGAGGAGGAAGAAGGAACTGGTCAGTACACACCAACCAACACCTCTCCTTATTATCCCATGGACACAGACATCCATACACAGATACCTATACAGATAGAGTTATATAGGGACTCATTCACTAAAACTGGAGAGTTCAACATCTGCTGCAGATGTGCATGCTAGCCAATCAGCTTCTAACTTCAGCTTGTTCAATTACACTTTAACAATAAAACCTGAAAGCTGATTGGCTACCATGCACAGCTGCAACAGATTTTACACTCCCCAGTTTTAGTAAATCAGTCCCATAGATAGGTGTGTGTGTGTGTGTATATAGAGAGAGAGAGAGAGAGAGAGAGAGAGAGAGAGATACAAAGATAGATAAACATCAATAGTTAGAGAGCGATAGATAGATACATTCTTACATACATATAGATATAGGTAGATAGATAGATACATACATAAATACATACATACATATATAGATATAGATATAGATATAGAGATAGATAGATAGATAGATAGATAGATAGATAGATAGATAGATAGATAGATAGATAGATAGATAGATAGATAGATAGATAGATAGATAGATAGATAAAAAAAAATACATAGAAATATAGATACAGATAGAGAGATGGAAAAACCAAGAGGTGTCAGCATAAAGATAAATAATAGATAGATATAAAAAAAGGTAATTAAAAAAGAGATGGATAGATAGATAGATAGATAGATAGATAGATAGATAGATAGATAGATAGATAGATAGATAGATAGATAGATAGATATACAAACCTAGATTTTTTTTAAAAAAAGCCATAGATAGATAGACAGTTAAAGGTCAGCAGTTATCAACAAAAAAGATAAGTAAATAGATAAAATATTACACTACAGGAAATAAAACAGATCCACAATCAGTGTACAAATCTGTAACAATAGAAAATAATTCAAACATTATTGCAAATAATCATATGCATTATCCTTTATATATAAATAAATATTATATAGAAAGGTATAAATATATTTCTCAAAATGCATTAATATATGGATTTGTGTAATATTAAAGTGACACATATATATATAGATAGAAGTAAAGCATAACAACCTTGTGCAGAGAAATACAACAATTCAGAACAGACTATGTAGACGTTGTGCACAATATTTATAACTACACACTGATATAGCTATACATGTGACTCCGGGAAGTATATTTATCTAGGTGTTTAGTAAGTTGTGGTACTGTTGTATGGTTATATAAACGTATTTTAATGTGATTTGCCTAGTAAATGTATCTTTAACACACATTTATATTGTATATGTATGTACTTATAGATTTATGATATTTATAATAAATATATATATATATATATATATATATATATATATATATATATATATATATATATATATATATATATATATATATATATATATATATATATATATATATATATATATATATACGAAATGTATGAATATATTCAGATTGTGATCGTCATTACATAGATAGATAGATGGATGGATATACAGATAGATAGATAGATAGATAGATAGATAGATAGATAGATAGATAGATAGATAGATAGATAGATAGATAGATAGATAGATAGATAGATAGATAGATAGATTTTCTGATCCAGGAACCGTATTCTGTTGTCTGGGTCTGATCAGAGGTAAATCCCCCCTGTAATCCCCACAATGCACATGTGAATGTATTTATTGTTCTATGTAATGTTTAGTGTAGATCGCAATTATCATCCATCATGGAGAAATACATTTTCTGTGCAGCCATTTCTGCAATGTAAGAAATAATTTCCTCTACACAAATTACCATTCCCAATCAGTCTTACAAAAACATTTACACACGGCCTTATTTGCAAGCCTAACATTTTTATATTTAGAGAAATCTTTTCTTACAGTAGCTGCTCACAAATACTGTACCCGAAAGAACGATAGATTGGTATATGAAGAACGTACACGTTTATGGATACAAATATTAAAATGAACAACGTGATTTTTAGTTTATACATTTATTTTTAGCATTGCCTATAGGAGAGGTCCTCAGATGTATCCATTCTGATTTTAAAAATCGATTAGAAGGTTTGTTACAAAGTGATAGTGAAAGTGAGTGTCAGCTCTTGTGCAGCAGGCCCCAGCTAGGTAATCCATGCTATAGAAGAGCTCTGTAGAACTAGCAATTGCTGATCGCCTGGCTTTAATCTGTACTTCTCTCTGTTTTCTCGCCTGCTCTCAGAATGAACTCTTGAAAAACACAGTTAGCAGCAACGATAAGAAAACTAAAGGGAGGACTGGCTGGCCTCAGCATGTATGGGCTCTGGAACTTAAACAATGATCCATCCTCTGAACTGATGCAGAATGAAGACTTATATCAAAGATACTTTCTGAAAAAATAAACTCCTGTTAATTTATGTGCAATCCCCCCCTCCTCTCCCCCCCTAAAAACAAAGCACCCACCTTGTGGATTTCTGCAGAGAAGCATTCCATTATATGAAGAAGAATCTACAGGTTAATGGCAGGGGCCCCTGGCTCCTGTGATTGTTGCAGTATTTCTCTGTTTTGTACAGAAAACACAACACAGGACGAGGACACCCGGCTTCCTGGCATTCGTATGTATGTGAAGTGTACTTGACCTATGGGATATGATAATTAATATAAAAAGAAATGTACTGATAGGAATCGCTGCCCCGCAGCTTCCTCTCGGTATAGGGCCAGTCCCTGTGCCAGCGAGCTCTGCTACCCTGACTGCAGCGCAGTGCCAGTGCAGCAGATCCCTGAGGCTGGGGACCAGGCAACTTACCTGCTCCTTTTATTTGTTGTCTTGTTCAGCATTTGAAGTTGTTTCATCTACTTGTTTTGTTGTGCACTTCTGTCCAGAATTGTGGAGATTAATTAATATTTGAAGGTGTAAATCGTTGTAAGTGATCAATAAACCACTGAGTGTCTTTTTGTATATGTTATGTTTATTATTCAGGGTAAAATTCAGGGTACACAAGGTAAAAAATATACAAATCTGCATTATATATATATATATATTCTGTCTGCATGATGAATTGATAAAAAGCTATGTTTATTATTGCCGTTACACACCGGGTAAAACGCAAGGAACACAAGGTAAAAAGTAAAAAGATACAAATCTATCTATCTATCTATCTATCTATCTATCTATCTATCTATCTATCTATCTATCTATCTATCTATATGTATATCTATATAGAGATATAGATGTATCTCTCTCTCTCTCTCTCTCTCTCTCTCTCTCTCTCTCTCTCTCTATAGATCTCTCTCTCTCTCTCTCTCTCTCTCTCTCTCTCTCTCTCTCTCTCTCTCTCTCTCTCTCTCTCTCTCTCTCTCTCTCTCTCTCTCTCTCTCTCTCTCTCTCTCTCTCTCTCTCTCTCTCTATATATATATATATATATATATATATATATATATATATATATATAAAATCTGTATGAGAGATAGATAGATATTATTGCCCTTATACACAGAACTCAGGGCACACAAGGTAAAAAATGGTCTGCAATATATATAGTGTTTATATTTATATATAATAAATCTGATATATATATATATTATTAATAATAATAATATTATATATATTATAACAATATGCATGTACAGATATATACATAGAATATTTCTATACATGCATTTTTCCTTGTGTTTTCCAAGAAACTTAAATATCTCACAGCTAGAGTAAAATGGTGTACTTTTTTTATTCGACCTCCCTGTTATCCCTGATAACATGAATGCATTTCTGTGACATTGTTTTAAATTATTAATATTATTATTGTTATATTTTCTCCTAGTAGCAGTTATATTTAGATTGTTTTAAGCTGTGTAAATGTATACTTAAACACAAATAAATAAGGCTGATTTACTAACAGAGATGAGATAATGCAATCATGTGAAAGGCACATTCCTGTTTACTTATCATCTGCACATGATTGGAGAATGGATGTAAAAATATTCACAACTTGCTGTGTGAACATTCTCAACTCTTTTAATAAATCAGCTAATAAAAATCAGGAAAAACGACGGATTAAAACAATCATCTATAAAAGGTTCATTTATTCTCTGAAAATTCACTGAAAAAATAATAATTTGAATTTTATTTGGTCATAGCTTTTTTTTGTATATAACTAGTTGGGATATGTGCTATGTTTAGTCCATTACTGTACTTTAAAGTATCAACAGTCGTAATTTATGCAGCTTTTGTTGTGTAGTGAACACAAATATAATAATTTAAGAAAGGGGTTATTATGACAATCAAATATAATTGTCATAGTAAAAAAAAAAAATATATATATATACATATTTTTAATATATAACCCCCCTTACACACACAGTCACACACACAATTACTTGATAAATAGTTCTGCTATAATTCTTACTTCTGGTAAACCACTGGTTTGAAATAATGTTATGTTTGGTTCATTATGTAGATCCGTTTTAATTTCTCTTTCCTATGTATAAGCTTGTACAAGAAGCTGCAGGGGAAAACAGAGAGGTCCCAAGGCCTAGTTATATTTGTAGCCAGCTATAAAAAGATAAGAGAAGCCTTGCACCAGGTCCACATGTGTAGGTTGAAGGGTTACAATAACTGACCAGTGTGTAGTGCCCTTTGCTGTCAGGGGTCAGGGGCCTGCCGTAATCTGCCCTGCCTTGTGCACAAAGACACTTGCTAAGGTTCACTATAACTTACCAGACCAGCTTGTAGATTACTGGGGTGACCCAGTTTCATAAAGAAATTATAAACCAGAAACTAAATACCAAATATTGATACAGGGTAGTAACATTACAGCAGCATTATGTAAGTAAGTGAGTAAGTAAGTGCATTTAGTTTTATTAAAACACCAGGATATGGATCCTATTTTTTTGTGACAGCTATTTTCATCCCAGTTGTCAGATGTTTAAAATAAAGATACTTACCTTCCTGAATTGAACCTTTTGTCAGGAATAGAGCAACATCTGAGAAATGTTATTTATGAGTAGTCAGCAGTGGAAAATCACAGTGCCCAGAATTAATGCATTCTTACATTGCAACATTAATCTGGGCACTGACAGATTTGGCAAAGCTATGATACTTTGTGTAATTAGGGAGCCACTGCATGAACAAATGTTCCTTAGCAGGTGACAGATACTCTGTCAGGTAGATATATTGTAGCCCACAGCAATCAGTTCTTTTTAGTCTTCCATTGCTAAATGGGTAAAAAGAAAAAGAAAAGATAGAATGTGATTGGATGATAAGAGCATGAAAACACATCATCCATATACTTTAATGAATAAAGACTATAGTAAAAGTTGGGCTGATCCTTATAGACTCTGTACTCCCCAAACACCCAGTCAGTTATAGGAGGAATCATCTTGTTTAAATTCCCATGACCCTGACCAACTATTTCAAGTGGACTCATGCTAGGATAAAAATTAGTCATTTTCACAAATCAGTCCTTATGCAAAACAGATAAGGGCTCTAAAATACACAAATGTATATGGGTCTTATGTATATGAGACTAAGTGCTACAATTTTAGGAGCAAGATTGTTAAAATGTATCTAAAATCCTATACAAACAAAATAATTACTATATATATATTTAATATATTTATGTACATATATATATATATATAAACTGTGCACATGATAACCAGGCTCAAGCTATCCTTTTCTGCTGTAGCTTTCAAAACAAAAGCTAACACTTGATTGGTTGTTATGACCAGCCCTTCTATTTTCTCTCCCCCAACTTGGGTCCATTGAAATAGATGGCTTACAAAGGGAGTATTTTTTTTTTTTTTTTTTTTTTTTGTCTGTGCATCCAATCGCCTTTTTTTTTATTTCCCGAACATAAACACAAGCTAAAAATAGAACTCATTTATTCAAATACTAAAAAATATAAATAATAAATAAATAAAAAATCTAACATCATAGGATACATATTAATTTTTTTTTTATATATCTATAATTCTGCTTAGTCAAATGAGTTAATACAAGTTTTCACGAATGTGTATTTTATCCTATTGCTGTATGTCTGGTATATATGCTGTCAATAGCACTTACATGGTTGCCAAGCGAGCTAATTACCCGCAGCCAGTCCTCTACTGTTCTTTTTTGTGCTGTATTGTCATTTGTAAGCCAGCAATTACTCCAGATTTATTCTCAATGTGTAGGTGACAAGAGCTGAGGTCCTCTCAATATTTCAGAATTCTAGTAAGCATCTGATCGTACAGAGAAATCCCGCTGTGAATACAAATTAAAAGCTCAGAGTTTTAGTAGTCACGGGGCTTTTGCCAGCTAAGGAAATCTTTTTAATTACTCTGTAATGTGGATGTTGCCTTTTTCTAGAGAGTAATCACTCTCAGAGTAAAATCTCAAGAGCCCTAGACAGGCCGGAGCCAACAAAAATGTAGCTTTTGACGTTAAAAGCTAAATGGTGGAGCTAGACTGGAAGAGGGGGGAATTGATTGGGAGATTGGGATGTCAGTAGACTGGCCTCCGGTCGCCTTGTAGGGCTAGTCCACAGCTTGATAAGACAGACAGCATGGGAGCCCCAGTATCTGCTCTGCTAATCCATTCCCAGCACTGTCCTGCTCTGCAGTGACTGCACAAAGGTTACCCTCTCCCTACATAGCATGGCTGATGAAAGCACTCCTCCATCCATTACAGTTATTGCAAAATGATCACATACTAAATTCATACATGCATCAGTATACAAGAATTCATTTCCATGTCAGAAACACACAATTATTTAATTATATGTATTGCTCTGATCAAGACGGCACCACCTCCATAGGATTATATATTTGTATATACCTAGATAAAAATTGAGAACAAGTTTGAGAGAGATGGAGAGAGAGAGAGAAGGAGAGAGAGAAAAGTATATCAAAGTATGCCTATTAGATACGCAGATGTTTATATTAAATCTTATTGTTACTGCTTTATAAGGTATATTTAGAGGGCTGTTTACTGTCTTGAATTCTTGAATATATATATATATATATATATATATATATATATATATATATATATATATATATATATATATATATATACACACATACTTTATAGATTTTAATCTTTATTGTTAAGGCCTTATAAGTGTTTTAAGTATAATGAGAGGGTTTACTGTCTATATTATTTATACATGTCATTTTCTATGTATTCCTGGAAGCACATATATACACATTCCATATATATATATATATAGATAGATAGATAGATAGATAGATAGATAGATAGATAGATAGATAGATATAGATATAGATAGATATAGATATAGATAGATATGTACATATATATATATATATATATATATATATATATATATATATATATATATATATATATGTATATATATATAAATAAAGAAAAATATATATATGTAATGTCCTTAACTTTTCTTTATATGTGTTGCCAGGGAACACAGGTATCCACTCATTTTATATACTATATATATATATATATATATATATATATATATATATATATATGCTTTATACATGTCCGTTTCTATGTGTTCCAGAAAGCACAGATATTTATTCCATATATACAGTATAAGTGCATATATATAGATATCTCTCTCTCTCTCTCTCTCTCTCTATATATATATATATATATATATATACAGTATATACACACTTTGCATATAATGACATGTCTGTGTATATATATATACATACATACAGAGAGGAAAAATACAGCGATTTCCTAAGGTGACAGAAGGCTCCGTAGAAAAGCATGATTTCATGGGTTTGTCCAGGGCGATAAGGTTCGTTATCAGCTTGCCTAAACAGAGCCAGTGTTATGCGGAGCAGTTAGCTGGCTGCTGATAGTAGTGGGGTCAGTGGGAAGTATTCAGTGGGAAGTATTCAGTGGGAAGTATTCAGTGGGAAGTATTGGGAAGTATTGGGAGGAGTGAGCAGGCTGCTCTCTTTTGGATTTGCCTGTCACACGGTCCTATGCGAGTCTTTTCAGGCCGTACTTGAAGAAACAAGGGAAAAACCAGTTTGTACATATTTCACATTGGCCCGATGCCCCCTCGAGAGGGTAATTATTGTTAATTTGTTATTATTGTCAAGATAGGGTCAGAGATAGCGCTAATGAGGGTGTCTTATTGAAGAGTAACATAGGTGAAGTCTTTTCTGTCCTGGGGGCTCAAAGAAAGAAAAAAAACGACTCTAACAGAACTGCTAGAAATGTTTCACAATTTAGATGGAATATCTGAAAAATAAAGTGCATATTGGAAACATGATATAGAAGGTGAGCATGCAGAGATCACATGATGTGGATGGAGGAATTATATGACATTGTTTCCATACTTTACATCATAATGATTGATATAGATAGCTTGTAGCAAACTTCGGTGAAATCTATACCTCTGAAATCTATACATCTTTACAGCGATGGGTTCTGTCCAGGGCAGAAATAAAGGTCCCAGACTGTGTTTTTTTTTCTTTTTAATTTACATATGAAAACTATGCATTAAACTTGTCTGGATGTTTTAAGAGAACAGAGCTTATCTGATAGAAAACTGCCCCCTAATAAATCTCCCCCTACACCTACTGTGTGGATGTACATCCATATAACTTCACTTTGCATTAGAGGCTGATTTAGTAAATGAGTGAATTAACCCTGTTTTCACTGCAAGCACTCAAGGTTTCATCACTAGGTCTAGCAGGGTTAAATCAGTCATTTTCTCTGAACCTTAAAGAGGAACTGCAGTCTGCTCACATATAATTTGTAATAAAAACATCTTTGCCCTTCTTCAGCTTCCCTCCAACCACTTTGCATATTATTTTATATATACTGTGATTCTGTTCTTGCCAAATATGCTGCAGATATCCTCTTCCACTGAGTCTGGCTGCAATCATCTTAACTGTGGGCAGCTGAAGCTGCTGCCTGTTCACTTCCTGGATTTACACAGACACACAGAGGCACACCTCCAGCAGCTCTCATTGGCCCTCTTATGACTCATCCCCCTCCCTTCCTGGCAAACTCTCACAGGAGTGAGAGAAAGAGCTGTACATGATGTCATAAGCCTAGGCTTTTTTACCAGACAAGAAGCAGGAAGTGGGCTGTATAAGGTATTTACTGGCAGAAAAAATGTTTCACTATCCAAAGTTAAAACAACAAGAGCAGAGGATTTAATATATGGAAATATGAAAAAATACTGAAGTTCTGCTTTAATCAGTGAACACAATCCATTATACACACACTTCTTTAATAAATAAAACCTTTTTTTTTTCGTAAAACCTAAACTTTTTTAGCAGCAGCAGTTTATTTAAAAATACTGGACTTAATTATTAGGTTTTATGAGTTCATTTTAATTATACTGTTGACAGCAGATCAGTATTCGGATGGGATGAGTTACAACACTAGACTGTTCAATGCACTTATATAAAGTCATTGGATGTGCAATGGGTTGTTCTGAGAATGCGGATACATTATATTGTTTGTACATACTAAACTCCAGAGTGTGTAGCAGATCTGTATTTGGTTAATATGGGCTTGATTTACTAAAGGCAAATTGGTCTTTCACTTTGCAATGGAAATTGCACTTTGCAAGGGAATTTGCCCTAGAACTCTGATTGTGGTGAAGCTCTGCTGACGTCCATCATCCAATCCTGTGCAAGCAAAAAATGCATTTTTTTTTTTATTTATCTTGCTTGTCATGGGATAGTCTTTGCAAAGAGAAACCTTAACACATTCATTAAGCTCTGGGATAATTTTCTAAGTGCAACTTCTCTAGCAAAGTGGACAGCCTATTTGCCCTTTTGCACATTTCACTGTTCCATGTACATTTAGGGAAGGGTTTACCAAAAGCAGACAGTTTACTTTGCAAGTACATTTTTCCTAGAGGGCTTGGTAAATGAGATGAAGCTCAGCTGACTTCCATCATTCAATCGTGTAGGGTAACATGCAGTTTTTTTTAATCTTCCTTGCAGGTAAATGGGGTTTCTTTGTAAAGTGAAATTTCACCGTATTTACTAAGCTATGGAAAAAATCCACTTGCAAAGTTAACAGACCACCTCCTATATGTTTACAGGAGATGCTGGTACATACCAAACTCAAGTGTACAGTAGATCAGTATTTGGATACCATGGATTATTACACTCCACTGTTCAATGCACTACTGCATTACATACAGTCACTGGATGTGCAGTGGGATGCCCTGAGTTACAGAGGATGCTGGTAGGTTGCATCAATTTAGTACATCCTAAACTCAGGAGTGTACAGCAGATATATAATATGATGCCACGGATTATTATAATCCACAGTTCCATGTATTGTTATTACATAAAAGTCAGTTAACTTCGCAATGGGTTGCCCACATGCACTGGGTTGCCCGGATTTACAGAAGATGCTGGTAGATTGCACCACTTTAATACATACTAAACCCAGGAGTCTACAGCAGATCTATAATCTGCTACAATGGATTTTTACAATCCAATTTTCCATGCACTGTGATATATGTGCAGTGTGTTGCCCTGAGTTATAGACTGTGTTGCCACCTCATCCCTTTAAAACCGAAAACATATGAATTACACAGTTCCTGTGGCTGTTTATGGTGCATTATCTGCTTTAAATTAGCCTCAAAACCTGTGTAATTCATGTGTTCGGGTTTACATGGATGAGGTGGCAACCCTAGTTATAGAGGATGCAGGTAGGTTGCACCAATTTAATACTTACTAAACTCAGGGTGTGAAGCAGTTCTATATTCGGATGCCATGGATTACTACAATCCACTGTTCAATGCACTGTTATTACATAAAGGCACTGGATGTGCGGTGGTTTGCCCTGAGGTATAGAGGATACAGGTAGCTTGCATCATTTTAGTACATACTGATCTCAGGGGTGTACAGCAGATAATCGGATACCATGGATTAACACAATCCACTGTTCAATGCACTGTTATTACATACAGTCACTAGAGGTGCAGTGGGTTGCCCTGAGTTACAAAGGATGTTGGTATACATTGCATCATTTTAATACATACTGATCTCAGTGGTGTACAGCTGATAATCGGATACCATGGATTACTACAATCCCATACCTCCCAACTTTTTGAAATGCGAATGAGGGATACCTATCAGCAAAAGTATGCAGGCATAGGACACACCCCTTGCCATGCCCCCTTAAAGGAGAATTGTACAAAAAAAAAAAAAAAGATTGGTTAAACCCACAAGTGCTTTTTTTTACCACTACTATTCCTTTATATTGGCTTTTGGAATTTGCAAATGTAGAAATTTAGAAATCAGATGACAGGTTTAGTGCTGGAAAACACTTTTTGGATAGATAAAAAGTGCATTTTATATACAACTATATAGATCAGACCAAAATGAGGGACAAATGAGGAGGAATGAGGGACAGAGGGACATTGCTCCAAATCAGGAACAGTCAGGGGTGTACAGGAGATAATCGGATACCATGAATTACCACAATCCACTGTTCTATGCACTGTTATTACATACAGTCTCTGGATGTGCAGTGGGTTGCCCCTGAGTATGCTGGTAGGTTGCATTATTTTAGTACATACTGATCTCAGGGGTGTACAGCAGATAATCGGATACCATGGATTACTACAATCCACTGTTCTATGCACTGTTATTACATACAGTCTCTGGATGTGCAGTGGGTTTCCCTGAGTATGTTGGTAGGTTGCATTATTTTAGTACATACTGATCTCAGGGGTGTACAGCAGATAATCGTATACCATGGATTACCACAATCCACTGTTCTATGCACTGTTATTACATACAGTCTCTGGATGTGCAGTGGGTTGCCCCTGAGTATGCTGGTAGGTTGCAGTATTTTAGTACATACTGATCTCAGGGGTGTACAGCAGGCACACACACCATTTAGCAGTTTTGCACAAACAGTGACTTAACAGAGATATCAATAAATTCATTGTGGCGTCTCCCCCTGTTCTGCATCATATGTTTTTACCTATTATGAAATATCCCCCCACTCCCCCTCCAGTATTTCCAAGGGCTTATTTCGCTTTGATGAGCAGGTCGTGTAGTTCTGATGACCAAAAAAAAAAAAGGGGGGGGGATTCATCCGTGGGCAATCTATAAGTTCTTACATGTGCTATTTGTGACATCTGGGAGTGATTAGAGGCCAAACCCCTCCCCCATATGTGCTGGCTGTATCTGTGCATGGAGCCTATAGAGCGGGTGACGTCACATCAGACGGAGCGGAGCCATCCTGCTCCTGACTTCAGCCCCCTTTCTCTGCTGCAGATCCTCGTCCAGCCTATTCCCCCAGCTGGAATGCGGATGCTATGGCACCATCGTCCACAGAATCTTTTTTTTTTTTTTCCTGATTCATTTTTTATTTTTTATTTATTTTTTTGCTTTCACAGGTTTCCAGCCAACACGCATACACACACATACATTTTCCCTATCGTAACAGCAGGGCTCCCCTGGGAATACATCATTCCTTTCGGTACTGAAAATAAACACTGAGACTTGTATCTTGCAGCCATAACCTCAGTCTTTATACATTGCGATGGATGGCTCCCTTCCAAGCTAAACAGGCGGCCTTATAATGGCCAACAGCAAACTATTAAATAAAGTGAAACTTTTATGATAATTCCTGTTTAGAGAAGATGTGTTTCTAATCATCACAAAACTGATCTCAGCTGGTAATTACGCCTGAAATGTGATAAATATGAAGTGGGGAATGTGGCTACTTCTCCTTCCAGGCTGCAGCATAGAGTTCAGTGCACCTGTCCTGGCTCCTCCCACTCACACCCGGTCCAATCAGGACACACTAGAGACTCTGGGGCTGACTACCTATAGAAATGAGATATCAGAGACTTCAATTGTGATTGTTCTCTCATCTTATGTCAAATGTGTTCACATTGATCAAGCAATCCTGTGCTAGTAAATACCCTGTGTTTTTATTTCCCACAAGATTGTGTGTTCAGAGTCAACTCTTAACCGCTTAAGGACCGAACTTCTTTCTGAGATTTGTTGTTTACAAGTTAAAAACAGTTTTTTGGGTTTTTTTTGCTAGAAAATTACTCAGAACCCCCAAACATTATACTTTTTTTTTTCTAACACCCTAGAACATAAAATGGCGGTCGTTGCAATACTTTCTGTCACACTGTATTTGCGCAGCGGTCTTACAAGCACACTTTTTTTGGAAAAAAAATACACTTTTTTGAATTAAAAAATAAGACAAGAGTAATGTTAGCCCATTTTTTTTTTATATTGTGAAAGATAATGTTACGCCGAGTAAATTGATACCCAACATGTCACGCTTCAAAATTGCGCCCGCTCGTGGAATGGCAACTTTTACCCTTAAAAATCTCTATAGGCGACGTTTAAAAAATTCTACAGGTTGCATGTTTTAAGTTATAGAGGAGGTCTAGGGTTAGAATTATTGCTCTCGCTCCAGCAATCGCGATCGCGGTGTGGTTTGAATACCGTTTTCCTTGTCAAAAGATTTTTATTAAAGTGGGGTTCCACCCAAAAAACAAAACTACCTGTAAAAATTCTAAAAAAAAAAACAAAAAAACATTTGGATATTTTTTTTTTTCACTTACCTCTAAATGCCTGTTGCTAGGTGGGCATTTAGCCTGGGCTGGTGACATCACTTCCTCCTCGGCACAGGAAGGGCTCCGCTCTGCTCCCTCCCTCCTGTCAATCATCTAGGACCCATTACAGGTCCCAGGTGATTGAGCGGCCAATCACGGCGCACGGCGCCGCTCGCGCATGCGCAGTGGGTGCCAGGCTGTGAAGCCACAGCCTGGCGCCCACAGTTGTAATGCCGGCGCCGACGAGCGGAGGGGGGAGACGAGTGGGGCTTCGATCCCCCGCATCGCTGGACCCAGGGACAGGTGAGTGTCCAATTAAAAGTCAGCAACTGCAGTATTTGTAGCTGCTGACTTTTAATTTTTTTTTTTTTGGACGGCCCCCCTGGGTGGAACTCCTCTTTAAGTTCATAGTAATAAGCTTAACATACATGTTTATGGATACATGTTAACATAAAGAATGAAGCTCAATATTTACAGAAGTAGGTAAGAATATAAAACACATAATGAAGTATAATAAATAAATAAGGATGTTCGGAATAGAGATTTTAAAACTGATACATTTGATCAAAAGGTATCTATCTATTCCTACAATGTTAATTTCCAAAATAATGTGAATAAGATACAACATTAGTAAAAATGAGCTTCAAGAATTAATGAGGGGGATAGGAGAGGAAGGAAAGGGAATAGAGAAAGAAAAGGAAGAAGAGGAGAAGAGTGGAGAAAAGAGATTTACTGGATTGATCCGAGAGCCAGTGTGGGGTTTAGTAAGGTTTGAGTTCCATCAAATATAATCAATTACCATGGCAGGAGGACTGAATTATCAAAGGATGATGATGCGAAAGAATGAACCCATGGGTACCACATTTTTTCAAATTTTGGAATTTGATTGGAACACCGTCTTCATATGCGGGCGCTACTCACGTATGCATTCGTTTCTGCCCATGAGCTCGTCGGGACGGGACACGTTTAAAATGTTTTTTTCCTTTTTTATTTTACCTTTTATTTTTTATTTTTACACTGTTTTTTTTTTTTAAATTGTCACTTTTATTCCTATTACAAGGAATGTAAACATCCCTTGTAATAGAAAAAAGCATGACAGGACCTCTTGAATATGAGATCTGGGGTCAAAAAGACCTCAGATCTCATATTTACATTAAAATGCAATATAAAAAATAAAAATAAAAACTGTCATTTAAAAAAAATCAGTAAAAAAAAATGGCCCTTTAAGAGCTGTGGGCGGAAGTGACGTCGCTTCCGCCCAGCAATTGTATGGAGACGGGTGGGGGCCATCTTCCCCTCACTCGTCTCCATACCCAGCTAGTGACTGGACCCGATCACCTCCGCCACTACCGACGGCTCCGGTAAGTGGCAGGGGGCACCGGCAGCTAGCTGCTGCCATAACAACGATATCCTCCTTCAAACAGCAGACTTAAAACTGCGGCGGGCGGTCCGAAAGTGGTTAAAGAGGTATCAAACCC
The DNA here is from genome assembly GCA_037952835.1 of Lithobates septentrionalis. Taxonomy (NCBI): domain Eukaryota; kingdom Metazoa; phylum Chordata; class Amphibia; order Anura; family Ranidae; genus Lithobates; species Lithobates septentrionalis. The sequence goes on along the minus strand of JBBDGP010000788.1, from coordinate 420,674 downwards.
AAAAACAAAATGTTATTAAATTACAGACTGCCAATTCTTGAATGTGGTGGCTGCATTTGTTGTTTTGTTTTTTTTAAACTACTTAAGGACCGAGACTCTTTTTGACACTTGTTTTTTTGCTAGAAAACTACTTAGAACCCCATAACATTATATATATTTTTTCAGACACCCTAGGGAATAAAATGTTTGTTGAAATACTTTATGTCACACCGTATTTGCGCAGCGGTCTTACAAGCGCATTTGTTTGGAAAAAATACACTTTTTTGATGTAAACAATAAAACAACAGTAAAGTTAGCCCATTTTTTTATATTGTGAAAGATAATGTTACGCTAAGTAAATTGATACCCAACATGTCATGCTTCAAAATTGCGCCCAACACAAAACAATCTCCTGCGCTCAGGAGCTTAGTCCATATGTAAGTGGTGTAGTGAAACCCTTTGGATAGAATATGGAAAGTCGTAGGTCTTGCTGCCCTCCTCAGAACAATGGCTGTCCTTAGAGCTATAACATATACAAAAACAGGGAGAGCACAGTGAACTTGCGCATTACCAAAGATAACATTTATTTAAATAGTAAAAGCAAGAGTCATAGTCACAAACAAACGTTTAAAAAGGCTTAACATTGCTTCAAAAAATCGCAACTGTATCTTCTGCAACCTGGACCGGGTATTAAGAGGAACCAGATGGTATCACAAAAGGCTTACGCGTTGCGAGGGAGTACCCTCTTCATCAGAGCCTCAGCGATAGCCAAAATTGCGCCCGCTCGTGGAATGTCGACAAACTTTGACCGTTAAAAATCTCCATAGGCAATGTTTAATTTTTTTTTTTTTTTTACAGGTTACATGTTTAGAGTTACAGAGGAGGTATAGTGCTAGAATTATTGCTCTCACTCTAACGATCGCAGCGATGCCTCACATGTGCAGTTTAATCACTGTTTTCATATGCGGACGCGACTTACGTATGTGTTCGCTTCTGCGCGTGAGCTCGGTGGGACGGGGCGCTTTAAAAAAAATTTTTTGTTATTTTTTTTAATCTAAATTTTTTCTTTTTACACTGTCTTTTAAAAAAAAAAAAAGTTGAGTCACTTTTATTCCTATTACATGGAATGTAAACATCCCTTGTAATAGAAAAAAAGCATGACAGGACCTCTTGAATGTGAGATCTGGGGTAAAAAAAAGACCTCAGATCTCATATTTACATTAAAATGCAATAAAAAAAAATTTCCCCTTTAAGACCATTAGGCGGAAGTGACGTTTGACGTCGACAATTGCAACTCATATTGTAATTGAATGTTATCAAAAATTACACTTCCTTTTCAATCTACAGCCACTGTAATTTTCTGTAAATGCAATGCAATATGGCTACCTGAAGGTGTTCTGTATACAGAATGTGTACAGAACGCTCTCCAGAAACATCATTTCCTGCTTGTGTGATTGGCTCACCGATTTTTTCAGAAGTCTACACTAAGTGTGCTTTCATACTGGGGTGTTGGGGGTGTCGGCGTTGCTATTTTTAGCAGGGCTTTACTGTCATTTTAGAGGTGCTATTTGGCTGCTAGCAGGGCGCTTTTAACCCCCGCTAGCGGACGAAATAGAGTTAAAACAGCCCACAAAGTGCCGCTGCCGCAGCAGCGGCGCTTTGCCGGCGATTCCGAGGCGCTGCCCATTGATTTTAATGGGCAGGGGTGCTTTAGGAGTGGTGTGTACACTGCTCCGGCAGCGCTGCAAAGATGCTACTTGCAGGACTTTTTTTACCGTCCTGCAAGTGCACCGCTCCAGTGTGAAAGCACTCGGGCTTTCACACTGGAGTGAGAGGAGAGGCTCTTAAGAGCCCTTGCACACTGGGGCGGTTTGCAGGCGCTATTGCGCTAATAATAGCGCCTGCAAACCGCCCCGAAAGTGCCGCTACTGTCATTCCTGTGTGAAAGCCCCGAGGGCTTGCACACTGGAGCGATGCGCTGGCAGGACGGTAAAAAAAGACCTGCCAGCAGCATCTTCAGAGCGGTGAAGGAGCGGTGTGTATACCGCTCCTTTACCGCTCCTGCCCACTGAAATCAATGGGACGGCGCGGCTATACCGCCAGCAAAGCGCCTCCGCAGAGGCGCTTTGCGGTGGTATTTAACCCTTTCTCGGCCGCTAGCGGGGGGTAAAACCGCCCCGCTAGCGGCCGAATACCGACGGTAAAACGCCGCTAATAATAGCGGCGTTTTACCGCTGACGCCGCCCCCCCGCCCCAGTGTGCAAGGGCTCTTACAGGCGCTATGCAGGCGCTATTTTTAGCGTTATCGTGCCTCTAAAGCGCCTCAGTGTGAAAGCAGCCTTAGATACAAATCAGATTTCAGGCATCCCCTTCAACACAAATGTCATTTTTGGTGAGATACTCCTAATTGGAAATCATGGCTAAAGGGATGCAGACCCAGCAGCTTTCTTCATTAGAGCTTTGCATGTGCAGCAGCTGGTTGATAGTTATGAAACCACTCCTATTAGATACACTTTCCCACATGGACACAGACTAAAACACAGGGATTTCTACAGAATGACAAAAGGTAGGAATCTGCAACAAAGTTTGTTAATTAAAGTCCTTGCAATTTTGAAAAAAAAACAATATTTTTTATTTTTTGCTGTAATAAATATCCCCCAAAAATATATAAAAAAATGAAATGTTTCCTCAGTTTAAGCCGATATGTATGCTTCTACATATTTTTGGTAAAAAAAACGTAATAAGCGTATATTGATTGGTTTGTGCAAAAGTAATAGCATCTACAAAATAGGGGATAGTTTTGTGGCATTTTTTTTTTATTAGTAATGGCAGCGATCTGCGATTTTTATCATGACTGAGACATTATGGCGGACACATTGGACACTTTTGACACTATTTTGGGACCATGTAATTTATACAGCGATCAGTGCTATAAAAATTCACTGATTACTGTGTAAATGACACTGGCAAGGAAGGGGTTAAACACTAGGGGACGATCAAGGGGTTAAGTGTGTCCTAGGGAGTGATTCTAACTGTGGGGGATGGGCTACCACTGACATGACAGCGATCACTGCTCCCGATCACAGGGAGCAGTGATCTCTGTCATGTCACTAGGCAGAACGGGGAAATGCCTTGTTTACATAGTCATCTCCCCGCTCTGCGGCTCGGTGACACGATTGCCGGGACACCGGTGGACATCGAGTCCGCGGGTCCCGCGGGCACGGTCACAGTGTACCCGGCGGCATGCGCGCTCCCACTAGCCCCGCCAATTAAAGGGGACGCTCATTTGCTCACCGTTGCCATTGTGCCAATGTATATCGACATGCAGCGGTCGGCAAGTGGTTAAAGTGGAGCTCCACCCAAAAGGGGAAGCTCCGCTTCTTTGTCTCCTCCCCCTCCCTCTGCTGCCACATTTGGCACCTTTTGGGGAGAGGGGGTACCTGGTTTTGCCACGACAAACTCACCTGGAAGCTTGCCCCCCCCCCGCTGCCAGGCCATTCACAAAGGGCAGCGGTTTTCATGTATGCACATTAGGGAACCTGCTGTGAAGCTTAGCCTTAGCCGACATGGCGGAGGCAGCACCGGAGAGCCGACTGAAAAATCGGATTGGGTGAGGACACCGCTGGATTCGTGGCCAGGTAAGTGAACTAATATTAAAAGTCAGAAGCTACAGTATTTGTAGCTGCTAACTTTAATTTTTTTTTTTCTGACGGAGCCTGGAGCTCCGCTTTAAGTGTGATGGCTGTATTTGTTTTCTTTTTTCAGGCCCCTATCACACGGATGAACCAATCGGGTCAGTTTTTTAGGCATGCCATTGCTCTGTATGGAGCACCGGATGTCAGCAGACATGTGTCCATTGACTCCCACCGCCATCCGATCCTCTCCACTAAAAACTGGTGCATGGGGATCCACTCCTCTATTCTACATTAAAGTTACTTACCTGCTTGTCTGCCCTTGTACAGTGAGCTGCACACGTCGAATCAGACTAAACGTTTGTGTATGCATGGGAGTGAGGTCATCCCCACCCAGCCAATGAAAGCAGCTGGCAATCGAGACCCTGAAGCCAGCCGCCCAAAGATGTCAGTGGCCAGGAGGGAAGCTCAGGGATTCCACAACGCTGGAGCCAAGGCGAATATAGTTCTGCTTTAAGCTTATACATACCTGAGCCCTCTCTCGAAGCAATGCCGTGCCTGTCTTCAGCAGCGCTGGTGTTTTTCTCTTTTCTCACAGGACACAGAGGCAGGAGCCTGGAGCCATTGGCTCCTGCTGCTGTCAATCAAATCTTCAAAGGGGTGAGCAGGGGGCAGTGGGCAGGGGCTAAAGGCAACTTTATTCTCTCCTTTGCAAAAGTTACAATAATTTTTCCAAGTGCAGAATTAATAAACTGTCTAAAAAAAATTGCAAATAAAACTGGCCCTAGAACAATTTTTTGGGACCAGAGAAAGTTATGATGCAAAGCAAAGTCTGCTTTCAATGTTTTTATTTCATTATTTTGTACTGGAAAATCTGAAACACTATAAAAAGTATATATAGTGCTATTCACTATTCATTCTAAAGGCATCCCTAAACTTTAGATGATGGTCTTCTGATCTACTTACTTTCAGCAAAGTCAGGTGATGGTCAAAGATGTCTGGAGCAACACACATATCCCATTGTGACCATTCCTAGTGTATAGACATTGGATAACATTCTCCAAATTCAGCAAACAATCAAATCTAAGGTTTATGGAACACCATCAGACAACACTGTCCAAGACTTGTGTGTCACAAAAGTCTTTCTGATCACTATTGCCTTCCAATAGCTTACTTGGATCAAGAGGTGTCTTCATCGTGTCTTCAACATAAATATTTACACAACCATTCTTCACGAACCTATACATGAATGGTCACCTGATAGAAGAGTTGGTGTTTAGAGTCCCACTAGCAGACAGCGATACCTTAGAAGGTCGAATCATGTATGTATGGCTGTCTTCTACTGTGTAAGGCTTCTCTCACATAATAAAATGATTGGGCAGGTTGAAAACATTGTACAGTCATAATGTTTGCCTTGAGATAAACTTGAACTGACTACAGGGAGTAAAGCCAAACTTTCCCCTTTTAGGTCTTAAACAGAAATGTCTGTGCAACTCAAGTGTTCCAATATAGAGTTGAAGTTGCCATAACAGGTATTATAAGATGGTCCCATCATGTTGACACTTCTAGCTGTTCCTTGATGTCTGTGTTTGGCTTGTAAGTGGACATACAAAATACAAACCTTGCAGAACATTTTCCGGAACAGCGTTGATCACACACATGCATGCTGTGAATGCTTATACATTGCATGTTTATTCAATGGAGGCAGGGAAGGGGAGCAGAGTGGAAGTGCTTCTGCACTGACTTATCTCAGGAAGAACATTAGTAAACTGGAGACTGTTTTTAAACATGTCTGATCGAACTTTCGCTGAGATTGGTCAGCCAAGGGTTGTCTGCAGCTGCCATAGATATGAGACTGTGATCAGGTGACCATTATCTCATATGTATTTCCATCCCATTGTTCTGAAGGAACTGACATGCACAAGAACAATGTTTGGTGGAAGCTGATTAACTTCCACTCAGTGGTGGCCTGTCCATTAGGGGCGCCCGGGCAACGTCCCCTCTCTCCAGGCCCCCTATATGGTAATGGATAGATTCATACATAGCCACAGCCGCAGTCGCCCCCTATTCATGTGTCAGGCCCCTTTGGGGGGCACCGGGCGGATGAATTACAGCGTCAGGGGATATTTTTGAAGCACCTGATTAGAGCCAGAGGAGCCTACCCAGGTGTGTTACAACAGCGAATGGATGTTCGCTGTTGAAACACTGATTCTCAATCTGGCCAATCAGAATCCTTTTCAGATTGGCCAAAAAAAAAAGACTCCTGATTGGCCGCCGAGGAGGGAGGAAATGGAAGCCGCTGCAGTGGAGAGCAGGAGAACAGGAAGCGGCCGGTGATGGAGAGCAGGAAAATGGGAGGCCGCCCAGCAGGGGGTAGTGGGATAAGTGCTACCGACCGACCAACTGACAGGGGGGTGGCATACTGCTTGCAGCCCCCCCCCAAAAAATTCCACCAGCCGCCACTGCTTCCACTATGTTTTTGGACTGTGGGAGGAAAGTGAAACAACTGAAGGAAATCAACAAAGCCATATGGAGAATATAGAGGTTGATTTATTAAAACAGGAGAGTGCAAAATCAGGTGCATCTCTGCATAGAAACCAATCAGCTTCCAGGTTTTTTTGTCAAAGCTTAATTGAACAAGCTGAAGTTAGAAGCCGATTGGCTACCATGCACAGCTGTATCAGATTTTGCACTCTTCAGTTTTAATAAATCAGTCCCATAGTGTCCTTGTGAGAACTGAGCCAAAGCATGTGTATTGACTGCTTAGCCATCTTACTATCCAAAAAAGTTCCAAAAAGCACTCACTGAAATGGATTTAATTTATATAGGACAATGTTAGTACCATTTTATTCAATGGTAAAGTTCACATATACAGTCATGGCCAAAAATTTTGGCACCCCTATATTTCTGTCAGATTATGCACCATTTCGCCCAAATTTGTTGCAATTACAAATATGTAGGCATTCTCATGTTTATTTCGATTGTTTGTATTGGTATGACACAAAAAAGTTCAGAAACAAAAAGGCAAATCTGATACATTCCACGTAAAACTCCAAAAATGGACTGGAAATTTTTTTTTGTCACTTTCAATTTAATATTTGGTAGCAGACCCCTTGGAAAAAAATACCTGAACACAATAACTCAATCGCTTCCTGCAACCATCAATGAGTTTCTTATATAGATTGTATGGCTAAATTTGCATCACATTTGCACCAAAATGGTGCAGGACCCTTTTTTTAGTCTGGAATCGGATCGCATGGGTGTGCCATTAACTTTCTATTGACACCCACAGCGGTCCGCATAGGGCAGTGTGAAGTGCCTGCGAGTCCTATGCAATGTGGGATCCAGCACAGGAATCGCACTGGTTCCCACATCACGCTTGTGTGAACCAGCACTTAGATCTGGACTCATTGCTGGCCAGTTCAGTACTCTGCAGTGCTTTGTCTTAAACCATTTCAGGGTGCTTTTTGACGTGTGCTTTGGGTGCTTTGGGTCATTGTCCTGCTGTAAGACCCATGACCACTGACGGAGACCCAACTTTCTGACACTAGGCCCTACATTGCCCCCCAGTATTATTTGGTAGTCTTCAGATTTCATAATGCCATGCACATTGGTCAAGACATCCAGTGCCTGAAGCAGCAGAACAACCCCAAAACATTAGTGAACCTCCACCATGTTTGACTGTAGGGACTGAAATATTTTCTTTAAAGGTCTCATTTCTTTTTCTGAAAACAGTAGAATGATGGGCTTCACCAAAAAGCTGTAATTTTGTTTCGTCTGTCCACAACACATGGGTTTGTAAACCCAATTAACACCCATCATACCATAAGAACATACTTAAATAATAAAATAAACACACAACAAGGATTGTGGAAAAGTTTAGGCCGCAGCCCCTTTATTGGGTTTGAAACAATTTTAATTATAAAATGAACTTTAACCTTTAATACCAAACAGAACTGCTGTTAACCATTAACAGACCAACATGCTTAGTCACTAATGCCGCGTACACACGAGCGGACATTACGGCGGACTTTGCCCGGCGGACTGGATTTCGTCGGACAATTCGATGTGTGTGGGCTCCAGCGGACTTTGTTTTCTCAAAAGTTGGACGGAATTAGATTTAAAACTTGTTTTAAATTTATCCGTTGAAATCGAGTCCGGTCGAAAAGTCCGCCGTCTGTATGCTAGTTCGACGGACAAAAAGCCACGCTAGGGCAGCTATTGGCTACTGGCTATGAACTTCCTTGTTTTAGTCCGGTCGTATGTCATCACGTACGAATTCGACGGACTTTGGTGGATTGTGTGTAGGCAAGTCCGTTCATTCACAAAGTCCGTCGGAAAGTACGTCGAAAAGTCCGCCGGGCAAAGTCCGCCGTAATGTCCGCTCGTGTGTACGCGGCATAAGACTCAAGCAGCATTATCTTATATAAACCAAATAACAGCGTACCAACCACTGTTCACTCACAAAGGAGGCAACATTACCCCACATAAAGGTGGACCGCGATGAGGGGAAATAAAAAGGGGGGGGGAGGGTGTGAGAGCAGGTCAAAAGATCCAGAAGGAAGGCTGAGGAGAATCCAGAGGTGAGTCCAGCTACCAGACCTGAGGTAAATACTGACTCCACCTAGTGACAGGAGAGGATACAAGTAAAAGGTTACACTCAATGGCTAGATGTTTCCCGCCAAAAGATTTGTCACCAATCAAGTGCTCAGCAGCTGAGGTAAATCTTCCTAGCAACAGCAGGCAGCTTGTCACCTGAAACACAAAACAGAAAGAACCAGCAAAGCATCTATAGAGAGACATGTACTTAACAATCACCATAGCCCTCTATTAAGAGTATAATGTATTTATAAAACAAATGGGTGTTAGGGGTGACAATCCTATAGGGACACTTTTCTAATATTTATTTTTTTGTGGCCCTGACATTCTCCCAAAAGGATTTTAGCTTTCACAGGTAAGTTTTGGCAAACTCTTTGATCAATTTTTCTCTTTCATTCACGTCCAGGGAGATTGGCTACAGTGCCATGGGCTGTAAACTGGTTGACAATGTTGCGCAATGCACACAGTGGACACAGGGACATTAAGATCTCTGGAGATGGACTTGTAACCTTGAGATTGTCCATGTCTTGCACAATTTGTGTTCTTGAATCCTCAGACAATTCTTTGCTGTTTTTTTCTCTTCTCCATGCTCCGCGTGGCACACAGAGACACACAACAGAAATTGTCAATTTTTTCGCCATTTTAACTGGTTGCTGTTGTCATTTCTATATTGTCAGCAACTGTTAATTGATACAGGTGAGTTTAATTACAAATTACAGAAGCATCACAAACTTGGAAAGCAATTATTTCTTACAATTTTGAGGAGGTGCCAATAATTTTGTCCAGTCCATTTTTGGAGTTTTGAGTGGAATGTGTCCGATTTGGATTTTTGTTTCTCCAATTTTTTTGTGTCATATCAATACAAACAAAAGAAATAAACTTGAAAATGCCGAAACATTTGTAATTGCAACAATTTTCGGGGCGAAGTGGTACATTATCTGAGAGAAATGCAGGGGGTGCCAATATTTTTGGCCATGACTGTATGTGGTTGCATATATGATTTTGAAAAAATGATGCAGCAGTTTTCAACACAGGTGAGAATATCAATGGGTAACTGAGTTTAATGGTATGACAAAATGCAGAAACTTAGTTTAAATAGTATTAAAAACCAACCCAAAAGCAAACATTTATTATATTGAAGCTTACAAATTCTTAGATGTGATCAGGGGCGTAACTACCACCATAGCGACCCATGCGGGCGCTATGGGGCCCGCAGCCAAGTGGGGCCCAGTGAGGATGAGAGCACTGCTGGCACAGTCTCCCAGCCATGGGAAGAGAAAGGAGAGGAAGAGGCAAGCTGTGACCTGTGCTCAATGCAGCGTGACCTGTGCCCAATACAGCGTTGCCTGTGCCCAATGCAGCCTGGTCTGCCTGTGCCCCATACAGCCTCACCTGTGCAGAGGAAGAGGCAAGCCACCTGGATCAGCAGAGAGCTGAATTGCCCGATGTAATAGCTTTCATTAGAACTTCCAGTGTTCCCGGGGCTCACGTCACATAGCTCCACCTCTTGGCCCGGCGCCTTTGATAGACAGAACGCCAATCCAATGCGGGACGTGTGACATCATCAAAGACGTCAGGCCAAGAGGTGGGGCTATGTGACTATGAGCCCCGGGAAGACGGGAAATTCAAATGAAAGCTATTACAGCGGGCAATCCCGCTCTCTGCTGATCCGGGTGGCTTGCTTCTTCCTCTGCACAGGTGAGGCTGTATGGGGCACAGGCAGACCAGGCTGTATTGGATACAAGCAACGCTGTATGGGGCACAGGTCACGTTGTATGGGGCACAGGTCACACTGAATTGGGCACAGGTCACGCTGCATTGGGCACAGGTCATGCTGCATTGGGCACAGGCCACGCTGTATGGGGCACAGGTCACGCTGCATTGGGCACAGGTCACGCTGCATTGGGCACAGGTCACGCTGCATTGGGCACAGGTCATGCTGCATTGGGCACAGGTCACGCTGCATTGGGCACAGGTCACACTGTATGGGGCACAGGTCACGCTGCATTGGGCACAGGTCACACTGCATTGGGCACAAGTCACGCTGCATTGGGCACAGGTCACGCTATATGTGGCACAGGTCACGCTGCATTGACACATATGGTAGGGCAGCTGTGGGGGGGGGCTGTGGGCAGCATAGGTGCAACTGTGGGGGGGGCTGTTTGCAGGGGGGCCCCATACAACATTTTGCTATGGGGCCCTGCTATTTCTAGTTACGCCCCTGGATGTGATGGCTGCATTTGTTTTCTTTTTTAGGCTTTTTTTTTCAGCTGGTGATCCAGCCAATAGGTCTGTAATTTTTCAACAGAACAAGCTGTCCTACAAATGTATCAGTTCAGAGTGTTGAGACAAAACGTTTACCGCTAACATGGGTGCCTAACCACTTGTGGACCGCCCGTCCGCAGTACATTGTGGGTGGTCTGTACTGGTATGTCGCTGCCTGTTTCCAGGTTTAGGGCGTGTGCATGTGTGCCCCCCCCCCCCCCCCCCGTCGACACATGCTGTGATTGTACACAGCGGAAGTTTGTCAGCAGATCCTGGCCAATGATTCATGGCCGGTGTTCTGTCGAGAAGTGCCTGCTATCGAGAAGTGCCCGGGATGAATGGCGCATGCACCACGCATGCGCCATACAGGACAGCACAACAGCTGATTGTACGATCAGCTGTTGTGACGGTGAGACGGCGCCTGCGCACAATAGCCGACAGAAGAAATTTTTCTGTCAGATTGTGCCCCGCTCTCCCGTGTTCATGTCGGTGAGGGGCGGATTTCTACATGTTGTGGGCGGATTTATAAATGATGGGCAGTTGGAGCGGAATTTTTAAATATGGCCAGTGCAAAACAAAACTTTTTATGCTAAATACGCCCTGCAAACCCCCCCATCAGTTGGCTAAAACCGCCCCGCAAGCGCAATAGCATTAAGTTTTGTTTTGCAGCACTGGCCATCTTTAAAAATTGCGCCCCAACTGCCCATCATTTATAAATCCGCCCGCAACATGTAGAAATCCGCCCCTCACTGATGTAGAAATCCGCCCCTCGCTGACATGAACTCGCCACGGGAGCGCGGGGCACAATCTGACAGAAACATTTCTTTTGCTATTGTGCGCAGGTGTCGTCTCACCGTCACAACACCGTCACAACAGCCGTTCGTCCCATGCACTTCTCAATAGCGGGCACTTCTCGACAGAACACTGACACCCGCTGACAGCTGTGTCCAATCACAGCCCTGAGCCCTGTGTTGACAATCAACACAGTGCTCTGTACAGAGGGAACAATCTCTCTGTTTCTAATTCCTGAAAAACAGGGATAAGAAATAAAGAGATATCTAGTACAATGCAGCACACATGACACAAATTAACACTTGTTAGGCACACATTTAGCCCCTTGATTACTGGAGATGTTAACCCCTTCCCAGCCAGTGTCATTAGTACAGTGACAGTGTAAAGTATTATCACTGATCACTGTAATAGTGTCACTGGTGATGTCAGTGGCAGTTAGTCACATTGTCTGCCGCACTATAAGTCGCTGATCATCGTCATTAGTAGTATGACAAAAACAAAACAATTCCAGTATATATACCATCATTTGTATAGATGCTATAGCCTGCAAGGAAACCAATCAATATACACTTATTGGGATTTTTTTTGTTAACCAAAGACATGTAGCTGAATACATGTTGATCTAAATTCATGAAGAAATGTTTACAATTTTTTATTGGATATGTTTTATAGCAGAAAGTAAAAAACACAGTTTAAAAAAAAAAATAGGTATTTTTTCATTTATATAATACAAAATAAAAAAACCCAGTGGTGATCGAATACCACCAAATTTTGTTTGGGTACAGTGTTGTATAATCGTGCAATTATCAGTTAAAGTGGCGCAGTGCTAAATAGCTAAAAAATGGCCTGGACATGAAGAGGGTATAACCTTCTGGAACCGAGGTGGTTAAAATGATCAGCTTTTATTTATTCATCTAAAAGCTTCGTCCCAAAAGAAAAAAAGCAGAGTGAGCTGGAGCGTGGCTTCAATTTGTTAGTGTATCTAAATCTCTTAGTCCATCTAACACTTCCCTCCCCCCAAACTGCAAATGCTGTCTTTTGTGACTTCTATGCTCATTCATCCAGAGTTGGGGCACTGTAATACAGGAGGTGTGTTACTGGCCAGATCACCAGGTGAAAACAGAGTGAAAAGACTAAACAAAAAAAAGAAAACTAATGCAACCACCACATCTAATGCTTGGTAAGCTGCAATATATTACATTTTTAATTTGGAATGAAAACTGCTTTAAACTCAACTTTTGTTGAAAAAAAAAAAAACATTCCCCTCTGGGTGACCTATGTACATTGCTAGGATTATAACATATAACAATTTGTTGCTGATTCCTATCTTTTGCAATTCTGAAGAAATCCCTGTTTGTTCCTCTGTGCAGAGTAAGTAATGGGAGCGGTTTCATAGTTATCAATCAGCTGTGCAGCTGCAGGGCTCTAATGAGGAAAACTGCTTGGTCTGCATCCCTTTAGATGTGTTCCTATTGGGAGAATCTCACCACCAATGACATTTTTGTTCCAGGGGATGCCTGAAATCTGCATCCCTTTAGATGTGTTCCTATTGGGAGAATCTCACCACCAATGACATTTTTATTCCAGGGGATGCCTGAAATCTGCATCCCTTTAGATGTGTTCCTATTGGGAGAATCTCACCACCAATGACATTTTTGTTCCAGGGGATGCCTGAAATCTGCATCCCTTTAGATGTGTTCCTATTGGGAGAATCTCACCAAAAATGGCATTTTTGTTCCAGGGGATGCCTGAAATCTGCATCCCTTTAGATGTGTTCCTATTGGGAGAATCTCACCAAAAATGACATTTTTGTTCCAGGGGATGCCTGAAATCTGCATCCCTTTAGATGTGTTCCTATTGGGAGAATCCCACCACCAATGACATTTTTGTTCCAGGGGATGCCTGAAATCTGCATCCCTTTAGATGTGTTCCTATTTGGAGAATCTCACCACCAATGACATTTTTGTTCCAGGGGATGCCTGAAATCTGCACACTTTAGATGTGTTCCTATTGGGAGAATCTCACCACCAATGACATTTTTGTTCCGGGGATGCCTGAAATCTGCATCCCTTTAGATGTGTTCCTATTGGGAGAATCTCACCACCAATGACATTTTTGTTCCAGGGGATGCCTGAAATCTGCATCCCTTTAGATGTGTTCCTATTGGGAGAATCTCACCAAAAATGACATTTTTGTTCCAGGGGATGCCTGAAATCTGCATCCCTTTAGATGTGTTCCTATTGGGAGAATCTCACCACCAATGACATTTTGGTTCCAGGGGATGCCTGAAATCTGCATCCCTTTAGGTGTGTTCCTATTGGGAGAATCTCACCAAAAATGACATTTTTGTTCCAGGGGATGCCTGAAATCTGCATCCCTTTAGATGTGTTCCTATTGGGAGAATCTCACCAAAAATGACATTTTTGTTCCAGGGGATGCCTGAAATCTGCATCCCTTTAGATGTGTTCCTATTGGGAGAATCTCACCGCCAATGACATTTTTGTTCCAGGGGATGCCTAAAATCTGCATCTCTTTAGATGTGTTCCTATTTGGAGAATCTCACCACCAATGACATTTTTGTTCCAGGGGATGCCTGAAATCTGCATCCCTTTAGATGTGTTCCTATTGGGAGAATCTCACCACCAATGACATTTTTTTCCGGGGGATGCCTGAAATCTGCATCCCTTTAGATGTGTTCCTATTGGGAGAATCTCACCACCAATGACATTTTTGTTCCAGGGGATGCCTGAAATCTGCATCCCTTTAGATGTGTTCCTATTGGGAGAATCTCACCAAAAATGACATTTTTGTTCCAGGAGATGCCTGAAATCTGCATCCCTTTAGATGTGTTCCTATTGGGAGAATCTCACCACCAATGACATTTTTGTTCCAGGGGATGCCTGAAATCTGCATCCCTTTAGATGTGTTCCTATTGGGAGAATCTCACCACCAATGACATTTTCGTTCCAGGGGATGCCTGAAATCTGCATCCCTTTAGATGTGTTCCTATTGGGAGAATCTCACCAAAAATGACATTTTTGTTCCAGGAGATGCCTGAAATCTGCATCCCTTTAGATGTGTTCCTATTGGGAGAATCTGACCACCAATGACATTTTTGTTCCAGGGGATGCCTGAAATCTGCATCCCTTCAGATGTGTTCCTATTGGGAGAATCTCACCACCAATGACATTTTTGTTCCAGGGGATGCCTGAAATCTGCATCCCTTTGGATGTGTTCCTATTGGGAGAATCTCACCAAAAATGATATTTTTGTTCCAGGGGATGCCTGAAATCGGCATCCCTTTAGATGTGTTCCTATTGGGAGAATCTCAACACCAATGACATTTTTGTTCCAGGGGATGCCTGAAATCTGCATCCCTTTAGATGTGTTCCTATTGGGAGAATCTCACCACTAATGACATTTTTGTTCCAGGGGATGCCTGAAATCTAACTTGTACCTTAGGCAGACTTCTGGGAAAATCGGTGAGCCAATCACACAAGCAGGAAATTATATTTCTGAGGGGTGGTCAGTACACATTCCGTGTACAGAAAAACTCCATGAAGCCATAATACATTGCATTTTACAGAAAATTACAGAGCTGCAGATTGAAAAGGAAAGGTATTTTTTAATAAAATTCAATTACAATATGACTTGTGTCCCAATTGTATACGCTATATTTTTTCTTTATTTGCTATCCCCCCCACGAAAGTGGAGTTACCCTTTAAGTTTCATGTTTATAAGTCATTTACATAAGAGCATCAACTTCCTCATAGAAGAAGGTAATAGAAGGAGGCATGTAATTACTATTCATATCTCCATCCTCTGTCTTTAAATGAACCAAAGATTATGACTTTTGTTTTGTAATTCTGAATAAAATGATGACATAAACAGATTTTTTTTTTTTTTAAGGTAAGCCTAGCTAAAACAGCCCAGCATGTTTTCTTAGCCTCAGTTAAGCAAGGCATTCTGGGATTTATAGTTAGACAACAGATTCCTGATGAACCATGTCAGTCCTGTGTTGATCTCAGAGACCAAACTTTTAGAAATATGTGTGGGGCAGTGGAAGGGGATTTACCATAACATATGGGAACAAAGTGTGTTTATTCCACAGCAATCTTTAAGATAATTCTATGAGCAACAATATTCCAGATGGGTGAAAGGCATGAATGCAAATGTCTTAGAGGGAAAGTGTAAAAGTTTAAACGTCAGGGTAAAATGAGATTTAAAAGAAATACACAAATGCAAATACATGCAATCACTATTTGATAGCATGCAAAAACCTTAAATACAATAGTAGTAGTAGTAGTAGTAGTAGTAGTAGTAGTAGTAGTAGTAGTAGTAGTAGTAGTAGTAGTAGTAATGCTGATCATTGGGATATTGTCAGTTTCATACCTGTACAAACAGAGAACCTTACTTTAATTTATAGTTACATTGAAGAGGATATTTCAAACATTTCATTTCATTATGTGGCCTATTTATAAAGAAATAGTGTACTGAAACTTGTATGCCATTTCCTTGTATGATCCTCTTGGCAATCTGTTTGTCAGCTGTTTTCTTTAAAAAAAAAGATCATATAGCTGGTGTACTAGAAATAGGAAATTGGCCTATCAAATGTATAATTTGAAATGTATTTTAATAATAGTAGCAAATTAGAGACAAGTATTTACTTGCCTATTCATTGATCGCACCACTGTATCCTTCAACACAATTGCTACAGCCCCCCCAACGTTCATTTCATGTGTTTCATCAATGTTTTTATGTTTTCAGGGTTACCCTCAAAAACTGCATAAAGTATTCAATAAAATAGCCTAACCTACTATGGTGTCCGTTTATGAAGCAGTGAAATCTATTCACTGCTTCGTTCTCCGGCATTCACAGTGAAGATTTTTCTCCTCTGTGTGCCAGTTTATGAAGCAGTGTAGATCGCTTCACCTTTGGAGGAGTGAAGCGATCTACAAATGCTTCAAACAGTGGAGAACGGCCCCTGATACTGGAATCTCATGAGACTTTACGAGATTACAGTACCAGATGTCAGTTTATTAAGCAGTGATAAATTATCACCGCTCAACGGCGTGGATTAATGTTAGTAAAATAAAGAGTCCCCCTACATTATACACATATGTATACACACACACACATTATATATACATGTATATACACACACATGATATATATATACATATACACATTATATGTATATATGTATATATATGTATACACATAAATATGACAGGGGGACATGCTTACAGTGTTGGGGGGTCTGAACAAGGCATAAGGAAGTTAAAAAACTTCCTCCTTCCCCCTCAGATCCCCCCAGATTTCCTCTTCACTCCCCGATTCACCACCTCTGAGCTGGTGAACCTGGGAGTGTGAATTCTGACACAGATCGCCAGTGAAGCGGTGAGATCACCGCTTCATAAACTGGCGTTACTGTGTCATTCATGAGGATTCTCCGTGTGTAGAGATAATCGGCGGGAGAACAAGTTCAAACATGTTCTCCCCCGATTATCACTGCTTCATAAACTGTTTATGGACTGTGATCAGCGGCGATCCTCGGGATCACCGCTGATCACTGCTTCATAAACGGACACCTCATTTTTTCTTCACTAATCAGAATAGTAAGTAACACATTCTGATTGGTGGCTATAGGTCACTGCAGTCTGCTCTTTGGCTATGAAAATGAATTAATATTATTAATAGTAATACATTCGAGTAAATAATGTCATTATAACTATCTAGTTTCTTTGATCACATTACTGTTTCCTTCAACACAGTTGCTTCTGCCCCTGTCCCCTTATCTTAGCCCATACTTAATTTTAGATTGTAAGCTTTTGTGTCATGATTCTGGTTGCTAGTGTTCCATCAGTGTTTATGTTTTCAGGGTTACCCTAATTAAACATCACAAGTTATGCAATCAAGTAGCCTAAACTGCATAGTAGGAACCCAACATTTTTTTTTATAACTGAAATAACTATGTGATGGGCAAATTCTGGCTGACTATATTTTACTGCAGTTTACTTTGCAGACTGCTGGCTTTCCTAATGAAAATAAAAATAGGCTAATTTACTAAAGGAGTTGATGATTTTAACGCAATAAATTATTTGAATAATCACACCGAATATCCAATCACGTGAAAAGCAAATTGATGTTTACGCATCTGCATATGATTGGGTATTCAGCGTGAACGGGATTGGCTTTTCACATGATTGGATAATTTGATGTGAATATTCCCACAATTTATTGGATGAAGATTCTCAACTCTTTTTAGTAAATCAGCCCAATTCTGTGTCTAATGGAAGATATTGCAAATAAATAAATGATTGCTAATCATAAAAAAACAACAGAAGCAACAGCGTCATCATGAACAACAACAATAATAATAATAATAATAAAATAATAATAATAATAATAATAATAATTGACATTATTATTTCCTGACTGTATTTTTCCAGGCATACATGTAGGATTTCCATCCTAGTCTTTATATCATCATAATCCCAGCTCTTTCTCGTAGACTAGTATAGCATTGCTCGCTCTAGTGAATGGATGACAACCCTGTACAAACTCACAATAGAAGATAACATCAGAACACTGGGGAGTCGTATACCAGTGAACTCGATCCAGTCCAGCCCAGTGCAGAACACTTTAATCCTAAATACTTAGCAATGTCTATGGATTTATTGAGTGACTGAGAAGCCCCGATCACAGACAAGCCAGATTATTAATGTCTCGGTTGCCAAACACAAGTTTGTCATCAAATGTATAAACTGTACAAGAACAAAAAAAGGGTGCAGATGCTAAGTCAAAACAACCAAAAAAAAAAAAAAAAAACAGAAAAACAAATCAGAAATAATATATTGGTGATGATTTAGGCAGAGTGATGTCCACCTGCCTGACTCCTATTTGCATGCAGTGTCCGGGCTTTAGCAGCCCTTGGCCCTAAACTCCAGAGGGGTATATATTTTATTCCTGGAAGTATTATGTATGTGTGATTTAGCAGGCTGTGCGATTAAACAGGGTAGGCTAGCTGTAGCTGTACATAGTGTTGTGTTGAAGATTCTGTCTGTGCCCTGTGGTGCTGTCAGGAGTGACAGATCCCAGATGGAACAGCTACTGTATGTGAGATTGAGTTTCTCAGCAGAAAAGTCTTTGCCTCCCTTCTAAACCTCTTCAAAAAGCTTCTCTAGATGATCCAGATCACTACAACACAATGAAAATAGAAGCTTGCTGTCAGCCAGTATCTTTTGTGTCCGAGCCCTGGCTCTTATTTAAGTAAAGTCCCGGCTGGAAGCCCCATTCGGTGAAGTGGATGATGTTCTGGATCTGTGCTGTGCGGTGTGTGCAGTCCCATGGTCACAGCTCCTCTCTCCAGGACACCTACCTGCCAGCTGGTAAGTGATCAGCTTTATGAACTTTTAGTATTTAGACCGTTCATGAGTCTGGGTGACAGGAAACCGCAATGGTGGTGTGCTGCTATGGGATTTTACCTATTTACTATTATTTCATTTGGTCAGCTCGTGTCATGTGATTAACCGTGAATTCATTTTTATTTTACCTGTTTGTAATATATAATCTAATATGTAATTTCTCTTTCTATCTCTTCTCTCTCTATATATATATAGACAGAGAGGAAGCGAATTTAAGACTTTACACACATGAAAATAGAGTGTACTTAGAGGGATATATATATATATATATTAAAGGGAAAGGGGGAAGAGGAAGACTTTAAGACTTTACACATGTATAAAAAAAGAGTATACCTGTAGAGAGAGAGAGAGAGGGAAAGGGGGTGAGAGAGAGAGAGAGAGAGAGAGAGAGAGAGAGAGAGAGAGAGAGAGAGAGAGAGAGAGAAAGGGGGGAAGAGTCAGAGAGAGAGAGAAAGGGGGGGAAGAGTCAGAGAAAGAGAGAGAGAGAGAGGGGGGGAGTCAGAGAGAGAGAGAGAGAGAGAGAGAGAGAAAGGGGGGAAGAGTCAGAGAGAGAGAGAAAGGGGGGGAAGAGTCAGAGAGAGAGAAAAAGGGGGGAAGAGTCAGAGAGAGAGAAAGGGGGAAGAAAGAGTGTATGAAAGAGAGGGGAGAGAGAGAGAAAGGGGGGAAGAGTGAGAGAGAGAGAGAGAGAGAGGGGGGGGGGGGGAGAGGAGGAGAGAGAGAGGGAGAGAGAGAGAGAGCGAGAGAGAGAAAGGGGGAAGAGTCAGAGAGAGAGAGGGAGAGAGAGAGAGAGAGAGAGAGAAAGGGGGAAGAGAGAGGGAGAGAAACCTAAGACACATATATATATGTGCAGTTGTAATGATAATTCTGGTGTTATATCTTTTAAGCCAACACACTTTTCTGTGATATATAGAGTAAGAGAGAGAGAGAAAGAAATAGTTTACACATATGTGGATAGATAGGTAGATCGATACAGAAGTCAAGAGGGAGGTATATATATATATATATATATATATATATATATATATATATATATATATATATATATATATATATATATATATATATATATAAAACAAAAAAATGTGTATTGGTCTAACATATAACACAATCAACATTGCAACTCAATCAACTGGACCCAATACAGTCAGCTTTTTGAAATTACAATACTTTTTTTAGCATTTGCAATAATATCTATCTATCTATCTATCTATCTATCTATCTATCTATCTATCTATCTATCTATCTATCTATCTATCTATCTATCTATCTATCTATCTATCTATCTATCTATCAGCCAAGCTGGCAGTGTGGGAACATGGAAGAGAATTGTCCATCCATGGTCCCTGCTGTGTAAACCCACAAGCATTCATCCAGGCACCCAGACGTATACACTTTGACCTATGAGAAGGGGAGAGAGAGCTGTCTGTAGCTGAGGCGTGATGTTCTGCAGCTTTACACAAGTCATCTGTGCACATTTCCTTCTTACACCAGATTTGTGTTTTGAGAAGAAGCCACGTAAAGCCTTTAATAGAGGAACAGATTGAGGCAGCGATCGGCCGGTGCAGTAAATAGATGGCCGCTCCGGATCGCTGCATGGTGTGCTGAGTGTCAGCACCGCTCAGGTGAGCCCCCTGCTTATCTGCACCATCTCATTCCCCTAATAACAGGAATCCTCCTCCTCCTCCTCGTAACACTCATTGTAGGATAAAGACCTGCCTTTTCCAGCCATTTCATTCCCATAAACGACATGACTTTTAAATCGCCTTTTCAGGCTGCACTCAGAGAAGCTTGGAAAGTTAATTTAAAAAACGTGTTACTCACTGCAGCTAACCCACACAAAGAACTCGGAGACTTGTTTCTAAACCTAGCGTCAAATGAGATGGCAGCCTGTATTAGAGGCATAATTATGACCCTGTGAGCTCCAGAAAGCCTCCTGTGGGGAGCTGTTAGCTGTGGATGTGCTGAGGACAGACCTCCCAAGTGGCAGTGGGGTGGAGGTGGCAGCCAGCCCCTGTGTCCCCTGCAGCCAGTCCTGGCCATGCATGTGTGCTGGGGACAGTGTACTCACTTTTCACCTCTTTCCTTATATACCTAATAATGTGCAAAATACACTGCTGTACATGTACTCCGTCCTAGGGAGCAAGTGCCATATATCTGTGGGCAAGAGAACACTTATCAATGCAACATATTTTACATAAAAAATATATACACACACCCATATATATATATATATATATATATATATATATATATATATATATATATATATATATATATATATACACATAAGTTTTGTAATGTACTGTACAGTTACCAAATAACATTCATAAATAAAAATTACAATCTTCTATCCTAGCTCTTTCTCTCATATATATATATATATATATATATATATATATATATATATATATATATATATATATATATATATATATATATATATATATATATATATATATATATATATATATATATATATAAACACATGTTTTGTAATATGCCCTATGATACAATACCAATTAGCATTCATGTCTATTATATGCGATGATAAATTATAGTCTCTCTCTCTCCCTCGTTTTCTCTCTCCTCTCCTTTCTCTCTCCTCTTTCTTTACGTTTATATCTAAAAATCATTCATGTCAATAGTGGACTAACGAGTTTATTATGAGTTTTTTTTACAATATGTATTGTAACGTATCCTATAATACATTTACCACTTATTTATGGCTATTATATTCGATTATAAATTACAGCGCTCCCTCTTCTCTTCTCTTCTCTTCTCTTCTCTTCTCTTCTCTTCTCTTCTCTTCTCTCCTCTTCTCTCCTCTTCTCTTCGCCTAAGTCTCAAATCATTAATATAGTAGTGGACTATTGGGTTTATTATATATATAATACATTATAACAGTAATATGCCTTATAATACATTAACCAATTAGCATGTATTTCTCTCTCTCAATTAATAGTACAATATGTTTTGTAATATGCACGATACACTTACAAATTAGCATGTATCTCTCTCTCTCCCTAATTAGTACAATATGTTTTGTAATATGCACTATACGCTTACCAATTAGCATGTATGCCTATTATATTCTATTATAAATTATAGTGTTCGCTCTCTCTCTCTCTCTCTCTCTCTCTCTCTCTCTCTCTCTCTCTCTCTCTCTCTCTCTCTCTCTCCGTCTAGAATAAAAACATTAATGTAGTAATGGGTGTATTATAAATATATTGCAGTTAAATTTTAATTTAACTATGTGGAACACTGCAATTACAAAGGTTCAAATAAAAAAGCAAATCCTATAGCGGCGAGTCTTTTTTGGGTCTACAATGGTGTTTACAATTATCTTTGTTCAAAATTGTGATCATTAAAAAAAAAATCATACCCTCTTTTTTTTAACAAGGTATGACATTTTTTCCTATAGCAGCAGAGGGACAACAAGCCCCAGCATCAATGTCTAGCTTTGAATAATTGTAGACCATAATGATTTGTAGTGAGCTGACCAGAGATTGGGTCGGTTTATCCAGCTGGAAATCAGTTTAATTTGTCCGTAAAGCAGAAAATCCCTTTTCTCCACACTTACACATAATACAGGTTATTAGTAAGATACTCCGTTTAATATGAAACATTTAAAACAGTCACCCTGGCTCCATGTAATAGCTATAATGGACTGTTATTTTTGCTAAACGTTTAGGACTGACACTGGCTGACCTCTGACTCAATTAAAATCATTTTGTATCATCCATGAAGTTGGGAATGAGGACTCTATCTTAACACGTGTGTGATGAATTGTGTGCATTCCTATCAGTCGGATGCTGTCCTGTACAGGGTTCACATTATTTAACATGCAGACAAATGGCTGAAAATCAGACAGGTCTTTGGAGTTCTCAGCCAACAGCATATCTACATTTCTGAACGGATAAACCTTCAATACGATACAATTAATATATTTTAGCACTTGCAGCAGTATGTTCTTCCCACATAATAAAACAATGAGGATGGCTGTTGCTGAGACTATCATTCTGCGGGTCTGTTCTCAATAAAGGAGAATATATTACAAGGGCGAGCTAAACAAATTTCACCAACAGCAAGCAGTTTACCCAACCAGTACCAGAAAGGGATAAAACCATCATTATCTCCATTCATCCATACAACGTTTTGTCACCAATATTCTTCTTAAATAGTATATTACCCATAAAAAGCTGTTAAAAATATTAATATTGCAAATTCTATTTATTTGTATGTTTTTCATCAATATTCAACATTGATAACTCATCTTTAGAATTAACATAGGGGTTATGTATCCACTCTTCCCCTTTTCCTTAGCTAGTGGTACAATTATTTAAAGAGCAACTAATCACTCACCTGATTGGATGCCATAGGTAGCTGAACCTTGTATATCAGCATTTCTCTACACATAGCTTCATTCTATACACATTTCGCTTGTTTGATATTAGCCATATATTTGTCAGTGTATTTCTATTGTCAGATTAGTCCATGATGCAATCCATCATCTGTTATCCAAGGGCTGTGTTTATCAAAGTCGCCAAAATTTCTCTCTTTGATATTCTATCAAATATTTCTTCTATCAAAAGGGGAATTTACACTTTGATCCACTTTGCAGCTTCAACTTTTACCCTAAAAATCTGGTCGTGTGATAATAGCGTTTGTAGGCTTGAGATTTTCCAGCACCAATGTCATGGAATTATGCAGCGACAAATAGGCGACAACCTGAGACAATTTAAAATAACTGAGTGCAATTAGCAAAAACTGCATCATAGAAAGGGTGAGTGGGAAATAAAGAAAGAAAGAAAGAGAGAGAGAGAGAAAGAAAGAAAGAAAGAAAGAAAGAAAGAAAGAAAGAAAGAAAGAAAGAAAGAAAGAAAGAAAGAAAGAAAGAAAGAAAGAAAGAAAGAAAGAAAGAAAGAAAACGAAAGATGGGGATACAGTAATACATTTAGGTGTGCAATGTGGTTGATTTACTAAACTAGTATAGAGACAGAATATTTACTATAGGGCGAAGTAACGTTGACTATTACCCAGATACAATTGAAACAACTATTAGCGGAAAAAAAACGGCTATTTTTTCTGCATTATAGATTGGTGAGTGGGAAAGAGAAAAAAGAGAGAGAGCGAGAAAAAGAAAAATCAGGGAGACAGTAATATCTTAAAACCTGGTTGATTTACTAGTTTGGTAAATAAGGCGAAACAATATTGATTTTAAATACTCCAAGGTGAACAAGAGAAATTAATGAAAAAACTAATTTCGTCTCGCATATGATTGGATGATGGAAGTAATAGCCATTGCCCCGTATTTACCACGCCAAAGAGCCTCTGCTTCTTAACATATCAGCCTCATTAGTACTCCATGTTGTTTAATTGTTATAGTTGAAATATGGAATGAATTGGTACAGATCACACAACCCCTGGATGGTTATGTTGAGATGATTTCAAGTAAAGCCCAACATAGAAATGTATCCCCTATTTTCACACTAGAGATCCAAAGTGTGATCACAGAAAAAAATGACAGAGAGGAAAAAAAATAATAATAATAAAAAAATAAGGTTAATGTATTGAACACATTTCCTAGCATTTACTAATAAGGACATGGCGTTATATTTGAAGCTTTGCTTATTACTAATCGATTATATAATTTACCTTTATTCGATGTGTATATATATATATATATATATATATATATATATATATATATATAAAATTTAGTATACGTAACCATTGTAATAAAACTTAAAAAAAAACCAACCAGCCAACCAAACCCCACCCCCCTCCTTGGTACATTTTGCCTTATAGTGCCTACTAGGCTTGCGAGGGAAGCCCACCCTCCCCTTGGCATATAGTGCCTGCTGGGCTTGCGAGGGAAGCCTTCCTATGCCACCCTCCCCTTGGTACATAGTGCCTGCTGGGCTTGCAGGGTAAGCCTTTCTATGCCAGCTTCTTCATGGTACATTAGTACCTGATGGCTTGAGAGAGAAGGCTTTCAATGCCAGCCTCCTCCTGCATGGATTTATCTAGAACTGTTGAATATTGGTACCAGTCTGTGAGAACAGAACAGGGTCGACTGTATCTCCATAACACCTAACCCATGCATGTCTAGCTAATACCAGCTGCCTTATTTATTAGCTAGATGGACTAATTTATTACATGAGCTGGTTGAAGGGCATACTGGTCGCTTAGCCACAATATACGCAAGCGAGAGGTGCCAATTAGCACGATTGAAGAAGATTACTAGTACGAACCATTGGCTCCTTTATATGCTATGGGGCTCATTCTGTAGAGCAGGGACGATGATGTATTAAAAGCAATACGCAGTAACTCCTAATAACAATGAATGTCCTATACTTTAGGCCAGTAAAATATCATGGATAATTATTTATTGGGGGATTATTGCACTTTGCTCTTCCATAAAGCTGCACTATGGAATAAATCCTAAGATAAAAGGTGCAGAGCAGTTTTCTAGATCCTGATGGCCTTGTGTTTGGCCACTGTCACTTGTGTCCAGTTAGGGGTCAGAAGGACATCTGTGGAGTGACATATAGGGCTGTGTAGTAATCACAGGTCTCATTTGAAGATAAGAAGTGGTGCAGACACCTCGCACACAGAAATAAATGGTGTCTGGCCTTCTCCCCCTAACAATGCTGGCCACTTCCTTGCCCCAGGCAACCCAAGGACTACATAGAATGTCCTTCTCTATAGATCACTGTGAAACCTAAACCAAGCACCTATAGCAGTGTCAGCACACCACTGACAAGTGATTCTCAGATCATTATAATAAAGATTCATTTCAAGGAATAATGGAGAAAGTCTGCCTCTACAACGGCTTCTTATTCTTTCTTTTTTTTCTAACTCGTGTAATAGGATCATCAGTTGAAACAAGTGCACTATTCTGCTATTGAGTTACTAATAATTTACTAGCAGTTAATATTAATTCGGATAAAAGATCACCAGGGGATTTAAACACAACCACGATTATAATAAACACTCTGGGGGATTAACGAAAAAGAGACACGTGGAAATAAAAATAAAGAAAAGAATTCACGATTGCATATAATTCTCGTCGCAATAATGGATTTTTGCAAAGAGTGCCCCAACTGGGCACAGTGTAGCTATCTATAGCCTCTAATAGCTGCTTATTAAAGGCAATACCCCTGTAGAGTGTATACAATGCGCTCTGGCGCCATCGTCTGTTTAGTTTACGCATTACATCACCAAGGGAGACTAGCAAATTTTAGTAAGGGAGAGTCTTGACAAAAATGGCACTGCAGGCTTGGTTCCTCCACTTACTGAAACTACATTGCATTTTATACATTTGATGAAAAATAAAAATGTAAGCTAATTAGACCCAATGATAGCTGTGAAAGATTTGATTACAAGCTGCTATATTTTAATATAGTAAAAAATGCAAAATTGCAAGTCGGTGCTCAGGATACAAGTGACTTCTAACACAAAAAAAATCCAACATGTTTAGCTGGCATGGCATGGAGGCAGGGACTTGTACCTGCTTCATCAGATTTTAAAAAAAAATAAAAATACTTTTTTATATATTTTTTTTTATATATACACACACACACTAAATTATTGAACAATCCTGTTAGGTTTTCATTTTAGTTAGTTCCAAAGAGAAAGAATTGAAGAAAACTATTAACACATAAACCATCAACCCAGAGAAGGGATAGCATGAAGAAGCATGCCCCATATACGAAATGTAAGTTGTGCAGAATGTATGTAGTATACATTACAGCAGCATAAAAGGTAATTTTAGATTAGTTTGGGCAGTGTAATAGTAGACTGTTCATTTGAGAAGGACCTTTGCAAATGATACTGAATCTAGAAGTATGACAGGTAAGATAGCATAGTACTGTCATTGAAATGATGCCCCATGAATAATGTGTGGAGAGGACTAGTGCTGATCAGAACTAGACAGTGAATAAAGCACCAAGCTGGGCATGGATGCTGCCGCTCTGTGGCCAGCTTCTTCCATACAGGGGACAATATACACCACACAGGGGGCTATAGTCACTTCCATAGAGGAGGCAATATACACTTCCATACAGTGGACAATGCTCACTTTCTTACAGGGCAAAATATATATTACACAGGGACAGTACTCATACGGGGGACAATATACACCACACAGGGGACAATATACACAACACAGGGATAGTACTCAATTCCATACAGGGGACAATATACAACACCACACAGGTGGCACAGGGCACAATATACACTACACAGGAGTAATACTTAATTCCATACAGGGGGCAATATACACCACACAGGGGACAATATACACAACACAGGGGACAATATACACAACACAGGGATAGTACTCAATTCCATAAAGGGGACAATATACAACACCACACAGTGACAATATACACAACACAGGGATAGTACTCAATTCCTTACAGGGGGCAATATACAACACCACACAGGGGACAATATACAGCACACAGGGGACAATATACACCACACAGGGATGGTACTCATTTCCATACAAGGGACAATATACACCACACAAAGGACAATATACACTACACAAGGGACAGTTCACTTCCATACAGGGACAATATGCATTTCCACACAGGGGACAAGTAGGTATTTGATGCAGGGGACATTATACCTTTCCATACAGGGAACAATATCCACTTTAGGCTTCATGCACAATTGGCTTAAAAAATGCCAGTTCCCCAGGCATAAAAAAAAAATTCTCATATAGCGTTTTTGTACAGGAGTTTAAGCAAGTTTAGCATTTTTTTCTGCCAGAAGGCTCCAATCAAAAACGCAAACCAGAAGGGTTTTTTCCTGCCTCTGAACGCTGAGCTTAAAATTTGCCTCTCATCGTCCTAATGTGCCCATGGTGCATGAAAACATAGGATAACATTGAGCTGCTTCCACAGGCAAAACACAAATCTCCTATAGAAGCAGCGATTTTAAGCCAGTGTGCATGGACCCTATTCCACACAGGTGACAGGATAGATTTTTCACACAGGCGACAATAACCACTTCTACACAGGTGACAATACCCCAGAACTGGGGACATCAAGACAATATTCATTGACCCTTTTAGCCCTTTATAGCAGTGCCGTATTTTACAAGATAACCAAGCAGCAACATTTCTATATCATATACAAATATCTTTCCTATTCTTCTGGAATCATTAGGTGGTAGTAGTAGCTATGGTTTAGTTCTACTAAAAGAAAATACCTGCTTTCTTTTATGTTCTTATCACTTAAAAAGCATGACATTAAAATACATCTCTTTTATGCAGAAATAATTGTTTGATTCTATCTATCTATCTATCTATCTATCTATCTATCTATCTATCTATCTATCTATCTATCTATCTATCTATCTATCTATCTATCGATATATATCTATACAGATATACATAGATATATCTAGATAGATAGAATAGATAGATAGATAGACAAAATAGATATAGATATTGTAGATTGGTATTCATATTTTGTATTGTTATATTTTGTTTTATTTAATATATTTCTGCTATCTTGGAATAATGTTATTGTAGAGATAATTCCCTGGACTTCCAGGCATGCCGGATAATTGGGCTCCTTATCCCAGAATTTCTCAGTTGTAAATGGAGACTGCCAGAGATCATCGATCAATATTTACTGCAACTTGACAGCACCGTTCACCATTAGATTATGGCTCAGTTTTTTTTTTTTCTAAATAGACAACAGACTGTGTGTGTGTAAATTTTAAAAATACATACTATAATATACATAGTAACATATAATATATATTATACATAATATATATCTTTCTCGGGGGATATGTATGAGTATATATATACACACACCCACGCCCATATATATATATATATATATATATATATATACATATATATATATATATATATACATATATATATATATATATATATATATATATATATATATATATATATATATATATATATATATATAGATATATATAGATATATAGATATAGATATATCTATCTATATAGATATATAAATAGATAGATCTATATATACAAACACACACACATATAAGGCTCTGGTGAGTAAGTTGGATGCCCCAGCCTGCATAGGTGTATACTCCAGGCATATATATATATATATATATATGTATGCATCAGGGTCTGGTGAGTGTTAGTGGGATGCAGTGTGTCTCCCTCCGGTGTATACTCCAGGTATATATATATATATATATGTATGTATTAGGGTCTGGTGAGTGTTAGTGGGATGCAGTGTGTAACCCTCCGGTGTATACTCCAGGTATATATATATATATGCATATATCAGGGTCTGGTGAGTGTTAGTGGGATGCAGTGTGTCTCCCTCCGGTGTATACTCCAGGTATATATATATATATGGATATATCAGGGTCTGGTGAGTGTTAGTGGGATGCAGTGTGTCTCCCTCCGGTGTATACTCCAGGGTTTTCCACTATGTTTGTTAATGATACATCGGAATGCAGCTTTAGATAAACCTCTCATTTTCAGTCTGTTAATTGCCAGTAATGCTACAGTGTTTATGATACGCTGATATTTAAAACAAGCCCTGATATTATTCTGTTTGTTGGTTTTAGCAATCGGGATAAAATTGTGCTCATGGATATTTCAAATTCCATTTCTGACTTGTAATTTGCCCTCCCTGACATTCATGTGAATATCGGTGGGGGAAAACAAGGAATATCATTAGTGTTGGTCGAACCAGACCATATAGAAGGGGAAGAATAATCTAATGTCACTACAAGGACAGTATCTGCAGATTCAGCATTTTACCCCTCCGACATTTCATTGTTTCACTCAAGCTATGTCAATGGAATGTATTTTACTCTGTATAAAAATAATGCTAATGATGATGATAATAATAATAAAAATACAGATAAAATACAATTACATTCAACTCCAGTCTCAAAGGCTTATTTTATGTTTTGTAGAATCGCTAGTTAAAAAAAACAATATATAACACAAGCACAGTCGTAGAAGTATCAGTTATGTGCAAATGCACATGTACACTGACATCAATGCATTTCAAAGTGCTTTGGCTACATTTACATGAGAATAAACATTTTACCAAACATATTTTTTGTAGCACAAAAGTACCTACATATTGAATATAAAATATACAAATATAAAAGAATACAAATATAAAATTGTCTTTTCTCCCAATACCTACAGTCAACAGTAATGTCTTCAAACATGCTTGGGACAAACATAGGATCTATACTCAGACAAAAAAGTTAATGAGAAAACAAAACAACCCCCCCCCCCCAAAAAAAAAAACCCAAATAAAACAAATAATAAATAAAACAAAACAAAAAACAAAAACGAAAAAAAAAATTCTGCCATCACTTTTCTATGTTTCAATATAGGTGTGTCCTCAGATGTAGATTTTTGGATATGTAGTGCATGTGTAGGCACCTGTGTGAATGTCCATTGAAAATAATGCAGCTGCATTCAGAACTATAAATAGAAACGCCTCTAAATGCCCTGTGGCTGAAGCCTTTTCGTTTACAAATCTGAATACAGGTGTATTGATTTCAAAGGGGACATGCACACAGGTGCCCAAGCATGCTCTGGGTTTCAGTCCCTAGCCAAAAATCTGTGGACATGCATTTAATGCATTTACACATGCATAGATGCAAAAAGTGCATTGTGGTATTTTTTTTTTTTTAAAGAGGGCTATAGAACTACAATTTCACACATTTAAAAAACATATCTAAAGGTAAGCATTTTACTGATTATTTACACAGGAACTTTGTGCTGAAAAAAACGTTGCCTTTATGATCAGTAAAATTCTTACACTGTGTGCATGTAGCCTTAATGTATAAAAATGCCATATTGCTGCATGAAGATATGGAGGCAAATTTACAAAATGAGCTGAGAATCTTCACACAATAACAATGGGAATATTTCATTTCAATATTTCATCAGCTCATTCCCCACAGTTACAATCTTTTGTACCACCTGCCCCACCCTATTAGATTGTAAGCTCTTCTGAGCAGGGCCCTCTTAATCCTCTTGTATTTTATTGTATTATAACTGTATTGTCTTCTTTTTATATTGTAAAGCGCTGCGTAAACTGTTGGCGCTATATAAATCCTGTGTAATAATAATAATAATAATAATAATAATAATAATAATAATAATAAATAATAATTTAGTTCTCCAAACATTTAAAAAAAAATATTATTTTATCAGCACATGACTGGATGATTGAAGTGAATTTTCACCCAATTTATTTTGTGAAGATTTAAAAGTCCCTTAGTAAATAAGTCCAATTAGATTAATTTTGACGTTCAAAGTACTAGCTAAATAATACAATTAATATTAATATCAACACTAATGATAATTGTATAGTTGTATTACTAAACCTTAAATCAAAACGTTTAATTACATCCACTTACCAAGTAGGCAACCATAACCCTATGAGAGGTAAATAGACTCTTCACTTTGCAGAGGAATTATCCCCAGAGCTTAGTCACTGAGGTGAAGCTCTACTGACTTCCATAAATCACGTGCAAGCAAAAATTTTGTTTTTATTTTTTTATTTTTTTTTTCCTGCATGTGGTTGGGTATTTGTTACAAAGTGAAATTTCACAACATTCACTAAGCTCTGGGGAACATTGACTTGCAAAGTGCAACTTCCTTTGCAAAGAGAATAGGCTATTCGCCTTTATTAAATCAACCCCTATGTATCACAATTAAATGAATGGTCAGTACTGCAGAGGAGTGGCGCAGATCCTTATGAGTGGAGAAACACAGTGCTATTTCCCAGTGTTAATCATTTGTTAATAACAGTGTTTATCAGTTTTCCAGCTATAAAAGAGTCCAGCACAAAACTCCTGAAACATGCACAGACCTCCCATAGGAAATAATGGACTTGGCTGGGTCTGATATGGTGAGCTGACTCTAGACTAATACCAGCAGTGATTGAGGTCCCACAAGTTGTAAGCAACACCCAGAGAACAGGAAATCAGGTGGAAATAAAATGGATATTTAGAATTCCTGCTTTGATTAATATGACCTAGGTCAACAGTGCTGGCATAGAAATATTACTATATGTCACTATTTGCTGTGTTAGCAGCCAAAATGTTTCACCAAGATGGCAATAATTTCCCTCTTGCTATGGTTTGGAAAGCAAGCTGCCTGGGGAAAATATTACTCCCCATTAAATCATTTTTTTACATAAATCCTGACACTAATACATACAGTATTAGGCTGAGTATGGAGTTGGTGTTGCAATAGTAATTTCATAAGTGGCGGCCTGTCCATTAGGGGCACACGGGCGCCACCCTCCCTATCTATGCATCCGGCTCCTAATCTACATGCAGGGCACCGGCGCATGGATTCCAATGGGGGGTGGGGTGCTTTTTTTTAAGCATTTGATTAGAGCCAGAGGCTCTAATAGGTTTCAAAAAAGGGTGGGCTTGGGGCTCAGAGCACTGCGCTCCGAGCCCACCCATTTGTGTTATAATGGCGAATATATATGCGCTATTTTCACACTGACTCTCCTCTCGGCCAATCAGGAAGTGGGTCCTGAGACTCAAAGGAGGAGTGATCCTATTGACCTACAGGAAGGAGGAGGGAGAAGATGCATGGCCGAAGGTGATGCAGGGGAAGCCCAACCCACCAGTCACCACTGGCCAGCTCCATGTCCAATGTTTCGGACTCCGACTCAGACTCTGCACTGTCCCCGGCCAGCTCGGAGGGGCGAGGATCGCTCAGGGGCCCTGGGATGTCCAGACAGCGAGACCATGGATGAGAGGTTCCCCGCCAGTATCCAGGAGGCCTTGTCCCAGGTGCTGAAGGGCTACGATTGGTCCCTGGTGCCCATGCCGATCTGGGGCTCTGGCTCCCTCAAAGCCAAGCCCCATGTCAAGAGATGAGGGGAAGCCCGACCCACCAGCCGCCACTGAACTCCATGAGGGGAAGCCCAACCCACCAGCTGCCACTGCTTCCAGCATTCCTCAGCTCGGACAGGGGAGATCAGAGTGTCAGCCCATAAGGTAAGGAGGCCTTCCGCCTTCCTGTCTGTCTTTCTCCTGCGTGTGGGGGGGTGTTCTCTGCCTTCATGTCTGTCTCCCATGGGGGAGAATGCCCCCGTGTCCCCCACGGGGGGGGGGGTTGGGGTGGCATTGGTTTGCCCCCCCCCCCCCAAATTATTGAACGCCAGCCTTCACTGCATTTCAATGTAGTTATGGTCATTGTGAATCTGCAGTGTCCAGGATTACAGCTTTGCTGACAGCTTCCAGCCCGTGTAGCTTATTACTATAGAGCAGAGGATTTAAATAGAAGACACCAAAGGAGAAATGGTCAGGGATGTCTACTCATGTGTAAAATGTCTATAGACACAACAGATAGCAATGGCCACATATGTTCATCAGAAAAAGCTAAATAAAGAGGTATTAAACCCAAAACTGAACATTAAATCTATTGACGTTTACTAATCTTTAGATGTGGTGTCTGCATTCGTTTTCTTTTTTTAGACATTTTCTAACAGCTGGTAATCTGGCCAATAATACACTTCCTGTATTAGAAGCACACTCTGGATGAAGTAGCAACAGAGCCACATTTGGACAGCAGCATTGTTAGTCCGAGGGGAGGAGAGTGTTATGCCCCATACACACGGTCGGATTTTCCGACACACAAAGTTTGAGAGCAGGCTATAAAATTTTCCGACAACAAAATCCGTTGTCGGAAATTCGGATCGTGTGTACACAAATCCGACGGACAAAGTGCCACGCATGCTCAGAATAAATAAAGAGATGAAAGCTATTGGCCACTGCCCCGTTTACAGTCCCGACGTACGTGTTTTACGTCACCGCGTTTAGAACGATTGGATTTTCCGACAAGTTTGTGTGACCGTGTGTATGCAAGACAAGTTTGAGCCAACATCCGTCGGAAATAATCCTAGGATTTTGTTGTCGGAATATCCGAACAAAGTCCGACCGTGTGTACGGGGCATTAGATGCATTAGCAGATTTAAGTTGGCCATACATGGCATGAAATTCGGTAGGGACTGGACAAATTTCAAACCTTGTGTAGCCATTGGGATTAAGCATGTCGCAAATTTTTCGCATGGTTCGCACCACAGGCAATAGACTGCAGTGCTGATCTGTGTATTCTGACAGAGGGGGAGTCGCCCCACTGTCACACTATAATGACACAGCAGGGAGGATTCCCCCATCCACATCAAATGTGTAGATGGGGGGAATGGGGTCAGTTTTTTTTTTTCGTTCAACCTGCTTGTTTTTGTCCTTTTGAGACAAAGGATTTACATAAGTGAATAAGATCTGACCATTTAAACAACCCTGACAGCGTTAAAGGATTTGTCTCAACCCTCTAACTGCTATATTTGCAAGAGAGCTTGTTCTATTCTACTTCTATTCTATTTCTACTAAAAAATGAAAATGAATGCAGCCATCACATCTAAGAATTAGTAAGCTGCAGTATAATAAATGTTTCCTCTTGGTTTTAATACCACTTTAATATATTGGATGCACATAGTACACACTGCAGAGACTACATTGCTGAAGAAATGTACTTTACTTCATTACTATCTGAGCACCCAGCATTTCTTGTGAAACTCTTTGTTTAAAGTATTATTGTTAACTTCTCAAGAATTTGTATTTCTGTTCAGTCTGTCTTGTGATCCAGGCACAGATGCAGACCTATAGACTCCAATGCAGCTGCCCATTTCAGCATAGTCTGGGTCCCATCCTAAAATTAGTAAATCAAAACATAGTCTAATGAACACCTAAAACACAAAATCAGTACATAAAGAGTTCATGTACATAAGTAAGGGTGCTAGAACCAGGAATAATAAACTCTAAGTATAAATAGGCAGCACTCCAGACAGCTAACTCTTCAATTTGTATATATTTATGAAAAAATATATATCTGAAACTTAAAAATCTAGGTGTCTGGAGCGCTGTCTATTATTTATGTAGACTAAATCCCACCCCAGCCCATGAATGAACAATGAAAGAACAGCAGCACACCGATGGTGTCATAATTTTTTTCTACCCTCCTGCTGGGAATCCCCCAGTGTTAGTATGACTGCAAAGTGCAATGCAACAGAATCATGTTGGCCCAAAGTGCTGCCTGCAAGAGATTACGAGGAGGTGATAAAAAAAAAAATCAACCATCAGCTGCGAGTAAAAAAATCTATTTCTTTTAAAAAATAATCATTAGCTGAATTTTCTTAGATTTCTTAGCCTTTAGTTCACTTTTAAAGAAATCTGTTACAATGCATTTTGGATAAAACACAGAAGTCCCTTTCAATTTCTTAACCACTTGCCGACCATATACTGTATATATACGGCGGCGAATTGGCTGTCCTGTGCAGAACCACGTACTTGTACATGATTCTGCACTTCCGGGTCTAGGGCACGCACACGCGATGCCAGCGACCCACTCCCACTGTGATTGGACACAGCGGGAGCCAATCAGTGGATCCGGTGGACCCGATGTCCGTTGGGGCACGCTAATCGTTCTTGAGAGAGACAGAACGGCGGTCTGATGATGTAAACAAGGCAGATCGCTGTTCTGTGAGAAGGGGAGGTAGAGATCCCGTGTTTCTGCTAAGCAGGAACATGGATCTCTGCCTTCCCACAGTTAAAGCACACCCCCCACAGTTAGTATTCACTCCCTAGGAACACAGTTAACCCTTTGTTCACCCTTGATGTAAATCTCTTCCCTGCCAGAGTAATTAATACAGTGACGGTGCATATTTTTAGCATTGAACACTGTATTGGTGTCACTGGTCCCCAAAAAAGTGTCACTTTGTCCACTGCAATGTCACAGTCCCGCTACAAGTCGCTGATCGTCGCCATTACTAGTAAAAAAAATAATGAATAAATAAAAATTCCGTAAATCTATCCCACAGTTTCTAGACGCTATAACTTTTGCGCTAACCAATCAATATTATTGGGATTTTTTTTACCAAAAATATGTAGCAGAATACACATTGGCCTAAATTGATGAAGAAATTAGATTTTTTTACATTTTTTTTATTTTTATAGCATTATATTTTTATAGTCTATTTTTATAGCATATGTTTTTATAGTCTTTTATAGCAGAAAGTAATTTATAGCGCAAAAAATAAAAAGCGCCACAAATACCACCAAAAGAAAGCACTATTTGTGGGAAAAAAGGACACAAATTTTATTTAGATACAGCAACGCACAACCGCGCAATTGTCAGTTAAAGTAACGCAGTGTCGTTTCGCAAAAAATGGTCTGTTCATGAAGGGGGTAAACCTTCCGGAGCTCAAGTGGTTAATATTTATTCTGCCATTGCTCAGTCAGCATTGGAATTATTCCTTTGGGTGCCTGCTATTTAAATCTCTCTTTAAACAAAGGGAATTTACTATTTGATTGTTAAATGATTATAGGTCACTGACAGTCACGTATGTCACCATGTGAATTGTTGCATGCCTAAGTACCATTGTACAGGCAAAACTTTTTTTTTAAATCCTGCCTTGCAGTAAACTAGCCTACTAGGCAGAAGGAATTATTCTGCGGTAGACATGTATGAAGGTACTAAGAAAACTGGAATTATATGCATCCTTTATTTGCACTTAGCTGTTACTGATGGTTTAATAGCCATCCCCTATTTACACAATGTTATCTCTGCTGCTAGCTATGGTTTCTATTAGTAATTAGATGTCTCTCGGAGACTTTTACCTCCAGGTATTTGTAGTCTAATGGAGAGAAGGCAGACACTTTCACTGAGAGCTTCACAAGCAAACATCAACAAAGGGATCTTCTTGTTAAGATATCAGCTTCAGATTTATGATCAGGAACATTCACATTCAAGCAAGCCATAGATAGGACAATTTTACTGACCAATTTGTCAAAAATTCAACAAGCTTTAATGGCAATGACTTTCCAATGAGCTATAAAATAATATAATTATACTGTACACTGTTTTTAGCAAAATATGTGATCAGTATGGAATGTTTCACGTGCCCTCAGTCATGGAATTACAGTGACATCCATATATAATCTGCTATGTAACATACACATAGGACTGGAACAGAAGACAATTTTTAGGAAAATTATTCAGTGTTCAGTTAGAGATAGCATGCTTTCTGGAGCAGCATTATTATTGTCTACATTATCTTTCAGTAATTTTTTTTTCAACTGATTTAACAAAAAAATATCCTGGCCTTAGCCAGTGGACATACACATAGGGGCTGATTGACTAAAACTGGGGAGTGCAGAATCTGGTACAACACAGCATAGAAACCATCGGCTTCCAGGTTTTTTTGTCAAAGTTTAATTGAACAAGCTGAAGTTAAAAGCTGATTGGCTACCATACAGAGCTGCACCAGATTTTGCACTCTCCGGCTTTAGTAAATCAACCCCATTGTGGTCTGTGATTGAGTTACGTACAAGCAATTACAAACAAGGGTCTCATTAAAATATCAAACAATGCAACACACGCAGTGTTGTTTCACATTGTGCGACTGACTTAAAACATCAATCAAAAACTATGATCTCTTAAAAACAATCGATTAAAAATTATCATTTATGTGCTCTGAATTACGAAAAGTTCTGACATGTGCAGATATTTGTTTGACCGATCAGAAGCGATCACAAAATTTCTCCAAAAGCTGATCAACTTAGAGTATAAATCAAATGAAAGCTCAATAAATCAATTGAATGGAAGTTCTTAGGTTTGCAATTGTTATTGATTTAACTTAGTTTAGTTGCATTGACTGATCACGTGGATATAAGTTTGGCCACCATTACATTCATCCATCACAAGCTACAATTCCAGGCAAAAGTTAGGAATACTTATTCATCATGCCAACCTAAGATCAGTGCGATTTATTCAGAAATAGTCACAAGCCATATACTGTACAAACCCTATAGAGTGAATGGGCATATATGAAATAATATACAATATTAGTTATAATAATACACACATTTTGTGTTAGTGGGGTTGAGTAGAAAATTATATTGTTACATGGCTATATAGATAGGTTAAAAAAGTAACACTATTGAGTTCTACCAAAAATAAGCTCTGCTGTTAAATGTTTACCTAGGTTATTGAGTAAACTGAAGCTGTGATCACATTGAGAGGGCATGCACACTGGCTTAAAAATCGCTGTTTCTACAGGAGTTTTGTGTTTTGCCTGTAGAAGCAGCTCAATGTTATCCTATGTGTCCATGCACATTGGGACAATTAGAAGCATATTTTAGACTCAGCGCTTAGTGGCAGGAAAAAAAACAAACACTTTTTGTTTGTGTTTCTAATTGGGGCTTTCTTGCATAAAAAATGCTAAACTCTCCTAAACTCGCCTAAACTGTGGAAAAAACGCTCTATATGAACGTTTGTTCCTGCCAAGGGAGCTGTCGTTTTTTTTTAAACCCAGTTTGCATGGAGCCTTATGCCCTGTACACACGATAGGATTTTCCGACAACAAAATCCATGTTTTTTTTTTCCGACAGATGTTGCCACAAACTTGTCTTGCATACACACGGTCACACAAATCTTGCCGGAAATTCCAAACGTCAAAAACGCGGTGACCTACAACACGTACAACGAGCAGAGAAAAATGAAGTTCAATAGCCAGTGCCGCTCTTCTGCTTGATTCCGAGCATGCGTGGAACTTTGTGCGTCGGAATTGTGTACACACGATCGGAATTTATGAGGGGCATTCGAGTGCATTCACACTTGCGACTGCTCCTGCAGCCCGAATACATGCCCCAGCAGGGGTTCCCACAATTAGCTGTAAGAAGCGGCCCTATTGAAAGCAATGGGAGGCTGCCAACACCCACAACTAATCGCACTTGCTGGGGTTCTCGCATATAATCAGACTGTGGGTGCATTGCATTCGCAAAATAATTATTTAGGATTTCTCCTTACACCTGATTGTATAATTGAAGTAAACGCTGCTTACCATATCTACTAAGCTAATGCTAGCCATGCTAAGAATGAGAGAAGGCCAGACTGAAAGAGAGATAATCAACAGATTCCTCCACCCAAGCTAAACAGTGTGAAAGGAGGAATCTCCAGTGGTGGCTATTGTATTCAAACAGCCGCAGCACCACTGGTTGTCTAAACACCCAAATCTTGACTACATTTGATAGGATGCAGTCATTATTCAGCCAATAACTCTGCACCCAGCTCAGTCAATTTTGAAATAAAATTTTGGTGCACCAGATGACGCTGGCAGAGACAACCATAGATCACATTTTGGCTAATTTAGTAGAATGAGGCTGAAATTTGAGCCATTTATGGTCTGCTTAGGTAAATGGTCGCTTCTTCTTTAGTAAATCAGTTTATTGTAGTAAGTGATTACAAGCAAATTAGCTCTAAAGCCTAGTACACATGGGCCAAATGTCAGGCGACATTGGCCGGTTCAATAAAAACCGTGTATGGCAGCTGGTCCGACAGAAGCCGGCTATTCTGCCAGCTTCTGTCGGATGAACATGCTGGAAAACCAGCAGCCGGTCCCGATCAGCACTTTCAGCCAATGGCTAAGAATGCTGACCGGAGTGTTCTAGTGGGGGGGAGGGGGCGCCCCCCTGTCAGGACACATTAGCTTAGCAGAGAGGATCACTGTACTAACATCAGATTGAACAAACAAAGACTAGTAGTGTGTACTAGGCTTTAAAGCAAGGCACGTGAGGCAATAGTGTTGCTAAAAGGACGGAAACAACTAAATCCACTTTACTCTGCCATTGTTGACTAATTAGCAATGGAACATCAGCAGGATAAATCCCTCCTATTTAAATTTCTGATGCTTTTACAGAAAGCAGTATCTCCACTTCTCTGTATTTGTACACTGCAAATAAGGATTCCCATAGGCTCCTACTGTGACATTTGTATTACATTTTAGATTTCCAGATGTTTAAATTGTACAAAGAATTAGGTATCTGACAATGTAATATTTGTACCTAAATAGATACATAATATGCCGTAAAATATATTAGTAAAACTTTTTGAGGATAATCAACAACTGAACAACAACTAAAGTTTTTTTCCACCAAAACCAGTGGAAGTTAGGTTTATGTTCCTAGTTAATTAATAGTTAAGTCATTAATAAAACGTAATGAATACGTTATTAAGTTAAACATTTAATAATAATAATAATAATAATAATAATTAATAAGTTAAAAGTTAAAAATGAATAAGTTAATTAAATTTAAATTTAATAAAGCTTTTTGAGGATAATCAACAACTGAATCAACAACTAAAGTTTTTTTCACCAAGACCAGTGGATGTTAGGTTTATGTTCCTAGTTTTGTGCTAATGAAGCCCCTTTTATAGTTTTTCTGCACATAGCTAGATTTTGAAAAGAACACTGGCAGAACTGAAAATGTAATTCTATAATAAATAGTTTCAGTGAAATGTGTTTAGAAAATATTTTGGATTGCATATTAGTTTTTCACAATAAAAGGGCTCAAACTGTAAATTAGTGCACTGAGAGAATGAGGTAGGCTGCCATTGTGCACCTCCTTTTCATCTGGCAATGTTAGCTTCCTGCTGTCTCTGTGCAGGCCAAAAACAAAAATGCAAAGAGTAAAGTCAAATTGAGGTCAGAACTCTTGATCCACCTGCTTGTTTTGTCGGTGTCAAAAAAGCACAGATGCAACGGGGTAAGACTGACAGCCAGGTAACTATCATTTTGAGAAAGAGAAGTTATCAGATAAAGTCTACATATCTCACTCAGCACAGGTAGCTATAAATAATGCTTTATAAACAAAGCAAGAATATTATACATTTGCATCAGAAAGATATTTGATCATAAAAAGCAACTGCATCAGAAGTAATTTTTTTATTGACACCACTAAATAAAAACTATAAACAGCTTTTCATCAATAGCATGATTTAGGTACTTTACAACTTTTTTGTTTCTTTCACAGTGAGGTCTATTGATAGAGAAGTGGTGTACAGAACTTTTCCTCCACATATAAAAAGCGTGGAGTATTGAAAAAAAAAAACAGTGAACTGGCGTCCTAACATTTTTGTATGTAAGTGCTGTATTTGCAGAAAAAAGGCTTAATTTTTGGTAAAAAGGGAAACATGAAATGGAACAAACTTAGAGAAGGATAAAAGGCTGTATTACAAGTAACTACATTTACATTTAGACCAACCATGCAAACATTTTGTTTTTAAAGTCCATTTATGCCTCTTTCTAAATGTAGTATATTTCAATAAAATACACTAAAATGGTTAAAAACATTTGGACAATGGTTAGAAAAAAGCAAACTGGAAAAGGACAAAACTGTCAAATTCTTTGTTGAACAAAACCAAACAATTAGAGTTGTTGATGGAATTAAAAAAAACTTTAAAAGAACAAAAGCTCACATGGATCTCATAACAATTTGACCTTTATAAATAGCCTATAGAACATGTCCATACATCTTTGCTCTGATTAACATGGTCTCTAAACACAGTGAGAAAACAAAATGCAATTTGTTAATTTTTGTGCCCAAATCGAGGGCTGATAAATTAAAGGTCTGCTAAAACATCTAACGTTTGTTCAGTTTAGATAGCAAAACAAGTTAAGAGAAAAGTTTAGTAAATTGGTATTTCTCGTTTTCATTGTTTAGCAGATGTTCATATTTGGTGAGCAATCACTATTTATTAGCAAAAAAACTCTGTAAGGCTTGTAAAAGCAAAAATAATATTAATATTAATAATAACAATAACATAAAATTGTGCAATTACTATTAGCGCTATTATTGTTATGCATATTCAGGATTTTGAAGACATTGGTTGGATGTGATTAAATAAGGGAATTTTTCCTGCTCATTTCAAACGCACAGAGGCATATTTATCATTACTAGTGGAGCTTGGGCATATCAGTTTCACAAGTTCAAAAGTTCTCTGGAATCTGACACTATTCCATGCACCTTTTCCACTGCATTTATGATGTTGCAGAAAATCCTCGGCATTATCCAACAGCAAAATGATCACAAACTAAAATGTTTTTAATGCAGCGTGTCAGTATGTATTTGGAGTGCTTATTTTCAAATGGAGATCAAAAAGCAGCTCCCTTCTAAATAAAGACCTACATTTAACATTAATCTCCATTATCCCAAATAATTATTACAAATAATAATAATAATAATAATCATAATAAAATAATATGCATCCCTGTTGACCACCATTACTGTCCTGCTTTTTCCTTTTATTAAAACTTTCTCCAAAATGCCTAGTTTTTCAACCTTCACCTTTATATACCTATAGCCATAACCTTCTTTTCTAGTTTTGGATAAAGTGGAGATGTATTAAAATCCCTGTCAGGTTATTTTTTGTTATGTGTGTCCCTTGAGGGAAATTCTACTTGTAGACAGTTGTCAATAAAACAAGTGTTCTTATTGGAACAAAGCCTCACCTCTTGTGGTGACAACTGTAAAATTTCAGATAACCCATCATTTTCTCTCACAGATAGCAATAAAATCCTTCCCCACTCTATTTAGAGCACAAAAAAAGTTTTAACTATACATACACTTTAAATGAAATTGGCTCATGAGATTTAATATATACAGAGCATTTGCAATAATTATTGCAATGGCAAAAAAAGGCTGAAAAGCATTGAAAATAATGGAAACACGTTAAATGCATTAGTAAAAAAAGTTATCTTGAACAGCAAATTTATGTCAGAAATAGGTGATTAAAGCTCAATATATTTTCCACACATTTGGGATAAAGTGGCAACAGACATTAAAACAAAAGTCAGCCAAAATGAAAAAACTGCATAGGGGAGTATAAGCTTTTTACCTATCAAAGTGAACATTCACTTTTTTGATAGAAAACGATACTATAAGTTATGGTTAGCAAGGATTCATAAAACATGAAAGTTGATAAACAAATCTGCTTTCTCTTTATAGGGAAATAAGCAAAAACATAGAAAAACAAGTGGCTATGGATATAGTATACTTGGGGTTTGCAAAAGTGTTTAACACAGTTCCCCACAGAAGGCTAATGTGTAAATTAAGGTCTATAAGCTCAGAATATTAATTCTGTAAATGGATAGAAAAATTGTTTAAAGACCATAGTTAGAGCTTAGTGATTAATGCTTCATACACTGCAGCTGTTGATCGATAAACGTTTTCCAACATTCAGATACAACAGTTCTAACGATTGACTTCCGTTAAACAGGGGTGGCCACCCATGTATTAAAATTCGATCTTACTTTTTTGCCTAATAATAAAAGGTACAGAGTTTGGAATTAAAAGTACCATTTCTTTTTTTAGCGCCATAAATGTTTTATTGAGAAAAAAAAAAGAAGACATGAGAAGATATCCAACACAAAATAAAGGATATACACAGTCTTCTTAAACAAATCCAGGCAGTGAATTGCACATCATATACCCATGAAGGAAGGAATACCAAGATAACTGGCAGAAGGAGAGGGAGTCTAACATGTAACAAAGCTGTGACTGATATAGGGACAACAACAAAAATAACCGACCAACTAAGGAAATAAGTGTACCCTGTCTGAAGAAATCAAGGTCTGGGCTTAAAACGTAAAGTAAACCGGATGCATGTGACAGGGTCCATTTCATAAGGGGGGGGGGGGGGAGAGAAGAAGAGAGAAAAAAAAAGAGGGGGGGTACCGTTTCTGTGTTTTCAGATGACACCAAGATATATATTGTGGAATAAAGTCTTTATAGGATGTCTCGACTTACACAAGCAGACCTAAATGCACTGTTTAATTGGACAAATGGGAAACGGGGGGGGGGGGGGGGGGGTGTGCAGGGAATGACAAATGAACCAATATGAGCCATGAAGGCTCTCATCTATAAAGAAAGCTTGGCTGAACTGAATTTATTCTCTTTTGTGGAGAGCAGGGGGCTTTAATCACCATGTATAATGACACAGATGGTCCATAGTGCAAGATTAATTACGTTAGGATCACTACAAAAGACAAAGGGGCATGCTTTGCATCTGGAGGAAAGGATTATAAACCTCCACATACCGAAAGGCTTCTCCACAGTAAGAGCCGTGAAAATGTGAAATTTCCAAATGTCCAATTTGCAGAATGAGTGATGGCAAATAAGCTAAATTTCCGATGTGAACACAGCTTCACTTTATTTCCTAAGCTCCATGAACATTCACTTTGCGCAATAGACAGGCTCTGTTCCTTCACAAAATCAATTCCATTACCTTGACTGTCAAGCAATGGTTCTTTCAGGATGGTTTCAGATGCTGTGACTGACATATATTAGCAGAAAAGTTGATTGGCCTAGTTAGATTTTTCAACTTGAGCATCTTTCATTAGAGTCATGTGACTGTTGGCCAGTGTGAAGATCTTTGCGGAATACACACATGTGCTAATGCTTAGGTAAGCAGAATGTGAAAATTCTCTTTCCTAAGAAAAAAATGATTTTTAAAGAAAAGGTGAAGTCTCATAGGAGAAAATGTTCATACAGGTGCTCATAACAATCACGCATTAAATATTACTTTCCAAAAAAAAAAACCGTTAAAAATATCCTAATCAGTCTGGAAAAGATTAAAACATAATTTCCTGTCCATTGCTTCCTTCCTTGCAAATCAGACGATACAAAAGAATGAATGCGATATATGTGTTGTTTCATATGTTGATGTCTCTGGCACATACTGTGGTTGATTTGCAGAAAAACGTAGCTGTTCACTTTACATAATGGATGTAAATAAAACAAGGCAGACATTTGCAAGGAAAATAAAAAGTAGGATTTTTGTGAGCACATCATTGGTTGATAGAAGTGAACACAGTTTCATCTCATTTACTAAGCTAAGTAAACATTCACTATGCAAAATAAATTTTTTTTACTCCTTTAGTAAATCAACCCCAATGGCATGTTGCGTATATTTTGGGGCAGTATCTGATTCATGAATGACCAACAAAACAAACAAAAACTAGAGTGATGGTCGTCTAGACTATCACATCCAATCTTAATCTAATGTCTATGCTTACCCCAA
Organism: Lithobates septentrionalis; assembly: GCA_037952835.1. Classification (NCBI taxonomy): domain Eukaryota; kingdom Metazoa; phylum Chordata; class Amphibia; order Anura; family Ranidae; genus Lithobates; species Lithobates septentrionalis. Next base: position 376,039 of record JBBDGP010000788.1, on the reverse strand, counting down.
AGGGCAATAAAAAATTGAATAATAGTAGAACCCGATGAGGTGTTTATATGAGTACAAGTTTGCTGGAGCTGCATAAAATGTGCACCTTTACTAATTGCTTACTTATATTTGACTTGTGTCACAAACACAACATTGATTCTCAGATGCTTTTGGGACTTTGCCAGGGTTGCTATCGACCTGAATATACTTTTTTTTATCATCATTGTGAATACCTAGGTACAGGGGCGTTGCTAGGGGGTGGCTATTGGGGCTATAGCCCCGAATATGGGGACCATAGCCCTAGTCTCTTGCTGCAGGGTCCCTGCCTAACCAGTGGGTTGCGACTGCTGCGGCGGGCAGGCTGGCTGCATGAGAGAGGCTGGAGTAGAGGAGAAAAGCGAGTGGGTGGACGAGCAGAGATGACATCTCTCTCTGCCTGCTCCACATCAGTGCTCTTCACAGCCGGGCCTCTTCAATTTTGGAGCGAGGTGTGGTGAGCAGCAGAGAAATGACATCATCTCTCACTGCCCATCACACATCAGCGCTCTTCCAGTGTCACAGCACCGTGGAGTGGAGGTCACATGCTTCCTGTCATCGTGGAGCTCCACTTTGCAGCCAGACCCCCTTGCTTCAATGTCGGAGGTGCAACGGGGAGCAGCGGTATGACATCCTCTCTCACTGCCCGCCCTGCATCACGGCTCTCCTGCTCTCACTAAATGGACCAGTGCTGTCAGCCTGCCACCAATGCACATATGGTGGCACTGGCTGGCATGGCAAGTTACAATCCAAATCAGTTGGCAAGTGACGTGGCAAGTGACAATCTGCAAATTGAGCTAGGTGACATGGCAAGTGACAATCTGCAAATGGTGGCAGGTGACGTGGCAAGTGACAATCTCAAATGGTGGCAAGAGATGTGGCAAGTGACAATATGCAAATGGTGGCAGGAGACGTGGCAAGTGACAATCTGCAAATGGTGGTAGGAGGTGTGGCAATCTGCAAACGGTGGCAGGTGACATGGCAAGTGGCAATCTGCAAATGGTGGCAGGTGACAATCCACATTGAGTGGCAGGTGACGGTGGCAAGTAACACTCTGCATCTGGTGGCAGGAGATGTGGCAAGTGACACACAATAGAAAAAATGCACTTCAATCACCCTGACACCATATCAACCATGATGATTGAAGCACCAACACCAGGCATCGCCTTGAAAAATTGCTTAGGTCTTTGCAAAAAGGTTGGTGACCGCTGCTATGGGCTCTAGCCCCAGATCTTTTGCAGACCTAGCAACGCCCCTGCCTAGGTATCATAACAATGGAATTATAAATGGAAACTTACAAAAATAAATGAAAGTGTAACTCCAGTCAGGCCTTTCTTATTTTTTTGCTGTCTATATTCCCATTCATTTCCAGAGCTGGTGACTTCAGGATGGGAAGTGTGGGGAAAGCACCCAACAATAACACAGAATGAATTAAGAGTGTATTCAACTTCCTTCACAGGAGTAGGTCAGCAGAGATTTACAAACTGAATAAAATTATTTTTTATAATTTATCATACTGCGATTTTTTTTTTTTTGCAAATTATTCAAAATTATCTGAGCTTTGAGATGTGTCATTGCAATAATTTAAAAAGAAAATAAATGGCAACTTTAAAAAAAAAATCCTTAAGTACCTGAATAACTGTACTTATAATATCACTTTTTTTATTGTACTTTAGAATTCTGTTACTATGGTATTTGTGTAACTGTACAGCTGTAGATTGTGCTTTTTGCCTTAAAGTAACACTAAACCCACATCTTAAAAAACTATCTATAAAGGTTCTATTGCATGCTATTCATACTCACTCGGGCACTATGAGATTTATTTTCTGTATTCAGCAAAAAAAAAAGGCTTGGTCTTGCTGTTCTATATCTCTCTCTTTTGCCCAAGTCCCAAATCTAGCTGGGGATTTTGCAGGGCAGTGTTGGCAGCTCTGCACATGCTCAGTTTTCATTGAGTTTCTATGCTGAGCATTTCCTCCCTTTCACATTTGAGCAGCCCATAGGTGACTATAGAGTCTCACATGCATATGTGTATACATAATGGTAAAAGACAGCCCACTCCCTCACTCCTCCTCCATGCCCAATAACCAGCTAAACACAATGAGGGTGTGATATTACATATTGATTGATGGAGGCTTCACCTCTCTGTTATTCTAAAACACAGGCTGGAGGGGCATGACACAGCCTGTGACTGGAAGAAATCCACCCACACCATATTATTGCCAAAAAATAATAAAGATTTGATTTCAAATATATATTTGTATGACAATTTAAAACAGTTTATTGATTATTTATTTTTACATTGTATTCTAAAGGTTTTTTTTCATTTGAAATATGTGAATAGCAGAAGAGGACTAGAAGGTCCTCCTGCTTATGTTTCCCCGCAGATAGGCTGGGAGAGATCTGGGTCATGTGACAGTTGTACATTGATTAGGAAAAAGATACTTATATATATATATATTTTTTTTTTAATCAAAATAATTACAGTGCCATCATCCACATACAGAAATACAATGACAGTGAGGTTGATTTGCTAAAACTGGAGAGTATAAAGCCTGGTGCAGCTGTGCATAAAAACCAATCAGCTTCCAGCTTTTTTTTTTTTTTTTTCAAAGCTTAATTGAACAAGTTGAAGTTAGAAGCTGATTGGCTACCATACACAGCTGCACCAGATTTTGCACTCTCCAGTTTTAGTAAATCAACCCCAGTGTAAATTAAACGGTGTGTGTTTAGTATCACACTATAAAAATACTTAGTAAGGGATCAAGAGATTATATTTATATTGTTATACATATTTTTAGGTTAATTAATCTGAGACAATCTAAAAATTTTATAAATGGATCACTCGCTTATATTCTTGATACCACCCTCTGCTTGTACACATGTACATGAATATATGTCTATAGTCAGCTTACTATAAACAATGCAGCCAGTGAACCTGGGAATCTAATGTAAATAGGTACCTGTAGGGCTCCTGGACAGGTACAATGTTCCTTTAACTCATTTATGACCTTTGTCACCAGACAGTGTTGGAAAAGACCTCTCTGGCTATACACTAATCACAGTAACAAAAGCCTTCTCAATAATATTAATAAGATATTTATCTTTGCATTTAACAATATTTTTACACTATTATAATATACAATTTTTTAAGACAATACATTTATTGTTCAATATTGATAAAATAGAAGCATTTTTTGTATTTATTTGCATAATTTAATTTTTACATTTTATTTTCAAATGTATTTGATAGTCGTCAACTGCTTTTAACATATTAGTAGTTTTATTATTTTTTATTTATTTTTTTGAAAAAAAGTATGCCAGGGAATTATTTTGAATTAATGTTTTACCTTACCATTGTTTAATTCACCCACAAAAACCTACATCTCACCATCTTGTCAACATATAACCACTTGTTCATTCCACCTCAAATGTGTGGATGGGGGAATCAGTTTTTTTTTTTTGATCAGCTAGCTGGCCGATTAAAAAGAAAAAAAAAAACATCTATCTATGGTCTAATTACCAGCTCATTCCATACACTTGGAAATCGAACGCATTTCAAATATTTTCATTTCAGCTAACCTTATGAGGGATAAAGTACCACTTATATACAATATATGTTCAATTACCATCCTTTTAATATAAAACCAAACATTTCATTGCGCAGCAAAGAAGCTGATCGTCCAGAGGGATAAAACCTGAAAAGGTCTCAATTCAAGTCTCAGTTGTATAGGGTAGCTTAGAAATGACAACCAAAAGGTTGGCTTTCAAATACCTCCAAATGTGGGCTTCGCAATCCTGTCAGATATAAGGCTATACACTCACACTAAATAAGTCCTATATTATAATATTAATTTACACTCCTACAAATTGGCAGCAAATTTATTGGATGTTAAACTGCTGCCTGTGAAAGTGCTTTTTGTGGGAAGCTATTTAAAAGTAATTGTAATTTTTAGCATTTTCCTGTTTTGGTGGATTTATTTGCATAACAGGGTCCTCTGATACCTACTGTATTGAATTGAATTGTATTGTAACTGTACTGTCTGCCCTCATGTTTTAAAGTGCTGCACAAACTGTTAGCACTATATAAATCCTGCATAATAACAATAATAATATCTTAATCCACAAAAAGGAAAACATTGAATATTGCACTAAGTATACACTGTATGCACAAAGGATTTTTTCATCAGCAACACATTTAAAGAAAGCTATGCAACAAACAATGGGGTTGATTTGCTAAGAAAACACATACTTTTTGCAAATAACATTCTCTTTGCTAAGTGAACACAATCTTCTTCTTTAGTAAAGAAACTCCTATGGCCCCATTCACATGGGCTAGAAAAGGGCACATGCTAGGTGGCTGTAACCCATAAACAGCACCTCCTGAACAATTGTACTAAGCAAAACATGCAGAGCTGCGTCCCAATTATTATCTTCAGTGTTCAGGTCATAGTGGGGCTAAGGTCTCCTATTTAGTATATTCTAATCGCTGGCAGAAGAGCAGTTGGAACTGGGGTGGACTGCCACTCAAAAAATAGAGGTGCTGGATGTTGTCACCATATCATTTATCCAAAGGAAGATTTCCTCTCTATTCCTGTTCTAGTGACAACTCAAATTTTGGATTTTCCCTCTCTAGCGGGCCCAGGGACAATAGCCACCCGTAGTTTGAAGCTCCCCAGTGGGGACACAGACAGCATTAAAAACCTGACAAGGGCTCTACTCTTTTCTACTTTATTCAAAACAGTAGCCTCCCTGACGGTATTCCCGAGTGTGGCTCGGGGTTAAATTTCAGCACCATTAGCGGTAACCCCAAGCCACACACGGGACTACATCTCAGGATCCTTGTGCGGTATACTTACCTTGTCCCCAGGATCCTGGGATGTCCCCCAGGGCTGTCTGCGGGCTCTGTCCTCTGCCCGAGGCCTCTCTGTGCCAGGCTCCGCTCCCTGCGAGTGCCGCGACGCACGGGGGCGGAGCCTGGTGGCAAATTCAAAAAATGTAAAAATCATAACACATACAATACTGTAATCTTACAGATTACAGTACTGTATGAAATCATTTCACTTCCCTTTTGTCCCCGGTGCTTTGGCCCATGCCCTGCATGCAGTTTTATATTACATATACTGTTCTTTCTGCCTGGAAACTTGAGATTGTCCATAGCAACCAAAAAGTGTCCCTTTACATCAAAAGTGGCTTTAGACCAGCTAGAAAACAGCGATAGTAAATTAGAACACTTGCAGAATTGAGCGATAGTGAAACGTGGGGAAATTTATTTTATTATTATTATATTATTTTTTTTTTTTATTATTTATATTTATTTATTATATTATAATTTAAGATTTTGTGTTTCAAACTTCATCATACCCGGGATATCTACTAAACTCTTGGTGGACAGATCTAAGTGTGTTATTGCTAAGAATTACAGACCTACAATATAAAATGCCAAATTTCTATGCAAAATAATTGTACCGCTTTGAGCCGCAAAAATCTGAAATAATCATACCACCAGGGAGGTTAAACAGGGTTTTGGCTTTATATAAACTTTAAAATATAAAATTAAGCTATGTTCACTTTGAATATCCAACGTGCAAGATTTTTGCCATTTGGTTGGATGATTGCAGCGAACACATGCTTATTGTATTCACTATCTTCTTATCTTAATCTAATCTCCAATTCCTTACTCAACCTCATTTAGGTCACCTTAATGCTAGTTCTCTATATCAAGTGTAAAAATAAATGTTTTCATTTTTATTATTTAATTGAGAATTAGCTGTTCAGACAGTTCACATGCATGCCTCAGCTCATGCCATAAACTATACACTTCTTTGTCTCAACACATAATGTAACAGGTGGATGGAGCTGAGTGATAATGGTAAATAAATCACTTTTCATTTTACTGAGGTTCAAAGATTTTAAATATCCCTGTTCTTTTATGATACTGTGCGGACCCGTTGTGTGCAAATGTTTATATCATTTGGCAGAGTACCAGACACAACCTTTTTTACTCAGCCTTTCTCCACAGGGGGAGTCTGGGGAAGAGTATGGGGGTGAGTGGGGTTAAGAAGAATATCAACATCTTGCCTCTCTTTCCACAGCAGTTATAGTAGATCACATTTCACAAAGCAGCATGAGCAATGCTAGCAGAGCAAGGTTGTTAAATGATTGCAGTACAATGGCGTCATCATACGCTTCAAAATGTGCCATAGTGCTAAAGACATCCAAACTATTTAATTACTTAACCCATTCGTTACCTTTTCTATTTATATTGAAGGGGTAATTCACTTTGTGCTTATAAAATAAAACACCAATCCATACAGATATGTGTTTATTGAATAAATCATTAAGTGTATTTTTCAATGCAACTAATCTAAGTACAGTAAGACCTTGAATTGCGAGAATAATTCATATATCAAAGCCCCCTTCCCCATAAGAAATAATGGAAACTCAGATGATTCCTTCCACAACAATTTATTCATAAGTCCTTCAGTTTATAGTCCATATAAAAAGATTATAGCAATGTGACCAGGTTGTCTAACCATAAATTGTCTATCCACAAATGGCAGCGTCCACAAGGGGATTAGAAGCAAAATGCAGCAGGAGCAACAGAGTATAAAAGAGAAGAGAGGAGGCACACTGCCGGCTCCTTCACAGCTCTGACTCTCACCAATGTCAGTCTGCAATCGTGACCGGGAAGACTACCCTGCAGTAGAGCGATCTGAAAGCAATGCTTGGAGCGCTAGTGGAGCGCAGCGTTGAAGGGATGACGTTGATGATGGTGTGGAGGACGGTCTATGTGGACAGCTTTACCCTGAATGACTGCATACTTAGATGTGCCTGTTTTAATCATCAACCATGTGAGTCGCTAAATGTTGTACCTTCATTAACTGTAACCATACTGCTACACTTAGAGGCACCTTGATTCTCTTTTATACTCAGTTGTGACGTGACGCTTCTTGTATATCAAGACATCGCTTGTTTATCAAGTCAAAATGTATAAAAAAAATAGCTTGTCTTGCAAAACACTCTCAAACCAAGTTACTCTCAATCCAAGGTTTTACTGTACCTGAATTTGACTTAGTGTCAGCCTTTTGTTGTTTCCAACACAGCAGAGCTCAGGCCGAGTGAGAGAACAGGGCAGAATAAGGAACCAATATGTTGTGCTGCAGTGCTCACATGCTAACAGGGGTCATTCAGAAGAAAGGCTCTTTTTTCACATTTTGATGTACAGTCACAGGCTGGGGGCAGGGGCAAGACATAAATGTATTACTGAAATGCAGTTGAGAAAATTCTGGTCTGCAGAATGGGCTGTGCTGTGCTGGCAGCACTAGATGTCTTGAAGGTAAAACAGCAAATAGAGAGGAGAAGCACTCATATTGCCGCATCCGTAAATTAAGGGGAACAGAAGAGGGTACTAATATAGTATCCAAAAAGTCGGACTTTGCAGGCATGGAAACAATGGAGAAGTAACAATAATAAAATGTAATATTTATTGAAAAAACTTCATATTATAACATTATAACACAGTATTCAAAAAGATAAGAAAACCATAAACAAATAGCATAATTTGTACACTGAGCCCTTGTGCGTCTGCGTCTACGCGTTTTGCAGTGAGGCTTCTTCGGGACACGACCAAGGTTCAAAGGTGTAACAACAAAGGAAAAAGGGAGCAAATCTCACTGTCTTCAAATAGATAAGGCTTCATGTACAAATTCGTAGTAACCGTAAGGTTTCCCAGGGCATGGAATACTTATAGCAAATATTATATGAGTTTTTTAAGTATTGCCAAGACAGGGGCAGGTGTGCATCTTATGTCCAAGGGTACAAGTAATCACCCGAACAGCGATATTGGACAATCCAGGATCCAGCAGGGGAAGGTTTTGATAGTGCTCAATAAAGCCAATGGCATGCAACAAAGCCCAGACTAGCATAGACTGCTTGATAGTTATAACAAATATATGTGCCCCTGGGAGACAGCTGGGTGCTGTACACTAAGGGGCACATCTATTTGTTAAAAACTCATATAATATTTGCTATAAGTATTCCATGCCCTGGGAAACCTTCTGGTTACTACGAATTTGTACATGAAGCCTTATCCATTTGAAGACCGTGAGATTTTCTCCCTTTTTTCTTTGTTGTTACACCTTTGAACCTTGGTCGTGTCCTGAAGAAGCCTCACAGCAAAACGCGTAGACGCAGACGCACAAGGGCTCAGTGTACAAATTATGCTATTTGTTTATGGTTTTATCCTCTTTTTGAATACTGTGTTATAATGTTATAATATGAACTTTTTTCAATAAATATTACATTTTATTATTGTTACTTCTCCATTGTTTCCATGCCTACAAAGTCCGACTTTTTGGATACTATATTAGTACCCTCTTCTGTTCCTCAAGGTAAAACAACAATCATATATGCATTCTACATGTATTTACTGTAGATGTTTATCTAGAGTTCAACATTTTTGACAGTCCAAAGCAATTGTATTTTTCTCAAATCTCTACTTAGGGTCACAACATGTATTTTTTAAAAATCCGCTTTAAGATATTTTGAAGTTTTAATGGACATGTTCACTGGTCTATTGTTATTTGGGTGAATCAGCAATGTATCTATCTATTCTCCTATTGCATGCAGTATAACTAATGAATGAAAGAATATACATAGCTTAGTGAATAAAAAAAAAGCTATGTAGACTTTGGAAATTGTATCAAACACATTGGATTTTTCCAAAAAAATGGTTTTGCCTTCTACATGACTGGATGATTGACTTGAACACAACTACTGTAAGTAAAAAGATAACTGAGCCATCACTTTGTTAAGTGAACATTCCCTACTCCTATTTGTACATCAACCCAGTATTGGAATTGTAAAGGCTTAATAACAAACTGGAAAACGGGAATGACATAGTCTACTAGGTGATTTCTTAACCATGGGCCCTGATTTCTGATGTTCTAATATACTACACGTCTAAGATGACAACAATTTTACCATGTATCACCACAGAGTGGTACCATGGATACTGGAGATGTTAAAAGTGCAGCGTCCCGATAATTGAAGAATATGCAAGAAAAATTGAGCTTTGGACTTTATAGGCACAGCAATACTCAATAAAATAGAATTTCTTTAATAAAAAGGAAAAAACAACAATAATAACAATAAAGTTTAAAATTCACACTAATGGCTTATACAAAATATAAACATTTCTAGCATCGACCTACTGCACTACACAGAATAAAGAAGGCTATCTATAGTATAGTGAATTCCGGAGTGCTGGTTATGATGTAATAAAAAAGAAAGAAGGACGGCGCCCTCTAAGTGCAGCATGTATGTTAAAAATATTTATTACAATAGATAAAAACACTCACATTTGAGTTGCTAAAAACCAGCATGTAAAGTAGTTTCATCCGCGTGCTCTCGGGGGATGTGGGTGTCACGGGCCAGTGGAGGGGTTCCTGGGATGTGAGTCCTGTAACCTGGGTCCTGGTAGCTGTTCCGGTGGTGCCGAGGGTCCTCAGAGCCTCCGGGCGGCCAGGATATCGGTCATGGATCCTCCGTGGAGCGCCGTGCTGACCTGCGTCTTCACTTCCGGGAGCGGGGTGAGGGTCTTCACTTCCGGGAGCGGGGTGAGGCTATGCCTGATGAAGGAGCACGCATGCTCCGAACGCGAAGCACTGCCCGCCTCACCCCGCTCCCGGAAGTGAAGACGCAGGTCAGCACGGCGCTCCACGGAGGATCCATGACCGATATCCTGGCCGCCCGGAGGCTCTGAGGACCCTCGGCACCACCGGAACAGCTACCAGGACCCAGGTTACAGGACTCACATCCCAGGAACCCCTCCACTGGCCCGTGACACCCACATCCCCCGAGAGCACGCGGATGAAACTACTTTACATGCTGGTTTTTAGCAACTCAAATGTGAGTGTTTTTATCTATTGTAATAAATATTTTTAACATACATGCTGCACTTAGAGGGCGCCGTCCTTCTTTCTTTTTTATTTGTTCCAGAGCTTCTTCTAGCTTTTATAGACTGGCTGCCTTCCATTTATTCAGCATCATTTTATCCTCACATGGACTAATACCCGAACTTGTTGTGAAACATTAACTACCACCATCAAGTTCCCCCTCTCAGAAACCCCCAACCCACCCCCTTCCCCCCACCATTTTTAGATATATGTACTCGGCTACCTCCATTGTGCGCCATATTAACCCCTTGATCGTCTGGTTATGATGTAGATTGATGTCAAAACTTGCTCTTGCTTTACATGTTACACAGCGAGTGCTTCTTTAAGAGCTTTAGGCAAACTATTATGTGTGAAAAAACATAACAATAGCATCAATCTTTAAACATAGACATAAATTCTAATAGAACAAGCTGTATACTGACACTCCAGTTATCTAGCTCTAAAATGATCATGCAGTAAACACCAAGTAATAATGACGTAGGCAAACTAACAACTATAGGGGGTGTATATAACATAATATTATTAGAGTAATATGTGTACAAATATGAATAGTCACTAAATGATAATGAGATATGCCTTAAAAAACAGAGAAAGATAATCAATAGGGAGCCTTAAAAAAAGGGAGGGGGGGGGGGCAGACCTGAAATTAATACAATAACTATACAAAGTATATGTATGATACCAAAAAGCCTAAAGATGGAACAAGGGTTATATCGTAGGTAAACTTACTGTATAGTAAAGATGTTAGAACGGTTGAAAACATCAGCAGAGTGGCTGCTTGAAATGAGGGGACACCCCTAGGTAATATATGTGATGATATAAAAATCTAGAAAAGATTATCAACATATTATATAAATAAATAAATAAGAAGGGAAGGAGAAAGGGGAAAAAAATGGTGTATAATCAATAGTAACTAGGACACACTATACACGCCAGGCAGACAAAACTTACCTAGTTTGGCAGTGTATAGCATCTATAAAAAGAAATCACAATGAATCCATATGGTAGTGACCCTTCTTACCAAAAAAGTGCATGGAACAAAGAATATATTTCAAACTATTTAGGTCTATAATGAACAAATTCAAAAAACAAAAGAAAAATCTGTGCTCGGAAAAATGAACTGTACAGGCAGCGAGCACCAATAGTAAGATTACTCACCAGTTAGGCATAAAACATTTAAAAGGGGGCAGCGCCAATAGAATCATAAAAGTTTTTGTGAAACTAAATAATAAAGTCCATAAGAGGTGTGGATAGAAGGAGACACCATACACCAATGCCGATGAGGAAGAATGGATCTAACATCTAACCGCGCGCTGTTTGAAAAAGCTGATTTGCTTACCAGATTGGGTTGACCCTCAAATTATAGAGAGGTCAAAACCAGCATTGGAAAGACAAAATTGGATGGATCATCTGCGGCATGGACTCCCTGCATCAACCATCGAGCCAGGCTTTCACCAGAGGGCGTAGGATAACCATAAAACGCGATTTCCCTCTATAATGAACAAAGGCTGCCACATCTGTCTAGATTTCTCTTGTGCCCCTCCCCCCAATCATGCAAGCAAATATTTTGGACAACACTGACAAGGTGGGCAATGTTGGATTTCAAAGCATTAGCTTTAGGTATGTCCATTTTGCCTAGCCATTTTCTTTTTCCATTGATTTCAGGTATTTCAAAATATTCCTGATTAATTACAGAAAAAAAAAATGAATTCTTCAACTCTACTGCAGACATAAATCTCACAAAACTCTAAACCTTTATCTTAAAGTGCATACATTAAACCAAAAAAATTTTTCTTAACTTTGAAGTGTATGGAAGGATTACGATCTTCAGGTTTGTATTCTCTTCTGTGTCTTTTTTGTCCCGGTGACCATGGCCACTAAAATAGAAAGTGATGGAAAATACCAGATTTTACGAGAACAAGTAGTGATGGGAATTCTTACAGTAGGGATCCTTTTCCTTTTCCCTTCACTTTATAGGACAGCAAAAAAATAAGCTGACGAGATTGTGATCATTCCCTGCACTGTTCGAAAGAATCACAACCTTTGATATTCTTAATTCCCTTAATGGAGAACAATTCAACCTAACTTCAGCTATATACAGTATATCCTCCATCCTCCAGTATTTATGTTATGGGTCTTAGCCAATAACACGCTTTAAAAAAGCATCCATTAATATGCAGACTTATGCCATGATTTTTGGGGTTGCTCTAAGTAAAGCATTATTGGAAAATTATTGGTCAATATTTTATGGATAACCTGGTGAACATTCTCCCACCCCCCAACTCCTCTTTTGGCAATTTTGGTGCTTTGGAACTACAGAGAGCCAGATTCACAGCAAGTAACAGAAATTGCTACCTTTTATATTCTTCATAGCAATAAAGGAGATCTTTCATACATGGATCTACTCTGAAGCACCCACTAAATCTATTTTTTAATAAAATTATGTTTGTTTCCCAAATTGCTTAAAGTGAGACAATCTTATGGAAGGAAAAGCAGACTCAAAAATCATAATTTATTAATACTTTGCTGACTATATAACAAGCAAAAAAAAGTATACAAAGCTGTACTATCACTTCCCACAATAAAAAAACACTCTATGAATGGATAACAGGCAGATGAGTGAAAGGTCTGCCTCGTTCATTCATACAGAACTTTTATTTGAGAGAAGTGATAGTACAGCTTTCATGAATAAAAACAGGTGTTCAAAAAAGGAAGGCATAGTTTGTGTCCGTCGGGTGGTGTCATTGACGATGGATGTACATCGTGGGACATTTTTTTATTTTTTTACTTTTTTAATAAAGGAATTGTCAAAAACTGTCTTTTGTGGTTTTTATTTTTTGACACTTTTTTTGGTGAAACTCATGATGCCCTAGCTTCTGCTGGGCACCCTCCTTGTATTATTATCACTGTGTAACTGGCAATCATCTTCTAGCCTGAATAAAATATTGTTGACTAAAAAAATATATTGCAGATAGATCTATGGAAGTAGATAGACTGAGAGTGAAAAAAGAGAGGGTAGAGCAATGTTGGTACAATGGGCAATGGGCACATCTTTTCTTTTTGACATACTTTTGATAATTTGTTAAACATAACTAACCAGGTTTGCACCAAATATAGAATAAAGACACTGTTTAAATTCATCTTACTGTACATAATTGTTGATTTACTAAAGGCAAATAGACTGTGCACTCTGCAAGGGCATTTGCTCCAGAGCTTAGTAAATAAGGGGACATTCTGGTGATTTCCATAATTCAATCATTTGCAGCACAATTTTTTTTTCCTTGCATGTGATTGGAAATTCTGTGCAAAGTGAAACTTCCCCTCATTCACTAAGCTCTTGAGCAACTTCACTTGCAGAATGGATAGTCTATTTGCCTTTAGTACATCCACCCCTGTTTTGCATCAGCATAGCTCTTTAAATAATATCCATATAACAAGAGTGATTTTTTTTCATCCTGTAACACGTCCATGTAATACGGTACATTTATTTTATGTGGCCAGAGTGTTGATGGGACAATAAATGCAGTGTACTGTGGAAGTGAAATTGCTCAAGCTATGTAAAAGCTCATTTTATTTGGCTATATAATATCCTTTTTTTGGCAGGCTCACCTCTCAGTCCAGCCTTTAGATCACATAAATTAAAGTACATCCAAAGCCTGTATGGTTCTTAAATACTTAAACTGGGGAAATTATAATCTGATTTAGGGTAATCAGTGACCAATAATGTTAATGCAACATGTGAATAAAGCAAAATTAACAGCACCAAATAATGTTTGATTTGATTTGAGCATGAGAGAAGATAAATATTGTTTTAAAATGATGGGGTCCTGGCACTTGCATTAAAAAGTGGCAAGTTCTTCTTTATTTATATGCTACATAAACACCATTTATTGTGGTTTATTTTACCTAGGCATATGCAGGTTTGAATGGCTTGCCAAACAAGGATTTTATCAAGGTAAGACTGAGACTCAGGAGCAAGCCCCTCTCACTGAGATATGTGTATGTAGTGCCTTGCTCTCCTGCAATTCATTTATGCTTAAAATCCATAAAAAAAATCCCCAAGGAAAAATAAAGCCATATTGAAATTATCAATAAGAGGACAGAGAAAAACAACAGATTGCAAGATTTTCTTATAGGTAATCACATCCATACTAGCTATACTAATTGTATCCATACTTATCATCATCATATTATAATAATTTGATATAGGGATTTGATCTCATTTTGAGGCAAAAATGAAAATCTTTCTTCTCGTGCAGAATTTACTGGGGTGTATCATTTTATCTTTCTTTGAGCCAATACAGGTAAAAATGGGGATGGGGAGAGGTTGAATATGACGGAAAAAGATAATCACTAACAACAAATAAACAGTTTACATGATGGTCTACTACTTATAGGGCACATGTGCTCTTTAATACCAGCACTGGAAACTTGCAAATACAGTGCTAGCAACAGAAGAGACTGATGCCACTCTTATGCCGCGTACACACGAGCGGACTTTACGGTAGACTTTGGTCGGCGGACTGGATTTCGTCGGACAATTCGATCGTGTGTGGGCTCCAGCGGACTTTGTTTTCTCAAAAGTTGGACGGACTTAGATTTGAAACATGTTTTAAATTAATCTGTTGAAATCGAGTCCGGTCGAAAAGTCCGCCGTCTGTATGCTAGTTCGACGGACAAAAAGCCACGCTAGGGCAGCTATTGGCTACTGGCTATGAACTTCCTTGTTTTAGTCCGGTCATACGTCATCACGAACGAATTTGACGGACTTTGGTGGATTGTGTGTAGGCAAGTCCGTTCATTCAGAAAGTCCGTCGTAAAGTACGTCAAAAAGTCCGCCGGGCAAAGTCTGCCGTAAAGTCCGCTCGTGTGTACGCGGCATTAGGCATCCCATAGATGAGGCTTTTTTTATTTTTATTTACCCAGCGGGTTTAAAAAAAATTAAAAATGACTCAACACCCTGCCTTTGGGCAATTATGGCTCTCGCAGCAGAGCGCGCTGTGATTGGCCAAAGCATGCAGGTCAGGTGCATGCTTTGGCCAATCATTAGACATTAATGGACTGCGATCTCGCAGTGCATTATGGGGCATTCTGTGGTGCTGGAATTAGCGAATTAGCCCCATAATATTCACTGTTCAGCAAACGGGCGAACACCTGATGTTCGAGTCGAACTTACGTTCGACTTGAACATCGAGCTCATCCCTACTCAGGACAAAGTGACACTGTCTGTGCAAATGGCCTTCCTCTAACCCATTGATACTCATCTCTCCAGCCATCACTTGCTTCTCCTTCCTCTACCAGACAATATGCAGTGATCCTGGGTATGGGGCAGCGTTTGACCTTTCTTGAGACAGTGCTTAGGTCTGGGGGAGTAATGCAAGGCCCAACTACTGTCACATGATGAAGGGGGTGAAGTTATTGCTCCCTCTAGGATCCAGTTGCAATGGAGGAAAGAGCAGTGGAGGATCACTGAAAAGATGAGTATCAGTAGGTTGGGGGGCTTTTCAAAAGCACTATCACTTTTCCCAGACAATGTCTCTTGCTAATGTCACGTTCTGCCTGAACATATGGTCTGTATTCCTTGAGTATAGTTTGTTTTCTGGACCTGCCATATTCTGTTATATCCTTAATCAAATGCATGAGACTCGAAGCACACAAGCCCTGTAATAGCTGGTACAGAAGTGGATTTCATGGACTCACCTCAGGGGCAGTATCATTTTGCAGCCTGTGACACTCACTTGTCATTACATGTAGCAGTAAGGATTCCCCCTTTGATGTGGGGCCTCCACTTAAGAAAGAAAAATTGCTAACTGATTATCGGAGAACTCGTCATTGTCCACCCATTCTTTAGTAATTATTTATTTTCATTTTTATTTTATTGATTAAAGAAGTGTCCCACGTTAAGCCCAGGAACACTTGCATCCCCTTTCTCTGAAGAACCATTAACATGACCCTAGCTGTCTAATTCAACAGTACTTGTGCATAGAGGCTGCTGCAAGGTGCTTATAGCTCCCTCTCTTGTTACCGTTTTCTAGCAATCCCTAGATAGCAGCTGTGAAACTCTATGTAAATATTGACTTTAGTTTCAGAAGTTGGATGTGCAGAGCTGCAGAGTGTTCTTGTGTGCAGTAAATCTGTCCAAAAACTTATTAGCTGGAATTAATGCTTTTTTATTGGCTGACAGCTCACTGTCATAGCATAGAACTTATATTATTTACCTTTTGGAATATTTTGAGAATAATTTACATTAAATAGCAATACAAGGACATGTCTATCTATGAACAAAAGCATCAGCTGATAAAGAGAGAATAATCTGTTCATCCTATGTTCACCAAATGAAGAGATGTCCCTGGTTGCTTGTACTGTACTGGACAGGTGTGATTGTTTCAACACAGGTAACTACTAGATCTGCATTTGTATTTGGTGGCACAAAATGAATGTTAGAGGATTAGACAACCCATTCTCTGGAGATTGAATGCTGATGACCAGCTGTCATACACATATACAGAAAGCGAAGTCACACATCTAAAAATACACTGCTATACACAGCACTATTTACCTAAACACCAGTGATAGTACTTCATAAGATACATGATCTAGTATATATAGGAGCTGGTGTAATGTTGCAGATTACAGCTGAAACAACTCCTGAGAGAAATCAATTGTCTTTCAATAATGAGTAGTACATTTGTTTCCCAAAAAGAACAATGCTTACATATCAAGCTTTTATACAATATAAGCATTTAAACCAAGTTTTCTGATAGGATGTCTCTACAGCCAAACGCATCAAAGAATATTACATGTAATGTATGGATCACAGATGTTTTCAGTATCTCCTCCTGCCAAATTCTGTTTTATAGGAATGTTTATGCGGCTAATAGTGTGTTAAGTAGTGTACATATTACTCTAACTGTATCCTCTTACATGAAGACTGCACTGGGGACCTTCACTGGAACAAGTTACTGTGAATTAATAACTGCAGCATTCACTTTTGAATAATGACAAAACTACAGAATAGGGTTAAGGTTTTTAGGATAATACATTAATTAGTTGCATAAGCAATTATTAAAATTATATAAATGTGAAAAAACTTTTCGCACTATCTCTGTGTATAAACCACCTATTACTCATAGGAAGCAGCTAGCACCACTATGCATCCAACCACCTGTACAAAATGCAATAAATATATATAGTCACAAAAAAGTGCAGCGCACTCCTTCAATAAAGTGCATTTAAATGATAGCACTTTATTGAAGGAGCGTGATGCAGTCCACTAGCCTGAACCTTTGAGAAAGCCCATTGGGTGCTATGTGCGAGGTGGGCGGTGACGTAATCACGCTGGGACTAGGTGGAGCTGTGTATGCAGAAGATTGTGTTGTGAAATGCTCATTTTTTATTTCTGAAATGTGAGTAGATTTTATATGGAAATAATTACTTTTTAATAGCAATTTGCACTATGGTTCTTTCCTCTTGCCTTCTATATGATTGACACCACGCTGAGAGCTGCTGAGAGCCACAGCTTTGGAGTGTATAGCCAGTGGGAGCGGTGCCACTTATAAGACTGCAAAGTACATATAGACCTCCTTTAATTAATGAGGTCCATTCAAGTAGGTGAGAAGACACCCATAGGTGGGCTGAACGGCACTGTCGTGATCAGAGGCAATTACTGAAGAGTTTCCGGTGTATGGGACTGCACTTTTTGTTATGGACATTGTATCATTTATTGATTGACTGTATATATATTTAAAAGAAAAGATGGACTCACGTAAACTTATTATATATAGATGACTTTTACACTGTTTTCAGATATTTATTTATGCACTATAATTTGAATGCACTTTATTGAAGGAGAGAGCTGCACTTTTTTGGGACAATAATTATTAAAATTACATTTCACTTATTTTAGAATAAATACTTTTCACTCCGACTACAGTCTAATATTTAAAGAGGCATGTTTAATTTCTAAGGAAACTTGAAGTGAAAAAAAGTAAACCACCAGTGGCACCACCTAGCAATAACCTTTAGGTACCTAGCTGTGAGACTATCCATAGTAGTATAGGGACAATTGTCAGGCTTAGCCCCGGTTCACACTGAGGCAGCGCGACTTGCAGCGCAACTGCCTCAGGCGACCTGGACACGACAGGGGCGGCGACTTGCAAAACGACTTCTATATAGAAGTCTATGCAAGTCGCCTCAAGTCGCCCCCAAAGTAGTACAGGAACCTTTTTCTAAGTCGGAGCGACTTGGGTCGCTCCGATTAGAACGGTTCCATTGTACAGAACGGGACGCTACTTGTCAGGCGGCTAGGTCGCCTGACAAGTCGTTCCTAGTGTGAACCGACCCTTAGAGTGCAGAAGGGAATGGGTGGAGACTCTTGAGCAGGAAACTGGTTCAATATTTCCAAACAATAGTGCCTTGCAATTTGGGGCACCAAGGAGGCATCAGCAGTAATTAAGGGACTTTTTTAGTGCATGTTCTCTTTAAAATAGTTATGTTTTAATTAACCAGAATTATATTTGTAGGGCAAATTTTACGGGATTGTCTTGTCTGGAAATACAGTACAGGTCCTGTCATATCCTAGCTACTGTAAACACCCATGTATTGAACAGTGATCAGGGTTAACTTATTCTACTGGCTTCACACTTAGTGTCTAATTTGCTTAAGCTGGCCTTGTGCTTAAAGAGAGTAGTGTTCAATTTTCCTTTCCATTAAAATGGGTTACATGGTCATACATCCATGCATGTATGCTTTCACAAAGGCAAATGGGTTTAATAAAACTAAAATAAACCTTTCCATTAGCCACATACCACACATATAATACATATTTATTTTAAATAACTGGACATAAAAAATTATAAATGGTTCCCTTAAATTCAATAAAATAGCTTTAAAATCAGTTTTCATTCATTTGAAAGACCAGTGCTTACTTTATTCATGTACCTTTGCATTAATACATAGCAATGTACACTCACAGCCAATGATGTACCACAAGTAGGTAGCATCATAATGCAGTAATAGGACAGCTCCTTTATTGATTTCCTAAAATAAAAGGAGTCTGTTGCCATCCTGTTACACAATTCTCAAAGCATGTTATAAACTAAATGTGTAAATTATACAGGCAATCACTATTTATTACTTAAGAGGGACATGAATGAAGGTGACTATGTATTTGATATGATTAAAAAATGTTCCCTGCTGCAACAACACAACTTTTCATATAAAGACATGATTGAAAATTGAAAATGTCAAAGCTTTAAACCACTCACTACCCAGAAAGGCTTCATTGTGTCTGTAGAATTAATAAAGGGGGCACAACAATTTGGGCCCACTTTCCTGGGATTGCAGCCACCCCAGCCCATTTTTCCTTTAATAGTGTATAATGACATTTTTTTTAATGTAAATGTAATTGGTACACTGTCCCTTTAAATATGCAGATAAGGTATCCAATTTGACCTAATCAGGATTCCTGGAAGTTTCTGGAAAACCTGGCAAGCGCTAGGGCTGCAGGATTGGGGAATTTCCTGCAGTTGGCAAAATAGCAGCAAAAGAGCTCCCTCCCACCCTGTCACAAGTGCTTTTTGTGGTTGGATCATCTCAGATTTCTGGGGGAGACGTTTTATTATTCAATGGTAATCTGTGGTTAAAGCTGCTTGAGTTCTGATAATTGAGCAAAAGATTTTGATGTATTATTCTGTCAATAAAGTAATAAAAAATTGGTTATTGAGTTGTTTGAATATGATATGTAAAAAAATAAAGTGCTGCGGCCATTTCTTGCCAAGTATTTGCCTTATGTTTTATTTAGTGGTTCTATTTGGGGAACAGTATGGTTAGGGTGAGTGTGGCCTGCAATCCCAATGGCTTTCTGGAGGGGCAACTAAATTAAATGTGTTGCCATGTCTGCAGTGGAGCTCACTGAGCCCCGCAGCTCATCAAAATATGAGAACTGAAAGTGCTCTAATGACAAGGCCCAGAACAGGTTAAACAGCAAGCATCTCCACCAGCCACATCCAGCATCTGAATTCAAGTAGATAACTGGATAAAACATTTTTTTTAACTAAAGCATTGTATATCAAAAGCAAATGGCATTTTATTTTAAAGTTAAGTTCAGTTTCCTCTATTTTAACACCTTTTTTGGAATCAATTGATAAACTCCATTTATACATTGTAAATAGTTTTAAAAAAAAAATGATCATAAACCATCATAATTTCCCTTTAATGGATGTTTTTATTTTACAGTATGTTTAACGAAAAATTATAAGCATTAAATTCAAACTTGAATTTAGTGTTTGTTACATAAGTATATATGTTTAACGACATTGCAGAGTTGCTTCTGTATATTTATATATTATATTTACAGCATAAATACAGCAAAGGTTATTAGAATCGTTTTGGATTTTCCATCACTTTCTCAGTGACAATGGTCACCAGCAATGATAGAGAAGGCAAATCTTTCTAGCAGTAATATACACATCAATAAAAACTTTACAAGGGTTTTAAGACTTTCATACTCTGTTCAGTAGTAAAAAAAAAGTTTGGGCTTTAGATATACTTTAAAGTGGTATTAAACCAAAAATGTCATATATTGCAGCTTATCAATCCTTAGATGTGGTGGCTGCTAACCTTTTTTCTCTGTTTTCCCCTGGTGATCTGGCCAGTAACACACCTCCTGTATTAGAGTGCCCCCACTCTGGACGAAGGAGTACGGGGCAACTTTGGACAGCAGCATTGTCAGTGTGAGTAGTGTTAGATGTACTAGCAGATTTAGATTCAAATTGAAGCCAAACTCCAGCTAACAGTTTATAACAATTTTTACAGCAATCTTTTTTTTTCCTTTTTAGATAAAGGTTTTACATAAATTATTAAAAACAGATCATTGTATGCACCCCTGTCTGTAGTAAATGATTTGTCTCATCCTTGTAACTGCTACATCTGCAGGAGAGCTTGTTCTTTTGAAAAACAACAGACTTACTGAGATCACCAGGAAATAATAAGGGGAATAAAAAAGGAAACTATTACAGCCATCACATCTAAAAATTGGTAAGCAGCAATATAATAAATGATTGCTTTTGGGTTTAATACTATTTAAGTCATAGTTACATAGTTACATAGTTACATAGTAGGTGAGGTTGAAAAAAGACACAAGTCCATCAAGTCCAACCTATGTGTGTGATTATGTGTCAGTATTACATTACATATCCCTGTATATTGCGGTCATTCAGGTGATTATCTAATAGTTTCTTGAAGCTATCAATGCTCCCCGCTGAGACCACCGCCTGTGGAAGGGAATTCCACATCCTTGCCGCTCTTACAGTAAAGAACCCTCTACGTAGTTTAAGGTTAAACCTCTTTTCCTCTAATTGCAATGAGTGGCCACGAGTCTTATTAAACTCTCTTCTGCGAAAAAGTTTTATCCCTATTGTGGGGTCACCAGTCCTTCTACTGATATCATAAAAGAACTCTGAAGAATAGGAAATGGAATTATTAAACATGCAGTAATTTAGGCAGATGTAATATGATCAGTAAATTAATCAAAAAAGTAAAAAAAGTAGACTGAATGGTGAAGTGGGAGGGAAAGCATGCACAGTTTGGAGTTCCTTTTGTTATGTTTCAAATATACATATTTGTACTTGAAACAATCACTATTATGCCCCGTACACACGGTCGGATTTTCCGATGGAAAATGTCCGATCGGAGCTTGTTGTCGGAAATTCCGACCGTGTGTGGGCTCCATCGGACATTTTCCATCGGATTTTCCGACACACAAAGTTGGAGAGCAGGAGATAAAATTTTCCGACAACAAAATCCGTTGTCGGAAATTCCGATCGTGTGTACACAAATCCGACGGACAAAGTGCCACGCATGCTCAGAATAAATAAAAAGATGAAAGCTATTGGCCACTGCCCCGTTTATAGTCCCGACGTACGTGTTTTACGTCACCGCGTTTAGAACGATCGGATTTTCCGACAACTTTGTGCGATCGTGTGTAGACAAAACAAGTTTGAGCCAACATCCGTCGGAAAAAATCCTAGGATTTTGTTGTCGGAATGTCCGAACAAAGTCCAACCGTGTGTACGCCCTATAAGACAATATGACAGATTGAGAGAAAACATTCTAGAGTAGAAATGCAGCATGGAAGAAGTCTTGGAGGTAAGAAATGTATGTGATAAGCTAAGGAGGATGTGGCACAATATTTGTAAATTTAGGAGCACATTTTGAACTGCGAAAAAGGAATAAGATAGGAAGTTATGACTAAAGCAGCTCATAGGTGAGTCATTTTTCATTCAACCAGCTGTTTGAAAGTGTGGATGGGGGAATCCTCCATGCTGAGCTGCATTCTAATGCCCCGTACACACGGTTGGATTTTCTGACAGAAAATGTTGGATCGGAGCTTGTTGTTGGAAATTCCGTGTGTAGGCTCCATCGGACATTTTCCATTGGAATTTCGGTCACACAAAATTTGAGATCTGGATCTCAAATTTTCCGACAACAAAATCCGTTGTTGTAAATTCCGATTGTGTGTACACAATTCCGACGCACAAAGTTCCACGCATGCTCGGAATCAAGCAGAAGAGCCGCACTGGCTATTGAACTTCCTTTTTCTTGGCTCGTCCTACGTGTTGTACACCACCGCGTTCTTGACGTTCAGAATTTCCGACAAGACTTGTGTGACCGTGTATATGCAAGACAAGTTTGAGCCAACATCTGTCAGAAAAAATCCATGGATTTTGATGTCGGAAAATCCTATCGTGTACAGGGCGTAACAGTGGGGAGACTTCTCTGCCATCAGAATACACTGATCAGCACTGCTGGCTACAAACGGTGGCCTTGATCAAGCTGGGAAAATCCGACAGGCTGGTTGTACAGAAATCAATCAGCAAATGGACTTCTGTACAACCAGTCTGCCCATACATGGATCAAAATTCAGCTGGTTCCTGGCTCAGTTTTGATCCATGTATGACTGACTTTTGTCATCTAGTGGCCACAAAGCATGGATTGTTTTTACTCTGCAGTATGAATCAATAAATTGAATTAGAAAAAAGCTGGTGAGTGCTGGGTTAGCAGTTCATGTTGGGCTGGACATTTGCCATTGAAAACTATAGACCACAGCAGCTCCAAACGCAGGTTGACGTGGTGCTGTCTGTCAGTAAATAAGATAGGAATCATTATTAAATGCATTGCAAGTAGACTGGAATTTGAATGAACTAGATCAGTTTGGCTTATTCTGTTTGCCAAAGAATAACATGTTAAATTCAAATCTATCTTGTAATGGTCTACTACAGTACAGTGACTTCTGATTGGCTGTTGTAGGTAATTTTGCAGTTAGCACTTTTTTTTGCTTGCACTGTTTATTGAGTATAGCCATATGTTGCTTATTTTAGAATCCTAACAACGTCAGCATTTTTTCCCCAGAGATTCTGGATACACTGACAGATGAGCAGAAAGCTATAGAAGGAAATAATAAAGAGCAAACAAATTTGAACATCAAATCAAAAAATATTTATTGTAAAGTGTAATAGGTACACTTAAAAAACTGTAAAGTAGTATTTCCATTAAGAACATTTGCACATCACACCTTGCTTTTCTGTTTTGTACATGAAGCAATGCTCACCTATTCCATATTATGCCGATAATAGGGTGAAACTTTGTCCACTTTAATCTTTCAATCATATGCAAGTAAAATCCCCAAAAAATCACTCTGAAGAGAAGCAACTTTGGGGAACGGTTAGCATAGAAAGGAGGAGCCTGCAGGAGCGAGGGATAAGATAAGTAAAACTGTTTTTTAAGGTACTTTATACAAAAACTAGCGTTTATCCCTTGCAATGCAAAGGATACCTTGCTCTGCACATGCTCAGTTGCTTTCTATTTTTAGGCACTGCTGAGTTTGTGGGGGCCGAACTAATGACAGCCTAAAGTGGAATTAACCCATCCTATCCTTTACAGCCAAGGAAACTGCTTCTGTTTAATCTGCAACTGCCATGATGCTGCACATGTGATCAGTTATGACACCAGCCATTTGCTGGTTTGACAGTTTGGTTGAGGGCACAAGCAAATATGACAGTTAGCAATCCCAGCACTCCAGGAATGTAACTGTTTTTTGAAACCGTTATGTCGATGCAATTAAATTTAACAATGTGATAAGTGTGGTGCCAAACGCGTGATAAAAATGTGAAATGTGAGTATGTATGTGCAGCTGCCCCTTTAAGTGGATGGCCAACCTTCAAACCACAATATAAATAAAAAAGTTATGTGCTACTATACCACTTCAATACTTCATATAGATGAGAATCATTATAATATATAGAAACATAAATCCATAAAAATCTCAACACATCAAAGTGTATAAAAAAGTCCCATAGGAAATATATATGTATATAGCCCTTTTCAAAATCCTCCAGTCACCGTGCTTAAAAGTGTGAGGTGTTTAAATCTCCTTCCATTAGTGCTCCACCACAGTGCGTACAAAATGCACCGTCACCAACCATAAATATTTAGCACGCCTCATTCCAGGTTTTTTTGAAACCGTTATATTGATGGGTTTAGTTCCAGTTTATGATTTACTGCTGTTCGGGGGCTCTGGGCTTCAGCAAAATGGCAGCCTCAAGCAAGAAGAAACAGGAACAATGCTGGAGGTAATTAACAGCACACACTAATTCTGGTTGCATAATTATTAATGTGGAATGTATGTTCCTTGCTAGAGAACATTCTTTTTTATCAAGTTGGTATAGGTAAAGTTTGTACCTCAGTGTGTTATAGAGTGATAGGAGCCCCTGGCAACAGAATGCTATACTTCTATGTGGAGTATAAGAATTATACCATTTTATGTGTGCTAGATCCTTTTCATGTTCAGCCAACATTTTCTTCTAGTTGTGATTTTTATAAATTTACATTAAAGAATCTGTGACATTTGCTATAGTATAACATTAAATTATGTCCTCCATGTCACGTAAATAGAATAGCATTAGGGAAACAAAAATTATGAAGGGCATCCTCTATGTAATTTTTCTCTTACCATGACGGATCACAAATAAACATTTATAGTTAGTGCTTTTAAAGGCTCAAGATTTTTTACCCTCATGCATTTTATGCACGAAGGTAAAAAAGAAACCTCCTGTGTGCAGCGGCCCCCTTAACCCCCCCCCTAATACTTACCTGATCTCCTTTTGATACAGCGAGAGCTAAGCTTCTCCCAGGTTTCTCATTCCTCATTGTCTGAGACAGCAGTGGGAGCCATTGACTCCTGCTACTGTCAATCACAGCCAGTGAGCCAATGGGGTGAGAGTGGGGGCAAAACCGAGCCACAGTTCTGTGTGTCTTATGGATGCATAGAGCGAGTACTTGGGAGCGAGTAATTGGGGGCACTTGCTATTGGGAGCACTGGCTGAAGAGGAGTTGCCAGGAGCGCCGGACCCCCAAAAAGAAGAGGACCAGGGCTGCTCTGTGCAAAATCACTGCACAGAGCAGGTAAGTATGACATGTTTGTTATTTTTTTTTTAATTAACCTTTAGTGTCACTTTAATAAGTATATTCTGCTACATTATACATTTTGATGGACACTCCTCCTTTCTTCATACATAATAAAAGAAAATCTTCAGTGAACCATCTCGTAGCTTCAGCTAACCACATTAAGAGAAATTGTATTTTAAAATATTTACATTAATTTGATTGATTAAAGCAAAAATTAATTGCAGGGCTGGCATAATTTGTGCATATATATATATATATATATATATATATATATATATATATATATATATATATATATATATATATATATATATATATATGGCATGTATCTGTAATGTATGCAAATATTTGTAACTATGCATGTTTGTACTAAAGGGGCAATAAGCACTATATTTATTTATAAGCCATGTTATAACGAAATGCCCAGGGTAGGTGTAACAGAATGAAGTTATACCGTTCAGATTTTGGCCACTTATATGAAACAAGAAGTGCAACTAAATGGCTGCAGTAAAGTTTATTATACTTTAAAATTTCTCAAGGTATGTTGAAGTTGACATCCAGGCACACAGTTAAATAAGCAGGTGAATTACATACATTATATGAGAGCTGTTTTATCCGCCAAAGAATTAGTATTTATGTCAGTTCAATCTTCATGAGATGAGGAGAGATGACCCGGCCGCCGCACACCTCACCTGGTCCGAGTGATTGGCCAGTAAACGCAGCCTCAGCTTGATTCATCCAAGCCATGCCCCTCCATAATTAAGCCCTGGGGGTGGGGCAAAATGCGTTGGGGTCGTGGCTTGGATGAATGCTATCGACTCGGACCAGGTGAGGTCTTGTCACCCCATCTCTACATTGTGCTCTGGGTCTAGATCAGTTATGGTGAACCTTGGCACACCAGATGTTTTGGAACTACATTTCCCATGATGCTCCACTACACTGAAGAGTACATTAGGGGAAATGTAGCTCTAAAACATCTGGGGCGCCAAGGTTTGCCATCATTTGTCTAGATGAACTTCTCCCCCACTAGCAAGTGACATCCAATCTATTGGACTTCTATAGCCTGAACAGGGTTCCCTAAGCATATATCGAGGGTCACAGTTCAATCCTGATATTTACACAACCCTTCCACACATCACAGAGAGCCTGGAGACCTGACTTTTCTCTACTTCAGCTAAGTAATACAATTGGGTCTTGTCTGCCCCTCAACCTGTTACTGGACAGTGAAAGATAAAGAAGCAAAGCTTATAATCTCAGCTCTTTGTCACTCTGCTCTTTCCTTGCTAACATGTACACACTGCAGCACAACTGATTGACTACTTGTGCTACTTTTCTCTCTCCCAGTCTGAGCTCTGCTGTACAGTGGATTGGCAGATCTTTTCCTGTTCCCATGACAATTCTAAAATGTTGGCTTTCTGTATAGAAGACAAGGGTCATTAGGAAAAACAGTGAGGATGAATGTGCCAAGTGGGGAGAAAACAATAAAACCTGACAGGGGTTCTAACTATTCACCACTCCATTGAAAACTTAAAAAAAGTTTTGACTTTACATACACTGCAATTATCAGACACAATGATATAAAAATACTGATATAAACAAAATAAAAATTACCCCTCCCCCCCCCCCCAAAAAAACTGTGAAATGAAAGAACCCTGTGTTTTGTTATGGCTTCTTTTTCTAGTAATTCTCCTAGTGGAATAGGAAGTGAAACCCTGTTGTAAAGTTGGTAGACTAATAAATAAAAGGTCTGACATGGATCAAAAGCCTTTAAATACATTTAAACATCATGATTAAATTGCAACACATCAATGAAAGGTCAAATACGAAAGAAGGAAAACAAGCATATACTGTATACATTAGTAAATTTATTCCATTCCGTTGTTATTATTTTATATCACTTAGCGGCTCATATGTGACCCATTTTCATTTCCTCATCTCCAGGAATAGTTGAAAAGGGGACATGCTATCAGTTCTAAGACATACAGCATGTCTCGCACCACTTCAAACACAGTCTCAAATCCCATTTATAATAGCAGACTGTGATCTCATTCAATACAACAACTGTTGCAGAGAGAAGAAACACATATGTTTTATGTCCCATCCTTAGACTGAATGTAGTAGGGGGATAATAGAACTTTCCTTTTAAAACCTTCCCCCCTGTGTATACCACTCTTAGCTCTGTTTTTGCATGCTTTGTACATAGCACACTTCACACCCTGTAATAATTCTCTGACATTGCAACATCATTTAGCACACAGATTTCAAAAGATTTTTTGAACTAGCATACTTTAGAAGGTGAAAATATTTACATATAAACTTCAAGCAATGCAAGTATTACTATCCATTTTTAGAAACTGAATCCAATACGTCCAAACCAATAGTGAGGAGTCTGAGGACTGGTGAATGAACTATCAATACAATTAAGCCGTTGTCTGTGTATGTTTTAGACTATCAGCAATGTACTTTCCATTGACAACTGATGATGCTAAAAAGGTTGGAAGGATTCTAGAAAAAAGGGAACATGTAGACATGACAGGGTGGCTTGATGCAGGAACATCTGTCCCGGGTCTCCATTCAAGAGTTAGTGTAACTCAACTTTTAGTGGAGGTACATTTAATGGGCTCTGATGCCCTTCCTCATCAACAAGTCCAATAATTATCTGTCCTTGTTATGTAGAATCTTCATTGTGTGGCCTACTCCACACTGCATGGCCTCTCTTTACAACTAAGGACTTTTGGGTCATCCTCTTTCCATAATAGTGGAGTTCAACTTCCTGTTCAAGTCCTGTGTCCATACAGTCCCACCTGGTACATCCTGCCTTCCCAATACCCCCTTTCTTGGTGTTGACTGTTGATCTGCACAGATCTTCCCCTCTCTTTAGTTTTCTTTTATAATAATGTCTGAAGAAATTAAATGTACATAGAGTGATAAAGGAGCAGCAAAAGATGGACAGTGGTCAGGAGAAGATTTCAGTCATATGCCCTACTTTTCTTGTCCCCTTGGATCATGATTGACCCATATGTTTTAGATTATATGAATAACATTCATATAGAAAATATTATTTTCTTAGTATCCTAAAAAATATATTTCTCATTTGAGGTGAAAACCACACAAATTAAATGGTGACATAAGCAGCAGTTTGCTACTCATCTAGTTCAGACCTGTGTTGCTGTTCCTCAAATTGGGGCCTGAACGTCGTGTAGGAAGTGGGGGCTTAGTATGGTCTCCCCTCTTCCTGGCTCATAACCTCAAGTGCTGAATTTTTCCATGTAACTTTGGTTTTATGTAACTCAGGGGTTATGTAGATAAGAATCTGTTTGGTTTCAACAAATTTTGCATGAACAGTTTCCCAGCACATGCCCATAAAAAGGACCCATCTAACCCTGTTTCTCTTTTCAGAACAGAACTCTTATGCCGCGTACACACGAGCGGACTTCACGGCATACTTGGTTCGGCGGACCGGAGTCCATCGGACAATTCGATCGCGTGTGGGCTCCAGCTGACTTTTTTCCCCCAAAAGTTCGACGGACCTAGAAATGAAACATGTTTCAAATCTTTTTGACGGACTCGAGTCCAGTCGAAACGTCCGCTCGTCTGTATGCTAGTCCGACGGACAAAAACCGACGCTAGGGCAGCTATTGGCTACTGGCTATGAACTTCCTTGTTTTAGTTCGGTCATACGTCATCACGTACAAATCCGTCAGACTTTGGTTGATCGTGTGTAGGCAAATCCGTTCATTCGTAAAGTCCGTTGTAAAGTCCGTAGAAAAGTCCGCCGAACCAAGTATGCCGTAAAGTCCGGTCGTGTGTACGCGGCATTAGATGCAAACCTTTTTCCATATATATTGAACCTGCATGGTAACCTAAAGAACATTACAGTATATTTAAGAACAAAAACTTAATATATTGCAGCTTACCAGTCCTTAGATATTGTGGCTGAATTTGTTTCCCTTTTTAGTCTTTATTTACAATTTTATTTTAATCTGGTGATCCTGTCAGTAACACATTTCTCTCCTAGGGTGACAAGACTCACTCACTATACTGTGTCTTTGGAGGAGCAGTATTTTCACCCAAGAACAGAAAATGTTTTAGGACTATAGAACACCTCTCCTCCTCCTCTTCACCAAAACATAGGAGAGGTGTTCTGTAGTCCACAGAGGAAAACTGGTCAGGGTTGATAAAACTACTTTCAGTACAGAATAGACAGACCAAGAATGAAGTTATGAGCTCATTTGATTTATGAAAGAATCAACTGGTATTTTTGTAGCATTTTTAAAGAGGCAAAACATGGAAAAAAGTGCATATACCGGTAATTGTATTTTGCCCCTACACTTTTTTTAAATATATATACACTTACACTTTAACTGAATTGAAAACTAGTATACCGGGGAGTTATCCCACATGCAACATAAGAACAAACACATAGAGATCCCAGTTGAAGACTATTTCTGTGCATGAAGCCAATGCAACATAGATACAAGGATAAGAGGGAGGATAAGGGGGACAGTCACTGAGCACCCAAAGCACTTGTTCCACGTCTCCTTTCTTGTTGGTGTTGGAGTGCCTATTCCACTTGCAGTGCAGCTGCCAGGTCTGCAGCTTAACTGACTTCAGATACTGGCAGTGGCAATTTAAAGCAATGGATGCTCTCTTTAGCTCCCCTTCTGCTCTGGTCACATGACCAAGCCAAGTGAAGACATCCTCTCAGTTTGAGCTGCCTGGTCTGGTGAGCAGGTTTCATGAAGGGGGTACTTAGGGGAGATCTGTACTGGGAAGGAGCTGTACTGAGGGAAATTTGTACTGGGGGGGGGGGGGGGGATCTGTACTGAGAGCTGTACTGTGGAAAGAGCTATACTGGATGTGAGAGATTTACTGGGGTGGGGATCTGTTCTGGCATGGAGAGAGGTAATGTTGTCTAATGACCTTTACATTATGCTTTCCTGACCCCTGCACTCTGTACGTTACATAACCCTAACCCCTCACTCTGTTTATTGCATACCCCTGCACTCTGTGTATTACATACCCTGACCCTTCACTCTGTACAGAATGCACTCCTGACACCTGAGCTCTTTGAATTATATACTTCTGAAGCCTGCACTCTGCACATTGCACATTGCTCCCTCTTAACCCCTGTGTTCTGGGTATTATATATTCTTGACCCCTGCACTCATGTGTAGTCCACTCCTGACCCCTGTGCAATATGCACCCCAGAATTCTGCAATTTGTGCAATATTGCATGCCTAAGCTTTGTACTACATATACCAATCTGTCAGACTGTCTCCAAATCTATCCACTTTTAGGCGATCCCTGAAAACTTTTCTCTTCAGAGAAGCCTATCCTACCTCCATCTAACAACTGCACTTCTTCTATTTCCTTCATCAGCTCATCCCCGACAGCTATTACCCTTTTGTATCACTTGACCCTCCCTCCTAGATTGTAACGAGTAGGGCCCTCTGAATCCTCCTGTATTGAAATGTATTGTATTTGTACTGTCTGCCCTCATGTAGTAAAGCGCTGCACAAACTGTCAGCGCTATATAAATTCTGTATAATAATACTATATACACTGTGCAGTGTATTTCAAACTCCAGACCAATGTACTGTAAATAACATACTTTTGACATCTGCACTCTTTAAAGCTGTACTAAAGTCTTTATTTATTTTTTTCAATAGTCCCCGGTGCAGGTTAGGTCATAATGTACTAGTATGCACTGCATATTATTCCTTTTTGACAGACTGCGCTGACAAGGCTCTCCTTGGTCTCCAGCAGCTTCCATCTTTACCTGGTCTTCCTTCTAGGTTCCCGATCTTCAGGCGCTTGAATGGCTATGCCACAGGTGACATCACTCCTTCACATGCACACGGGAGTCACATCACCCCGGCTCGCAGAGCAGGCCATAAATGTGGTCTGAGCTGTGCATGTGCGGCTCAGATCACATTACCCGCTGACATCAGGGGGGGCATTTGTAACAGAAGAGACTACTAGGGTCTCTTCTGTTATAAAAAGCCTGCCTGTCAGTGGATTTTCACTTGTTAAGCCTCGTACACACAATCAGATTTTCCAACGGGAATTGTGTGATGACAGGCTGTTGGCAGAAAATCTGACTGTTTGTACGCTCCATCGGACAATTGTTGGATTTTCCACTGACAAATGTTGGATAGCAGGTCTTAAAATTTTCCGCGGCCAAATGTCTGTTGGTGGATTTTCCGAGCGTGTATACACAAGTCCATCGGACAAAAGTCCAAAGTACAAACACGCATGATTGGAAGCAAGGACGAGCCGGAAGCGGTCGGTCTTGTAAACTAGCGTTCGTAATGGAGAATTAACATTTGTGACGCGGCAAATTGAAATGAAGTCTCGAAATGCAGCGCACAATTCTCTTCTTCTTTAATGGGTTAATAATGAAGCTGCTTTGCTGGTGATACTGATGGAGTTATGGCAAATGAATTTTCAAAGGCTCTTTATTCCTAGTGATATCAAGAATAATATAATTATGCTTGTTTTTTTTTTTTTTTGGTGCAAGTTACCACAACACCATTGTCCCGTAGATTTTAAGATCAAAGATACAACTATGTTGGTGTCCCTTGTTAATTTTACATTGCATTTCTAAAATGTAACTGCCTACTCCCAAACTGTCATTTGAAGTAAAACACATAGCCAAGTATTATTCACCACAATTTTTTTATTGTGCATTAAAAAAAGAAAACAAATAAAATTAGACATGCTGCCAATAGAACTTAACCAAAAAGTGCATTATATGCATCCAAAAATCTAGAAAATATACCAAATCAAATCATTATTTAACCAAAAAATAAAATAAAAGCCTCATGCATGTGTCCTGGTTCTTAATATAGGGGGTCAACAATGCCAACAGTTGGTGAAAACAGGAGATAATTCCGAAAATCATCCGGATTATTCTCCTGGAGCTCCCGCAGCAAAGGCTTATGACATAATTGGTCACGATTAATAAAGCAACACATTCTTGGTCCAAGAAATCCTCCTCCTCCTGTTCCTGGACTGGACTTGGGTCAAAGCAATAACTCCAAGGCCAATAATATACGTTATCTCCTCCGATTCCACAACATGGCTGGTTGACGAACGGCCGTTCAGAAACGAACTGAAAAGTGCGAACAGAAAAGTGCGAAATGAAAAGCACAAATCAACACTCACCAAACTTCTACTAACATGTAATTAGCAGAAGGAGCCCAAAGGGTGGCGCTAAAGAGCTAAAAAAACACGTAGTACGTCACTACGTTCATGTTTGTTGGCCGACAATTCCTTGCCGTTTGTATGCAAGACAAGTTCCTGGCCAACACCCTTCGGACAAAAGCCCAAGGTTTTGTCTGCGGAAAATCAGATCGCGTGGATCAGGCTTTAGAGCTTACTACCACTTTAAGCTATTTTGTACACTTGCTGGTTGCTAAGTGGTCACTGAATATATTAAGGAAATTCTTCTTGAAAATTGGATGCTTGCAAAAAAGCATATTTAATGGAAAAGTCTTTTTTTTTTTTTTTTTACAAATTATTGTAATAGATCTGTCAGACTTTCGCTTGTGGCAATTAATTAATTAAACTATACTATATTGTCAAAAGTATTGCGACGCCTGCCTTTACACGCACATGAACTTTAATGGCATCCCAGTCTTAATCCATAGGGTTCAATATTGAGTTGGCCCACCCTGTGCAGCTATAACAGCTTCAACTCTTCTGGGAAGGCTGTCCACAAGGTTTAGGAGTGTGTCCATGGGAATGTTTGACCATTCTTCCAGAAGCGCATTTGTAAGGCCAGGCATTGATGTTAGATAAGAAGGCCTGGCTCTCAGTCGCCACTCTAATTCATCCCAAAGGTGTTCTATCAGGTTGAGGTCAGGACTCTGTGCAGGCCAGTTAAATTCCTCCACCCCAAACTCACTCATCCATGTCTTTATGGACCTTGCTTTGTGGACTGGTCCAAATCATTTGGTGGAGGGGGGATTATGGTCTGGGGTTGTTTTTCAGGAGTTGTAATTGGGCTTGGCCCCTTACTTCCAGTGAAGGGAACTCTTAAGGTGTCAGCATACCAAGACATTTTGGACAATTTCATGCTCATACTTTGTGGGAACAGTTTGGGGATGGCCCCTTCCTGTACCAACATGACTGTGCACCAGTGCACAAAGCAAGGTCCATAAAGACATGGATGAGCGAGTTTGAGGTGGAGGAACTTAACTGGCCTGCATAGAGTCCTGACCTCAACCTGATAGAACATCCTTGGGATGAATTAGAGTAGAGAATGCGAGCCAGGCCTTCTCGTCCAAAATCAGTGCCTGACCACACTAATGCGCTTATGGAGGAATGGTCAAACATTACCATAGACACACTCCTAAAACTTGTTGACAGCTTTCCCAGAACAGTTGAAGCTGTTCTAGCTGCAAATTGTGGGCCAACTCAATATTGAACCCTATGGATTAAGACTGGGATGCCATTAAAGTTCATGTGCATGTAAAGGCAGGCATCACAATACTTTTGACAATATAGTGTATATTTTAGGAACAATGGTTATGGCATATCTTACCAAATGAAAAGTGAGTAGGCCCAAGTTTTAAGCCTCTTCCACTGTTAGTGCAATTTTGGCACACCCACAATTTACCTCAATTACTCTCTTCTCTGTGCCCAAGGCTAAAAAAACTCCAAGGGAAAAAAAAAATCTACGACCTGATTGCAACAGATATAACCATTGTGTTTTCTGTATCCGGTCACCTTAGCTTGTATTTGCTGTACATCTAGATTTTACACTTTCAAATTGTAAATTCTGGTTTTAGTAGTAATGATCATAGTAAAGCATGGAGAATGATACAGCTCTGTTCATGTTTCAGGATTCTCCTGCTCTTCATAAAAATACCCCCACATCATGCATATATATGCAGTATATTTGCATAGTATATGTGTGAGTATGGGGTGATTATAAACACAAACATACAAAAACAAAGTTAAATCAGACTCCAGACACAGGGGAACCTAAGCTGCCCAAATGTGGCTAAGTGAAGCATGGGAGTTTGATAAAGAACAGTGCTACCCTGTCATGAGGGTACACATATACTTGTAAATAAACTAAAATGAGGAACACATTCTCTTCCATGAGTAGAATTAAATCGGGCAGCTGAAAGGAGAAGAAAAATATGCGGTTGAGAATATGAATAACTGTATATCGCTGTAACAACAATTTTTTTTCTAAGTGAATAAACCCTGCTCATTTTTCATTATTATATTGTCATGGATTTACATTAAATAATAAGATTTATTGCATTAACTACAAAAGTTTGAAAACATTAGGAAACAACAGTTTATATGTATTCAGAAAATGTTTAGAGAAGGATATATTATGGGATAAACTAAGGAGAGAGAGATTTTTTTTATAACATGATCTCTATAAAGTTATTTAGAAATGAAATATAAATATTCTCAGTCTGATGATAAAATATAAACATTTAGTAATTTGTTGAAATAATTAAGCAACATAGTAGGAAAAAAAATCATTACGTAAGGGATTTATATGAAGTAATACAAAATAATGGAGTTTCAAATTTCTGGCTGTAGTACTTTTAAGCATACTTAGGATAAACACACAAAAAAAGAAAAAAAAAGCATATTTCAGACTCAAGTAGTTTCCAAAATGATTAAAATATCTTTAATAGTCAAAAGGGGTATACAGCTTTGCATGTACTAAATGCAGTAATACAAAATAATGGAGTTTCAAATTTCTGGCTGTAGTACTTTTAAGCATATTTAGGATAAACACACAAAAAAGAAAAAAAAAGCATATTTCAGACTCAAGTAGTTTCCAAAATTATTAAAATATCTTTAATAGTCAAAAGGGGTATACAGCTTTGCATGCACTAAATGCAACCCTGTGTAAGATGGCATTAAAGCAACAACCGATAGCCTAAAAATATTAAACTCAAAAACAGTAGATACAATTTCATAACAATTGCATTCCTACTATTTGTCCCCCTCGATTTTCTTTTTTCATTAAATAGCCTACCTAAAATAACTGTTATGTAAATTATGTTTTTCATAGATATTATATATGTTATGTAAATGTTAAATACTGTTATGGCATATACAGACAGCAATGTTTAATCTACAGCAGGTATAAATTGTACGGCAAGTTCTACAGATGCTCAAATGGAAACTGGTCCTACAAAATTAAAGTGTACCTACAACAGGTTTTTTTCTTAGTTTTGGATAGAGTGCAGAAGGATCATAACCCCGGTCAGATTTTTACTGCTATTCAAGGCTTCACAATAGAGATTTCTCCTCATTTCTTGTTCTGCTGATAATGTTTTATCAGGCAGGAAGGGAAGAGAGCTCTACAAAAAAGACAGAAATACAATTTTTTTTTTAGTAGAGTAGAAGATAGAACCCCTGTCAGATTTTTTTGTGTGTGTGTGTCCCTGTTGCAGTTGGCTTGAACTACACTTTAACTTTCTTACACCCTTTTGGACAGCAAAATACCTTTGTTTAAAAAATATTTTGTCTGCTTCTTGATTCTACTTTATATTGTACCTTTAATTAAATTAGGATTTGTAATGTTGTGTTCATTTATTAATATTTACTGTATCTTGTATGTTTTTTTTTTTCAGAAAACATACCCTACTAATGATTTGGGATGAGGAAATTCTACATTCACATGATTAATTATTTATTGACATCATTCCCACAGTGTCTGCCTTTGTTTCTGGTCGCATTTTTAATCTGGATCCTATCATTCATTTAGTTAAATGATAGCATGAAATCATTGTGATTATGCCCATACCTGCTATAGTGAAAGTTAATATGTCCTTGCAATTTTGAATTCAGTGAGTATTAAATATTTAGGAAAACCCTTACAAGCATCAAAAATTGGATTTTGGTATGTCTATATTTAAATACTGACTGTGATATGTTAGTGACATATATAACTCCCCAACACATCAGTTCCAGGTGTTGTTTATCATGTGTTTGTGCTGGGAAGTGAGATTATAACTAACCTAACATTTTAAGAGCTTGCATCTTTAAAAGGTTGGAATAACTAATAAATGTTATGACTCATTCTCCAAACCTTCTGCTTTTATCAAGTTTACATGGCCCATGGAGAAAGCAAACTTTAATAAGACATTGATGCATGTGCAAAGTTTAGACACTTGCCATCAGTGCTTTTGCTTGCAGAAGACTTCTAGTTCTAAAATAATCTTAGGTCATGTTGCATATACTGCATACTTGACATTTTTTTAGTAACTCCTATGGGTTAATTTGCTATAGGGAAATAGGTGGTTCTATTTGCAAGGGAAGTTGCATTTTGCAAGGGATTTTTTTCCCCCAGAGCTTAGTGTATGTAACATAACTTTGCAAAGGAATGCCTAATCACGAGCATGGAAAAATACATGGCTGGATAATGTAAGTCATTAGTGCTTCACCCCATTCACTAAGTTCTTGGGAAATGCCCTACTTTC
Source organism: Lithobates septentrionalis (assembly GCA_037952835.1). Lineage (NCBI taxonomy): Eukaryota > Metazoa > Chordata > Amphibia > Anura > Ranidae > Lithobates > Lithobates septentrionalis. Next base: position 339,132 of record JBBDGP010000788.1, on the reverse strand, counting down.
CAAAGTAAACATGCTATTTGCCTTAAGTAAATCAACCTCATGGCAACTAGGCAGATAAAAACACTTTAAAATCACTAAGGCTGGCCATACATCGATTGTTTTTTTTCTCAGTCAGTGGGCTTAACAAAAAAACAATAGATTACTCCGTCTACAATTTCAAGGTGGATCGAGGAATCCAACCCGCTAAAACATATTCTGACAGCAGGGGCTCTCCGCTGTCAGAATACACTGATCAGCAGCCGCTGATCAAGAATTTTTTTTTCCCAACAAGCCCATTTGGCAGAAGTTGATCCTTGGATTGACATCAGTCAAGCGGGAGAGGCCACACATAGATTGAAATGTTAATATAAAAGAAATTGCGTTGCGCTAGATAAATGTACTGCAGAGAAAGATCCTAAAAAATTATATTTTCAAAATATCTCATCATTATCATCCATTATGCATAACTATGCTGAAAAAAATATATATTAAATATAACAAAATACTCCTGTGAAAAAAATATAGTGACACTTCTGTGCAATGTGCATATGTATGAACCTATGGACAATCAATAAAAGTGCATATAGTGCAAAAAAATATATATATACAATTGTGCATAAAAATTCAACGGTGACTGCAAACAAAAAGCATGTAATACTTCAATTAACGTGCAGCATGCAAAAAACGCAGAAAAAAGCCTTGATATAAAGTTCTTATATAAATGTCCCAAAATTGCAACTAAAGAGTGTTTCCGTGTCCATAAATCTCCATTGGGTTTCCAGGTGATCCAATGTGCCAAATTCCAGTGCTCAGAATAATAATATTGTGCCACAGTGCCCCCCCCCACAGTGGTTGCGCTCACCTTAGAGCGTGTGACACAGCTTTTACCTTGTGTCAAAACACGCTGTGTAGCCACCCCCTGGGCTGTATGGGAACGCTATATCGATCTCCACTCTGGGTCACTCAGGCTCCATAGATGTTAATCATGAGAACAAAAAAGAAACAGATTGAAGAGCTCAAGGCAGAGGGTGTGTCTTGTAGTGGGTAGAGAAAAGGGGGAATCCTTTCAGAGTTCAGTCGGAGCTCAACACAGCATAAGTTTTCTTCTGCATTGATGAACTTCACCTTTCTATGCTCCGTTCTCTAGCGATAGATTGAAATGTTGCCGGTTCCTGCAGAAGCGGCTAAATTTACTCCATCTATGGCAAGCTTAACACCGCTTACATAAAAAATAATTAAATGTGTGTTTAAGTTGAGCTAGCTTAAGTACCTGAAACTGTCTTAACATTAACTTCCTCTAATCCTCTGCACAGCGGGGCTAAGTTCTGCCCGAAGACTGCTGCCAATCTAGCATTGGATGCTTCCTAAAAAGCAAAGAATGCAGAAACAATAGATGATTACATAATGCGGTAATGCTCCTTTATTGTCTAATCAGCATGTTGGAAAATGGGTAAACAAACTTACATTACAGATCTCTCCCCAGTACAAATCTCCCCATGGCACACCCAAGTGAGGTCATCACTTGGGTGTGCCATGTGGGAGGGCAGCTTGGGTCATAAATCTGAATAAAGTCATAAATTAATATTACACATGAAATATAATGCCCTAAATGCTTATATGAATCTATCTGATTTTAACCAGTGTTTCTTACTAGGGTGTTAGTTTAAAAGATGCAGAGCAGATAGCTGCTTCTTGGTCCATAAGGTCAAAGGATTAAAGCTTTACATTACATTCTGTACTAAATAAAGCAGCATTTCTCTTTCCTTTGTTGTGTTTTTCCTATTGCCTGCTGTTTATTCTGTAGAGTGCTTACATTTCTTGCATAAAATGTATTTATGGTTCTAGGTTAAAGTGATTAATTTTTAAGTAAAACCACTTTCATTAGCGTTTTTAGTTAACACAAAAAAGGGCAAATATAACATTTAAAAAAATAAAAATAAAAATCTATCCTCATCCTTGCTGGTTGTCCCAGTGCCCACTCTATTATCCCTGCTCCTAAGAAGAAAACAGACAAGGACTTACAAATCAGACCAACCACAGGGATCATATGTCAGAATTCTTGACAGCTATGGCAAATCCGGTAAGTGATCTTATAACATAGCAAAAAACTGCTGACTGATGCCTTTAATCCTGAAACCAAAGTAATCTAATGCACATCAATTTTGTGTTTTGCTTAAATTTAGGAAAATGCAAAGACAGACTTTCCTTGTGGGTTGGTTTAACACAGAGTACCATTGCCAACAGGAAAATGGGTTTTAAAAATACAGAAGCTCCCAGGAATCTGGAAAGTACATCCAAGACCTAATAGTGGCTTTTTTGCAATTCAGAACTAATGAATCTGAAATTAAATATTCACTAATTTAACTTATACATGGATACCAGGCGCATTCTGGAAGGACTGTGCCCTGCCGTCCCTTCACCTTTGTCTTTCACCTGGTTTAGATGACAATTTTTGACTATGGTGAATTTTTTATGATAATGCACAGCATGGTGGAACATTGAAGTAACCAGATTTTGTTAATTTTGTGGCCATCCCGGTTATTCTTTGAGGCACTATTGATCTACCTAGGGCGATTGGGGTTTACATCTCCTGGACAGACTATGTCTATTTGTGTGTTTGAGTGGCCAGCATAGTCCATGAAATGCATAGGGATTCATCTCTTTTCTCCCATTGCCTACATGGAAAATCTTTGGACATTTTTGAATACATTTGAAGTGACTGATACCATGCAGGAAAGATACAGAGATAGAGGTAATGCAATAAGATTTTTTGGTTATGTGTCTAATGCTGTGTACACACGGCGGTCTTTTGACGGACTTCCGACGGACTTTCGAAAGAATGGACTTGCCTACACACGATCACATTAAAGTCCGACGGATTCGTACGTGATGACGTACGACCGGACTAAAATAAGGACGTTGATAGCCAGTAACCAATAGCTGCCCTAGTGTCGGTTTTCGACCATCGGACTAGCATACAGACGAGCAGATTTTTTGACTGGACTCAAGTCCATCGGATAGATTTGAAACATGTTCCAAATCTAAAGTCCATCTGATTTTCGACCGAAAAAGTCTGCTGCAGGTCCGATGAAGCCCACACACGGTCGGATTGTCCGTCGGACCAGTCCGGTCGAAAAGTCCGGACGTGTGTACACGGCATAACTATGTTGTGCTAGCTTTAACAATTTATAAGTTCTTTTATGAAGGATAAATAAATGTATGAATTTTTAAAAATAGTGTTGTGTACTGGTACCCACATTGTTATATGTGTTGTTTAACACCAGGCACATGATAAAACTAACATGACATTTCCTAAAAGGTGCTAATATTTAACGAAAATTTTTTAAATATTTGGTTTTACATTTCTGATTTTAATTGTTAAATACTGGCTCCCCTGGTTCTGTTTTGTATAATTTGCTTTTAACAATTCGACCATAAAGTAGTATTCCAACTGCATCTGATTCATCATCAGACTGTTCAGACAGGGTCACTTAGAACCAGTGGAATCTGGTGTTCCACTCATGGGAAGTATCTGGAACTAGGTTTTTAGTTTGTAGGAGAAACACTAAAATGGCCTCCTAGCTGGAGCTTCTGAAAAAAATATGAATTTGTTTTTTTAAACTGAAGTTTAGATTTAGGCCGGGTTCACACCTATGCGAATTAGATGCGGGTTTCTCCGCATCCAATTCGCATAGCAGGAGAATGTGACCGGCTCCCTATGGAGCCGGTTCACATATCTTCGGTGCGGCTGCGGAGCGCATTGCACAGAAATGCTGTGCGTTTTTGGCTCAGTTTCAGCGCTGAATTCAGGCATAGATTCGTCCCTGATTCGTCCCTGAAACGGGGAACAGGGACGCAGTTTCCCAAAATTGCAAAATAGCACAGTAAGATAAATAAAAAATAAAATAAGAGGAGTATAAAAATAAAGAGTATAATAGCATCCCTTAGAGGCTTCCCACAATAAAGTTATTAGAGTTGTCATTAGGTAACACAAAAAATATAAAAAGAACTGTTTTTCATTCAGTGTAGAAGTAGATACATGTTGATACCTGGAAATTATGTATGTACTATGAGAATCCTGGAATCATGTCTATCTCTGTACTAACAATATTATGGACCATGCCAGGTTACATACTTATCATCCACAGTATTGCCCACATAGTGAATAGTGATCATTTCCATCAGCTTAGATATCTATCAAATGTTCACACTTCAACTTGATGATATACATCACATTCTAGAAAGAAGTATCAGCTAGTTTATGCGCCTTAGACCATTTATTAGTTCTTATTTGAAATTCACCTGTTATTCTATATGGCTGTTCAACTGGATATATCATGCAACTGCTGACCTTCCATGGGCCCCAAAAGCAAATTGTACTGCAGGGTTAACCACTGTCGATTCTAAACAACATCTTAAGCTTAAGATCTTAACATCTTAACCTAATGCCTGTTCCTAGTCATTGAATCACTATATTGAATCCATTGCATTGGAATAATAGCCAGGAAACTAGAAGTTTTAGAAAGACATTGTTTTATTTCATGTTAGATGCTGGAGGCATTTGCATTTATTAGCATTTGTTTTAAAGATCAGGAAGGTAATAAGGAAAACTGTTTGTTTGGTTTTACGTAAAGGAGAAGCCAAATTGATGTGTTTAGTCAATTATTACATTCATTTAATTTTGTGGTTTTTTTCGATTCATGGAGCTTAGATTTAATAAAAGACATCAAGCTTGGATTGCAAGGTTTATGGTATTGATTCCATGCTGTGAATCCATTTCATTTTAGCATTTTTATAGTGATATTAAAGGCAAAAAACAAACAAATATGTCATACATACCTGTTCTGTGCAGCAGTTTTGCACAGAGCACCTCCAATCGTCCTCTTCTCAGGTCTCCAGCAACGTTCCTGGCCCCTCCTTCCTGTAGAGTGCCCCCAGAACAAGAAGCTTGCAATGGGGGCACCCAAGCAGGCACACTCTCGAGCTGCTGATCTGGGTGTCCATTCAGACACGGAGCTGTGGCTCGGCCCGCCCCCTGTCCCCTCATTGGCTGTCAGGCTGTGGTTTACAGCAATGGGGGCCAATGGCTCCCGCTGCCTTCTCAGCCAATGAGGAGGGAGAGTCCCTGGAGAGCCGATGCCCTTGTGTACATCACTGGATTGAGAGGTAGCTCAGGTAAGTATTAGGGGGGGGGGCTGTTGGGACTCCTGCACACAGAAGGTTTTTTTACCCTCATGCATAAATGAAGGTAAAAAATGTTAATATATGAATCTTTTCATGCTTTAGCTGTTATTATTATTTTTTGTTTTTTTGTATTTTTCCCCATACTTAGGTCTCTCCTTGCAAATTGGCCAGTCCAATGATTCAGAGTGAAACTTTGTATCGTTGTGGCTACGAGATTAAAGCACTCAATCCTGAATTGTTTCACAAGTCCACTGATTGTGTAAATTATCATCTGGTCATCCATACCCTCTGAAACAAAAATCATGTAAAGGTCCAAAAATGTGTTTCATTTTCTTATGCAATCTTTACCAGTAATAAAGAATTCTATAACTCGCCCTCGGGCTTTCACACTGAACAAACAGCGGAGGCTGTTTAGGGGCGGTTTGCAGGTGGTATTTTTAGCGCAATAACGCCTGAAAACCGCCCCAGTGTGAAAGGGGCCTTAGAGCCACTTCGCGGCAATAAACTAAAAATGATGCTTCCACTGGAGAACTGATCATGCCAATGAAAACATGCATTCAGTCCTATAGATACCAAAAGTAACAAGTCCAGTAGTTCCTGCTACATCTGTTATATCTACTTCTCAGGGGCGTAACTAGAAATCACAGGGCCTCATAGCAAAATGTTTTATGCCCCCCCTGCAAACAGCCCCCCCCACAAAAAAACAAACTAATGCCATTGAACAACAGATTACCACACTCATGTAGCACAGTACCCAGGCAACAGCTTATATTAATTTCGAACAACAAAGTATGCAGTATACTGTATGCAGCCCCTGAAGGACACACATGCATACCCCCATCAGTACAGACACCCCCTACCTCAGTGCAGACCCCCCATCAGTACAGACACCCCCCTTAGTACAGACACCCCCCCTAGTGCAGACCCCCCAGCATTACAGACCCCCCCAGCGCAGACACCACCCTCAGTGCAGGACCCCCTAGCAGTAAAGACACCCCCCCAGTGCAGACCCCCCCTCAGTGCAGACCTCCCCCAGCAGTGCAGACCCCCCTCAGTAGTGCAGACCCCGCCAGCAGTGCAGACACCACCCTTTGTACAGACACCCCCCAGTGCAGACCCTCCCCAGCATTACAGACCCCACCTCAGTGCAGACCCCCAAGCAGTACAGACTTCCCCCCTCCTCAGTGCAGACCCCCCTCAGTACAGACACCCCCCATTAGTACAGACCCCCCACCCAAGTGCAGACCCCCCATCAGTACAGACAACCCCCAACAGTACAGACACCCCCCTATTACAGACCCCCCTCAGAGCAGACACCCCCCTCAATGCAGGACCCCCCAGCTGTACAGACACCCCCCCAGTGCAGACCACCCCCCTCAGTACAGACACCCCCAGTGCAGACCCCCCCAGCATTACAGACCCCCCCTCTGTGCAGACACCCCCCTCAGTGCAGAGTGACCCCCCTCAGTGCAGACCCTCCTCAGTAGTACAGACCCCCCCAGCAGTGCAGACACCTCCCAAGTGCAGACCCCCCCCAGCATTACAAACTCCCTCAGTGCAGACCCCCCCAGCAGTACAGATACCCCCCCTCAGTGCAGACCCCCGTCAGTACAGACACCCCCCTATTACAGACCTCCCCTCAGTGCAGACACCCCCAGCAGTGCAGAACCCCCCTCAGTAGTGCAGACCCCCCTCAGTGCAGACCCCCTCAGTAGTGCAGACCCCCCCTCTTCAGTGCAGACCCCCCTCAGTAGTTCAGATCCCCCCTCAGTAATGCAGACCCCCCCGGCAGTGCAGACCCTTCCCCCTCAGTACAGACCCCCCTCAGTAGTGCATACCCCCCTCAGTGCAGACCCCCCTAAGTAGTGCAGACCCCCCTCAGTAGTGCAGACCCCCCTCAGTAGTGCAGACCCCCCCCTTAGTAGTACAGACCCCCCAGCAGTATAGACGCACTCCCTCCTTCTTACATACCTCAGAACAGCACTGACAGTCTCCAGATACACACAGCAGTGTGTGTCCCTCGAGGCTTGAGCGCAGGCTCCTTCTCCTCTGTAGATGTAAACAGAGGGGAGGGGAGGCGGCTTCGGTCCGCGCCGCTGAAGGACACAGCAGTGTGAGGCACAGCGAGCGGTGTTACCCAAGGGTGTCGCCTGGTGCGGCCTGCATCCGCCTAGCAATGCCACTCACCGGGCCCCAACTCGGCTGCAGGCCCCATAGTGCCCGCATGGGTCGCTATGGCGGTAGTTCCACCACTGCTACTTCTACTCTACTGCAGCCTCTCATTCCCCCCCACACACAATATTTATAAGCTTTTTTATGCTAGGAAAGCTTTTTAGAAATCTTCTTTGTGGGTGTTACAAGTTCCTTACTTAGAAAGGATATTCGTAATGTTTATTGCTCTAGCCTCCTTTATCCTCAAATCTTCATGCTAAATGTCTGTAGTTTTTATATTCATCTCAGTGCCTGCCACAATGTTTCCACATGTTATTGGGTTTATTAAAATGCACAAGGAAAACAAAAACATGTGGCATATTAAAATAAAACTGGAACCTTTTCCACCATAGTCATTTCATTTGTCAAAGGCAATTTTCTAATTGTATCTCATTTCTTTTCATCACACAATCCTTGGGGGACTCTATAAACATATAAATTGTGTGATTACAGCATATTTACATAGACTGTAATATTCTCATGCTGCTAAGTAATTCAATTAAATTATTAGAAAAAAAGGAACAAGTCATTGCTTTATTATTAATGCACTTTAGTCTCCTTAAAATCTTACAGTCTTTACTTTAAATTTGATTATTTTTACTTGGTTCATTGTTTTCCTAACAGAATAAAACATTTCTGCACTGCTTGATATTTGCATTTAAATCAAAGATATTCCCTGAAAGAGCAATTCCAATTAAAAAGTGAAACCTACCATATCCTACGAGACTGAAACCGACACTAAAAACGATTCTGGGTGTGAGTCTACAAAAGTCGTCAATAATGGTCCGTGGGGATACTATGCGTGGGGTCGCACCATTAACATTTAGGTATCAGGTATCTTGGTGGAGTAGTACCTCCAACTTGCCCAAGTGTCCCTGATTATCCGCTTTTCATTTGAGTGTACCCAATGTTCTGTTTCCATGATCTTATCCACCTCTCTCTTCCAATCTAGTAGAGAGGGACAGATAGCTTGTTTCCAGAAATGTGGAATAAGAGATTTTGCTGCATTAAGCAGATGAGTAATAACACTTTTCTTAAAGGATTTAACAGACAAGGAGGTATCATGAAAATAGAAATTGCAGAGGGGTAACTGCTACAGGTGTAAGGTTACGTTTTTTAATCCAGTGGGTGATTTCTTCCCAGAAGGCCTTAATCTTGGGACATGACGACCAAATATGTAGGAACATGCTCCTCTGGTTACAGCAGCGATGGTCAGTAGCAGGAAACATCTGTGCCAGAGGGGAAGGAGTTCTATACCATCTGGTAAGGAATTTATAAGAAGATTCCTGAGTATGAGTACAGCTGAATAATTTTCTGGATTTGAGGAGGAGTAAGCTCCAAGCCCAGCTCTTATTCTCTAGAATAATAGAGGGTGGTCACTGATTGCTCACTCAATACAAGCTTATACATTTGGTAGGGGAGATGCCCAGAATCTGGGAGTTTCATCCAGTGATTCAAATAGGGACAGTGAGTCTTGCAGTCACAGGTCATGTCCTAGCATCAAGGGGACAGTAGTTTACCCTGAGGGACAAATTTTGCGCAGAAGGTCTCTCCTTCACCTGGCAAAAAACATGGGAATACCCCTAAAGGTGCCAAGGGAGATGGTGAAGAACCGAACTGGCCCATCCTATTTAGTCTGTCCCACACAGTGAGCATATGATCAGTCAAAGGACTGCAATACAAGATTCCCCATCAGCAACCTCAGTGAAAGGAATGAAAATCAACCCCCACCACCACCACCACCATGCCATCTCTAACTGTAGCAATAAGCAGGCAAGTTTCTTTGCCCCAGCTGTTGGAATAGAAGAAAAAGTATGCCTTCAGCCACCCCCATACTCAGTGACGAAATTCCAATCTGGAAAAATTGCTGCCTTTCCAACCGGTAGATTCAACCCCGTTACTGAATTTGCAGCGTCTGCTGTTCTGCAGGGGCAGGTTTCCAGCAAGCAGCCATTGATACGCCTAGGGGATAGGAACCACATTGAAAGGAATGTTTTATCAGTTCATCAGGAGCAGGCCCAAGGGTGGTTAACACAATTTTTCAGAGCTGTTTCATAGTTGCAAGAGTTTACAGTTTTTGGCCAGGTAACATCTTATTATTTTTGCAGAATGTGTATGTGTATTAAACACTACTAACATCTCATACTCAATTCTTCTAAAGAAGCTCAAAACTTAATTTGTAGGCAGCTGTTTTCCAAACATAAACGTGTTTACATATTATTGGCTAGGTAACTACTGCGTTGGCCATTAATGTTTCCATTTTATTATGGTGCATTGATAATAAAAATGTACAACACTTGTTTCTGCATTATTCTCTTGGTCTTTCATGCAGGCTATATCATGCTGTTTGCATTAATCTTTCTGGTAACCCTACTTAAATACACTGCCACAATTCAGAATTGTTTTGGATTCACATTCTTTAAAGTAGCGTGGCCTAACAGAGATTTTTTTTAACTACCACCAGTTGTCATTCCCTAACTCTAAATATTGTGCCCCACCCAAAAAAAACTAAATACTTTATACTTTGCAGCTACGGGAAGAATACAATTTCTTTTTTCTAATAAATATGGAAAATAATTAGATGGGTGCAGATGATCAGTATAATTTATAAATTGTGTATAAAAATAAATACAAATAAATATTTAATATACATCTCATATTTACTTCCAAAATGTTATTCTATTTACAATTTTTTCACTGTCTCTAAAATATATATTGCTGAGTAATTTTATTGCTATGGCTGTACTGTGAATACTCTCGAGTTTCAATACAGTCCATCAGCAACAATATAGTGTCCTCAAGAAAATAACAGTCGTATTGCTTATTTCTGGTTGATATAGAACTTTCTCTGCTTCTGAAATTTCACATTTTTTTTCATGATAAATGTCTACTCCTTGTCCCTCAAATTGCATCCTATTAAACAGGATGAGATCAGATGAGATCAGGCGCATTCAGGGTGATATGGCCGTAGACATAGGTACCTCTGGGGAAATAAGTCAAGTAAGCACTTAGCTAGGTTGCTGAAGGGGAAAAGAGGAATTCATTTTATTGAAAAAATTCAAAATAAAAAAGAGGAGGTGGTCCACACAACTAAATCGATAGCGGAAGAATTTAGGAATTATTACGAAGCCCTATACTCATTAAGACAAAAAGGACAACAGGAATAACAGGAACAAGAAAAAAAGGGGAAGATCGATGATTGCCTAAACAATGCAGGACTACCATGCCTGCCAGAGAGTGAGAGTTCTGACTTGGATAGACCAATATCTGAGGAGGAAATTTATACAGCTTTAAAAGGATCTGCCCCTGGGAAAAGCCCGGGACCAGATGGGTGTACAATTTACTACCTTAAAAAATGTTAAAAAATCTTGGTTCCCAAGCTTTGCCATTATTGGAATAGTTTGGATATGAATTGTGAAATGAGAGGGGACGCATTGTCTGCAGCAATAACTGTGATACTAAAAGAGGGCAAGAACAGTATGCTCTGCTCTAGTTATAGGCCTATCGCATTATTGAATGCAGACACTAAACTAAGGTACCCGCAATGAGGCTGCAGAGATGGAAATGACTATAGGCCATTAGAGCAGCAATGTTTGAGAGAAAAATCAAAAAACAACATATCGCGGATATATAAAATACAAATGACTAGAGACGAGCTGGATGTGCCTCCTTACATCAAGAAATGGGAAATTGAATTGGGTTCACATTGTAATAAACATACCTAAGAAAAAAAAAAGTTATTTGTCACATTGTTCTTCGGTAGACACCAAGACAACCGAGATAAATTATAAGTGCTTAGCCAGATGGTACGTGACACCAGATAGAATAAGTACATTTTTTCCGGAGAAATCCGCGGAGTGCTGGAGAGGGTGTGTTAGGAACAATGTCCCACATTTGGTGGGAATGTCCTATTATTATAAAATACTGGAAGGAAGTCCTAGAGTTAATAAAAGAAATTACTAATAAGGAAATTCCGGAAGTTCCGTGGACATGTTTGTTTCACGGGATAGCGGGCCCAGTTAGACAATATAAAACTTCTATTATTCCTATTCTGTTGAACGTTGCAAAGAGCCAGATCCCGAAAAAATGGCAGGAAGCGGAGAGTCCAAAAATTCGGGATTGGATTTTTGGTGTCAACGAAATACAGATCTTAGAGAGTTTCTATGATAGGGGAGCAGAGGTAGAAGAAGGGACTGATCGAAAAGACAAATGGGAGAGGTGGCAAGCTTTTAAAAATACATGGAGATATGTTGAGAAGATCACTCATTAATTTCAAAGGAGTCAAGATTAGAAATTATTAGGTTAAACCGCCGTCCTTAGTAACCACTGCAAGATAGGGGGGGGGGGGGGATTCTTCTGATTGGTTGGGGATATGTATAAAGGCACTATTTTTCTTTTTTTTTTTTTCAGTGTATGTAATTTTGTTTTATATATTACCGGTAAATAAACAAAGAATTAAAAAAAAACAGGATGAGATTCTATGCATAAATGTATGCAATGTATATACAATGTCTATGGAAAAATAAAGTTTTACCTAATATTTCTGAGTAGAATATGCCTACTCTATGTCCAACCCCCCCCCCCCCCATTACATCCTAAAGAATCTGATTCAGTTTAGCAAATAATTACATTTATTTAATATAATAAAATGCTTTTTCAAAAAAATACATTTTCATTAATATTTATAGCTATAACTAAGCCAACTCCCTCGACCCAAATTGTTTGTGTCGAAAATGGTAATTTTTTTAGGCAAATCCAAAAAAATGACACTTTTATTTTTTAATTGCTGTAATAGGACTACTCCCTGTCTCCAAGATTACCCCACATTACAATAGGTGATTCTTTTTAGCTAATCCACCCCATTTTATTTTTATATAGTGACTTTCTATTTGTTAATCATATTTTTGGCCGAAAAAAAACAACTCTCTGTCTCCAAAATATGCCTCCTATTAAAAAAGATGATATTATGATCTGCAAATACTGTATGTGCAATATTTAAAAACTGTGTCTGAAACAATGAAGTTTCTTTCAATATTTATGGCTAAAATAGGCCTAATCTCTGACTCAAAATTATTCTCCCATGAATAAGGACAAATTTCTCTGCAAAAAATCTGAGCAAAATTCCTATTATAGCTACGAAAAATTCTAATTTTATATTTATTGATTAAATCTTCCTGATCTCCCTCAAAAATAGCAGTCTATCAAAAATGATCACTTTCATTTTCTGTTTTAAATTTCAAATAAAAATACAAAAAAATTTTTTGTTCAGGTGCATTTTGCCTGCTCTCTACCTCAACACTATTGTCTTGAAAAAAGAGGTAAAAAGTTGTGCTGCAATTCTTCATTTTGTTTCTCTATTTTGTATGAGAATAAATAATTTTGTTTTTTGGAAGATGCAATTTGCTTGTTGTATGGTTGACATATAGCATCCTGTGGGGCTAATATGTTAACATGTACCGCTTGATTCTTTCTTGGAAATAAAAAGAAAATATTTACTTTTTTCTAGCTGCAATATACTTGCTCTCTCTCAGCTTGCCTGAAAAGTAATACAAGCTTAGCAGCAAATCAGTCAAAGGAAGCTATTTTTTTGCTTGCAGGTGCAATCTTACTATCTTTTAGAAACTGCCTAGTACAATGAAGGATTGAAAAGTGTGGTGAAATTCTGTTCGTGTTTATATTTTCTAATGTACACAAAAGTAACCTATTTTTTTCCCCAATTGAATATGCACGCTCACTTTTTCAGTGTCAGGGCTGGGCTCAGCCCTTCCTTCTCAAAGCTGGTACTTCCTTATAAAGGCAGTATGTCAAGGAGGTGAGAATTCTCACCCTATAGCCCCTCTGCACCTAATTGGATTCCAACAGTGATCAGACCTCAGGTCAGCAGTTTCCATCACCTCCTTTAGGGGCTTTTACCAATTCATTGAATGAATTGGTTCATTGGTAAAGAATGATTCCTGGATGGGGGGGGGTGCTACTTATGGGCCCAAAAGGTACTGGGTCTAGGACCCATCCAGCCCCTGTGACATCACTGCTCTAATAAGGAGTCTTTAAAGCGCATATACACCTAAAAACAAAAATGGAATAAATTGCAGTTTGCCAGTCCTTGGATGTGGTGGCTGCAATAGTTTCCTTTGTTAAGGCTTTTTTCTCTTCTTTTTTACCCTGTAATTCCACCTGTAATTCACTTCCTGCCCCAGGGTTACAATGTTCACTCACTGAACCTATAGAGCAGGGCTTCTCAACCGGGGTTCCACGAGAGGTCCCCAGGGGTTCCGCTGTGATCTACCCATCAATTGCAGGCAGCTGACGGTAGATCATATACCCACCACTGACACTGGCAGAGCTAGGCAGAGAAGCAGCTGTGATCATGCTGGATGTGCTATACCCCAATGGCCTCTTCTTTCCTCCTGTCCAACCCAGGTGCTTGTATGTAACATCAAATGCAATGGACGAGAGGGGAGAAGAGGTCGGTAGGTAATAGCATGCCTGAAGAGGATAGCAGTTTCCCTGCTTAGCTCGGCATATGAAGTGCCCTGCTCCCATGAAATGTGTGTCCTGCCCTCATGTAAAATGCCCTGTTCCCATGTAAAATGTCCTGCTCCCATGTAAAGTACCCTGGTCCCATATAATGTGCCCTGCTCCCATATAATGTGCTCTGCTCCCATGTATCTGTGATTGGTGGGTTTCCCCTTTGAGAAAGCAAGTAAGCATTCATGGCATGGTGTAGTGTAGTGCTTTGGACACCTAGGGGATGGAAGGTTATGTTCTCAGTCTATATTGAGTGGTCAGTGGATACAAAGGCACTATGTACTCGAGTTCCTAGTTTCCCCAACCCAGGGGTGTATGGCATGGTTGGCTGTGCTTCCTTCGGTGGTTGATGAGCAGGCCCCCTCTGAGGGGTTGAGGTGAGAAGGGAGAGTCATGGGCCCTTTATTCAGAGTTCATGGCTTCCTGTCGAAGAAGAGGAAGACTGTGAAGGGGGTTCATAAAGGGAACAGAACGATAAGATTGCTAAGATGCTGAAGACCCCTAAAAAAATCGTCCAGCACCAGGGAACCTAATTATAGTCAACCAGACCATACAACCCCCAACCATCCCGGATACTGAGAGACTGTCCCATGATTTAAACAAAATCCTGGGTTTTTGTAAAATTCTATTGTACAATTGCAACTGATTGTGCTGCAGGGTTTCAGCCCCATATTAAAATGCTATTTTTCTTATAGGCTTTATCCTCCCCGTCATGGCGATGATGAGCCTGCGGACTATCAGGCCAGTTAGACACCTCCGACTCGCCATCATCCTTTCCGAAGACAATGAAGACTTCTGTTCTTCAGTGCCTCCACTACAAACATACCCAGCTGTCATGAGAGGGTTTACCCATTGGTGGCGCTATCGGTCTCTTGGATCGCAGTACCAGTGTCCACCAGCGGGTGTCTTCCAACACCTGGGACCTGTAGTAAGAGGTCTCTCCTGCTGGTGGCACTGTTGCATCCTTGGGCCGTAGTACCGGTGTCCACCAGCGGGTGCACTCCGGCAGTGTGGAGCAAACAGCACACTCTGCGCTCAGCTGTAACATGAGGTCAATTACCACAGCCTTATAAATACCCGGCAAGCCCTCATAGGCTTGCCTTGGTATCTTTCTTCCTTGTGCCCTGACCTGTTATCCCGTATCCTGTAAACCTGTATCTCCTGTATCTGAACCTGAGCCTGCTCCTGAGCCTGTATCCGATCCCATCCTGATCCTGTCCCTCCTGTGTTCCTATTCCCTTGTATCCATATCCCATCCATTATCTCCCTCTCCTATCCTGCCCTTGTTCAGTTGCTGATCCCCTGTGTATGACCCTGGCCTGGCTTACGTGTTTCTATCTCAATCATTTTTTATTGCACATATGCCAATAAATTTATAGCAATATAAAGCAAGCGCCAGATCATCCCACACAGGGGATATGTCTGGCGATACAGAAAAAAGAAAAGAATATAGGAAAAAAAAAAAAACATAAATTCAATCATACATAAGCTATAATAATACATAAACATAACATAGAATGTAAGGTTTATACCGGCCTAATCTTGTGTTCCTACCCTTCTTCTCTACGAAATCATATCTCTATTACTAATTCAGTACTTCATTTCCTTACAATTTATTCCACCCCACCCCTCCTCCCCTCCCTACCCCACCCCCCCCCCTCCGTCACAACGAACCTTTCATATTACCTTTGATGTTTCTTTCACCACCTACACAATAACCATTAATTTCCCTCCTATCCAATATTATGTGTTGTCATTGGTTTTACTGGGTATCCTCCTGTTCTTTTCTCTTCTCCCCCCTCTGCAGGCCTACACTCGCTTTCCTTCCTCTCAGGTATCTCTGTCTTCTTCTACCTCGCTGCCTTTCCCCCCCCTCAGTCTCTATATCTGAAGCCTCTCTACTATCAACTGGTGTGGGGCCAAGTCCACATCCCCCAACCATGGATGCCATATCTTGTTAAATTTACTCCGGCCACTTCTGCGGCTGTATGCCAAACGTTCTCTGGGGAGAAAAGAATTAACGTAGGCAATCCATTGCTTCACTGTGGGTACCGTAGGGGCCATCCAGTACTTTGCAATGAGTTTTCTGGCGAGGTACATCAGTCTAGTTAACATGAAGTACTTTCCTCCCGGATACATCTTTTTATTTATGGCCCCAAGCAAGTATACAGTCGGGTTTAGGGGGATAGGGGCCTGCGCCAACCTAGAAATGTACTGGGAAACCTCGTCCCAATATCTGTACAGCTTTGGGCACCTCCAAATTAAATGGATAAAGTCCCCTCTATGTACTTTGCACTTGGGGCACAGTGGGGAGTCTCCTCGTCCCCATTTATAAAGCTGTACTGATGTCCTATAGGCCCTGTGAAGAATAAATAATTGTGACAGTCTTTGGGATGCGGAGAGTGACACCACCGGAATAGCCTTGAGCGCCATTTCCCATTGTTTCTCTTCTATCTCTCCTATATCCTCCGCCCATTTGTTTCGGCATTTTAACAATGTATGATCCTGGACTGACCTCAGCAGCTCCTTGTATATTTTTGATATTAATCCTTTCCTTGTGTCTGCCGAGAGGATCTCATTCAAAAGTGATACTGCTGGTACCATCTGAGAGTGTGTTATTTGTTGTGCCTGTAGCGCGTGGCGCAGTTGGAGGTACTGATAAAAGCCCCTCGCATTCAGGTGAAATTCCCTGCATAGTTGTTCATATGTCTTCAAGACCTCTCCCTCATATAATTGTGAGAAGAACTGAATCCCCTTCTCTTTCCAGTGTGTAAACCCCTGTAGTCCCTGAATCTCGGCGTATCTTCTGTTGTGCCAAATCGGCGTGAATGGAAGCACGCCTGTTATTTTTAACAATTTCCGCACTTCCCCCCATACCTTTTTAAATAGCGTATTTATTGGTTCTGCCCCCTTCATACTAGGCAGATCCATTTCCAAATGAGAGGCCGCTTCTAGCGTAGGTTCCGACATGGTCAGCAATTGGTATGTAGGGTCCTCATTTCCCTTTCGACCCCATCCTGCCATTTGTTGTAGCTGTGATGCCAGGAAATACAGCTTGGAGTTGGGTATTGCAAGCCCTCCTCTATCCTTTTCATATTGCAGTGTTTCCAGGCTAATTCTGGGTGCCTTTTTTTTCCAAATCAGTTCCCTCATTAGTGTATCAATTTGCTTAAACCATTTTTTTGGTATCCAAATCGGTGAGTTATGGAGGACATATAATTGCTGTGGTGCCCACACCATTTTTATTAGGTTTGCTCGTCCTATGACTGATAGGGGGAGCCTGCACCAGCTGTTGCTTTTTTCTTTCTGCCTAGAGAGCAGTGGTTCCAAGTTCAACCGAAGATACTCGGCCGGGTTCGAGGACACCACTATTCCCAGATACTTAAAGCTATCAACTATTGTTATTTGTTCCGCGCCCGCCGGTAGTCGATCCCTCTGCTGGTCTATGGGCATTAGCGTTGATTTTGACCAATTGATGTCAAAACCTGAGAAGCTACCATATTCTCCCACTATCTCCATCACTGCACGCAGAGACGAAGTCATATCACCCAGATATATAAGTGCGTCATCTGCGTACAAGGATATTTTTTCTTCTCTCTGATATCTACGGAACCCTACCACCTCCGTTGAGTTCCGGATTTTTATAGCTAAAGGCTCTATTGCCAGAGCGAACAATAGTGGAGACAATGGGCAACCTTGTCTCGTCCCCCTATGCAGTTCTAATGGAGGCGAGAGATCACCATTGATGCGTATTCTGGCTCTGGGTTTGGAGTAAAGTAACTCTACCCAAGCTACAGACCTACTTCCCAACCCGAATCTTTTTAGTGTTTCCATGAGGTAGGGCCATTCCACACTATCAAACGCTTTTGAGGCGTCCAGTGACAGAATGGCCCTACTCCCCGGGTTGTCCACTGGCATCTGGAGGTTCATATAAAGTCTCCTAATATTATCCGAAGTAGAGCGGGTGGGTATAAAACCAGATTGATCGCAATGAACCAGCTTGCTAATCACTCGAGATAACCTTTTAGCCAGGACACAAGCAAACAATTTAACATCCGCATTCAATAACGAAATTGGACGATATGAGTCCAATAGGAGTTTATCTTTCCCGGGCTTTAAAATTACTGTTATTATTGCCTCGTGCATACTATCCGGTAGATAGCCCAATTCCTCAGCCTCCCTTATAGCCTGCAGTAATGGTGGTAAGAGGGCCTCTCTATAGTGGGAATATACCTCTGCCGGAATCCCATCTGGGCCTGGTGATTTATGGTGATTTGTCCCCTCCAGTGCTTCTCTTAGTTCTGCTATTGTGATTGGGCAGTTTAACAGTTCCCTGTCCGCCTCCGACAATTGCGGGAGCGGACAGGTCTGCAAAAACTGTGTCAGCTCAGACGGGATGTATCCAGTCTTACTGGAATACAAATCTCGGTAGAACTGCTGAAAGCTGCTTAAGATGTCTGAGCTAAGAGTCTGCCTCTTCCCAGATTTAGCCCGTAAAGCCCGAATAGTAGTAGGATCTCTTTGCTCTCTGGCTATAAGGGCTAGGAGGCGGCCAGTATTTTCACCTTCTTCAAAGTGACTTTGTTGTTGAAAGTATCTACTCTTCTCTGCTGCTGATAACCAGACCGAGTTATATATCGCTTGTACCTCCCTCCAGGATTCTTGATTGGGTTTTGATGGATCTCTTATTAGTACCTGTTCCCTTTCTTTCAGTTCTTCCCGTACCTTGTTCTCCCATTCCCTGGAACGTGTTTTAATTCCCGCAATTTCTTTAATAAGGCATCCCCTCAGGAATGCCTTGAGTGCATCCCATACTACCATAGCGCTTGCAGATCCCCTATTAAATTGCAGGAATTCCCGTAGTGCCTCTCTTGTACTGTCTATCTGCGGAAACAAAGTTAACCAATAGGGGTTCACCTTCCATAATGATCGCCCAGGCTTTCCAGTGATGCTCAGTCTTACCCAAAATGGGGAGTGGTCGGACAATAGGCGTGGCTCATATGCTGAGTCCTCTACTAACTGCAGGAGTGCCTCATTCCCTAAGCCCAAGTCAATACGGGAGAAGCCATCATGTGTTGCAGAATAGCATGAATAGCATCTATCCTCTACATGTCTCTCTCTCCATACATCCCTGAGTCCTATCTCCGTAAGCAGGGCTGCAAAAGCAGTCCTGCCGGTACTCTGTCTTGTAGTTCTAGGTGTCAGAGACATTCTATCCTGGGAATAATCTAGAATGTTGTTATAATCACCTAGTGCGAGTGCCGGGACATCCGGGTGTGAGGCTATGAATTGAGATAGACACCCAAGCAGAGCTGATGAGAATGGTGGGGGTATATATATTGATGCAATTATGCACTTTAGTCCGTTAATTTTACATAGCAAAAAAACAAATCTTCCTTCCTTGTCCACCCTCTGTTCTATGCATTCAAAGGAGACACCCGAGGAGACCACTATACTAACTCCCCTTGAGTGTGAGGTGTGCATGGAGTGGAACTGAGTCGGGTAACTCCTTGAACGCAATAGGTGGGAGGAATCGGGACACAAATGCGTTTCTTGTAAACAAATTATCTGAGGTTTCATTTTATCGAAGTATCTAAACATTACCCTTCTCTTATCTCTATCCCTCAACCCTCTCACATTCCATGTCATTAAGAGTAAACCCTTTCCTTTCCCCTTTTCCTTACTCATATAAGGGATCGTACCAGTCTAGATAATTATAAGGCAAAGGACAACAACATGAGCAAGGGATAAAAATACAGTTATCCCTAGAGATTTACCTGCCCCTTGGGTCCCCTCAGTGTGTGGTACATAACTGTCGACCTTCCTCCTAGTCCCATTACCATCAGTGATTGAACTTAAGAGGTATTTGTATATGAGCTTATACTTGTGGTGTTTTTCTTTGTTTATTAAAGTTGTGCGTTTCCCACCCGCCCTTCCCCAACCTCCCCTATCCCCCTCCCCACTCCCCCCACTTTCCCACCCCCTACCCTCCTGACTCCCCCACCCCCTCTCCCCCCCGCCACCCACCCTCCCTTCCTGCCCAACTGGGCCTACCCTAGGGGCTATATTCCAGACCTCCCGCATACTCTCATTCCCCAAATTGCACTGGCGTACCTTGCCGGTGCCATACATTTCAATACCCCCTTTCCCCAGGGGTCCCTGTCCCACCCCCTCCCCCCCTCCCTGACCTTATTAGTGCTATTCATGTGTTCTCCTTTTTATACTATATAAACAAAACAGTTTATCGTGAATGCTCAGTGTATTCTAAGAAATATATATCAAACTTTTACTAAATTATAATCCTATTCCTTCAACCATGTTGGTGCTGTTCAGGTGATTTAATTTTTTGTGGTTATATACAAAATAATCTATCGTGTCAATTCAGTAAATTTAGTTAGTGTATTCTAGTCTTTACTATTCTATAGTCTATCCCTATACCCCTTTCTCATTTTTACGTGTTATTTATTATTTACTTATTTCTTTTAAATGTGACACTTATTATCTCGCCCTCCCCTCCCCTCTCCCCCCTCCCTAATACCTCAGAAGGGCAACAAAAACAGCAAAACAAAACACACAAAAGAAAAAAAAAAAAAAAAAAAAAGTCAAGGGGGCCCAAAAGGGCAGCTCCCCCCATGATCTAATTAGTCTCTGGCCTCTCTTCTCCTTCATTTCGAGTTGTTCTCTCTGTATTCTCCAACCATTCTTCCACGTTGCGGGGAGTATCAAAAAACAATGTCCCATTCCTTGTAGTTATTCTCATACGGGCGGGATACAGTAGGGCATACTCCATCTTTTTTTGCTGTAGCACACGTTTAATCGGCATTTATGCCGCCCTGAGCTTTTGCAGTTCCGGGGAAAAGTCCTGGTATAGCGAAATTCGTGCCCCCCTGTATAGGATCTCTCTCATTTCTCTCGCTTTCCGAAGCAAAGACACTTTATCTCTAAAATTAAACATTTTCATGATTATAGGTCTTGGGTACTCCTTGCCCTGTCGAGATTTGAGGGGGATTCGATGAGCCCGTTCAATGCCAAAGAAAAGAGAAAAAGATGTAGCCCCAAATGTCTCCTTAATCCATCCCTCCAAAAATTCAATAGGGTCAGATCCCTCACTTCGTTCAGGCATGCCTATAACTCTTATGTTGTTTCTTCTATTTCTATTTTCTAGTTCGTCTATTTTAACTGATTGATTTTTTATGCATTTCTTCATGTCTGTCATTTCTTGTCTAAGCGGGGATAGTATGTCTTTCACAGAGCTTAATCTCTCCTCTAGGGCAGTTGTTCTTCCCTCCATTTCTTTCAGTCTACCGCCCATCGCTATGAGTTCATCTCTTATGCTCTTTAACTGAGTATCTAGACCAGAGATTGATTCCCTACATGCAGTAATCGCACACAAGAGGTCCCTCATTGATGGTTCTTCCGCTCCTCCACTTTGGCCTCTCTCCATACCAGCCTCAGTTGTACTGGGTAGCCTTTTAGATTCTGTGTCACCACTTATAGTGTCGAGTTTACCCACTCCGTGGCCTTTTGTGGGCGGTACTGCGAGTGGACTTGTTGCGGCCAATATTGGCCCGCTACTTTGGCTTTTCCTGCTCGCCATGGTACTCATTTGATTTGGTTGTTGGGGTTTTACTGGTGAAAGGGATGTCCTAGAGAAACGCTCTAACTTTGTTGCGGCCGCTGCTGCAGCTACTGCTGCGACTTTCGCTTGATTTATCTGATTTCTTGCAGAGCGTGTAACCTGGCCTCCTGCTTGGGGCGGCTGATTTTGAAGCTGGTGCTGGTATACTTTTTCCTCTGCTACCCGCTTCCCAGCCATGCTATTATGCCATGGGGGAGGGGTAAAAAAAAAAAGGAGAAAAAAGAAAAAAGGGGGAGGGATAAGAGGAGGAGGGGGAGAGAAAAAGGAAAAAAAGAAAAAGCACTTTCCTTTAGCAATTTGAGATATAAAATTGTTACAGTCCCGGTCTATTGGTTTTGCATGCAAAAAAGTGGTATCCCAAAGATAGCACTCTATTTGACTCTGCCGCCACAGCGTCGTCTCAGTAGCACTTGGGACGGTAAACGGACACTAAGACAACGCCATTTCACTTGCAACTGATGTTTTAATAAGCAGCTTATATCCGCGGTCCCACCGGTTCTATTAAAAGAGAAAAAAAGAAAAAGGAGCCTCATACACCGTCACCCCGTCCGTCTCCCACATCAGACTGGGAGTGCTATTTTCCTCTATTACAGGTGTTGCTTCAGTAGGATAGATAGAATCAATAAGTAATGAGGCAGTGAGTTTCAATTTAACCAGGGTTACACCTTGCAGACTTAATTATGTCTCTTCAAGTCCCAATCAGTCAGAGGCCAACTCAAAAGCCAACTCTTTAACCAAGTACCAGGGATAAGAATCATCTGTTGCAAACATAGCATGTAAAAAAAAAAAAATAGGAAAGTTTTCACCTATGTCCGGGGTCTTCTTGGCGACACTCCAGTTTTCACAGCATTGCGTTGTAGTTACGATTAGCTACTTCGCTCCCTGCCCTGCTGCTGCTGCTGTGTTCGGCCAGTTTCAAATGCTGCTGACAGACCGGGGGGGGCCTCTCACGCCGCCCCTATGGCTCCGTCTTCCTGGCTCTCCTCCGCCACGCTTACTCCCACCGCCACTGCTGAAGCTGCTGTTACCGCTGCCAAGGCGTCTCCTCATTCGGCCACTAGCACGCTGGAGGGGTCTCTCACACCCCGCCTCAGCTCCATCCACCTCGGCCGCGCCGGGATCAGGTATGCTCGGTAGCACTATAGTTCAAGCCGGATTCCGCTACTTGTGCTGCCGCTTACACCGCTGCATATACCGGTAGTCTTCTCAGCCCGTAGGTTAGCTGGTCAGAGAGGAGGGAGAGGAGATCTCACACACCCTCTCACTCCCACATCCGGTCACGCCCCCTGCCCCTCTCCCCGGCTTACGTGTTTAATTTTGGTACTTCCCTTTGGCTGTATATATTATCTGTTGTCTGTGGGTTTCTGTTGGTTGGTTGAGCACTATTTGTATTTGGGGTGTTTGTTTATTTATATCACTTATCTTAAATAAACATTCTTATTTCACTTTACATGCGTTTTGGTTTCCTCTTTGCAGTCCACACAATCTGGTCACACCTGTTCATGACAGTATACCAAGGCCATCTCTGACCAGAAGTGGCTGCACAGGGGAACCATCTCGGTTCTGTTGCACATTACTGGGATGAATTCAGATATAATTGTTTATTATGCTCTGCTGGCAACAGAGAGTTGTGAATATCTCCGCCAGACATTGGAAGGGTGGTCCAGTGATCAGCTGCTGGAGATTATCCGTTTAGCTCACTCTGTGGTCGATCAGGGCAGTATACGGTTTGAGGACGTTCAGCCTTTGATTGGAATGTGTACAGAGCTGGCTCTGCCTTGTATCCCAAAGGGCCATGATGACTTTTCTCCCCCCTTCAGCATTAACCAGGTTGCGTCCTTAGTATGGCTGTTGGAGGATGACTCTGCATCCTTTTTTGAGCATTATTCGGTTTGTCCCAAACAGTTGTTGAAAGATTGTATAGATGAAGTGCAGTCGCTGGTCAGACAGAGGGAATGTGAGCCCACTTTTGTGCTACCTGTACTTCAGGCATGGTCAGACCTGTTATGCCCAGCTTCTGTCAGCTCTCCACAACCCAGACCTGCTACTAAACACCTGCCTGCTCAGATGTCCTTTCTCCCATCACCCCTGGCAACCTCAGCTACAGTCCAATATACCCTGCTCCCCACCAAGTATCAATGCCCTGTTTCTACTTCCTGCACCTATCCTGCCTTTAACCCACCTGCCTCTTCCCTAATACCTGCAACTTCCCCACAAGAACTTCCTCTGGCTGCTGTTCCCCCTTCCTTGCCATGTCCCAGCCCTTCCTTTCAGTATGCCTCACCTCCTGTCTACAGTCCTACAGCCACCTACAGATCTCCAGCAGTTAAGCCAAAGAAGAAACGGAAGTTCTTCCCCACTCACACAATCCTGCCAGTAACCCAACTTGCTTCCACACCAACCAACCTGTTCCAGCCTGCGTTCATGCCAGTTGAACTTGATGACCCACCTAAACCTGCCAACCCAGTGCCTGCTATCCAGCCCGAGGTACCTACCTTCCAGTCTGATGTGCCCGCTTTCCAATCTGATGTCTTGATGCCTGCCTTCCAGCTCAAAGTCTCTGTGCCTGCCTTCCAGCCTGATCTGCCTGTTTTCCAGTCTGATGTGCCTACCTTCCAGTCTGATGTGTCCACTTTCCAGTCTGATGTACCCGCTTTCCAGTCTGATGTCCCAATGCCTGCCTTCCAGCCCAAAGTCTCGGTGCCTGCCTTCCAGCCTGATGTGCCTACCTTCCAGTCTGATGTGCCTGCTTCCCAGTCTGATGTCTTGATGCCTGCCTTCCAGCCCAAAGTCTCTGTGCCTGCCTTCCAGTCTGATGTGCCTGCCTTCCAGTCTGATGTGCCTACCCTCCAGTCTGATGTGTCCACTTTCCAGTCTGATGTACCCGCTTTCCAGTCTGATGTCTCGGTGTCTGCCTTCCAGCCCAAAGTCTCGGTGCCTGCCTTACAGCCTGATGTGCCTACCTTCCAGTCTGATGTGCCTGCTTCCCAGTCTGATGTCTTGATGCCTGCCTTCCAGCCCAAAGTCTCTGTGCCTGCCTTTCAGCCTGATGTGCCTACCTTCCAGCCTGATGTGTCTTCCTTCCAGTCTGATGTGCCCGCTTCCCAGTCTGATGTTTTGATGCCTGCCTTCCAGCCCAAAGTCTTGGTGCCTGCCTTCAAGTCTGATGTGCCTACCCTCCAGTCTGATGTGTCCACTTTCCAGTCTGATGTACCCGCTTTCCAGTCTGAAGTCGCGGTGCCTGCCTTCCAGCCTGATGTGCCTACCTTCCAGTCAGATGTGTCCGCTTTACATTCTGATGTCTTGATGCCTGCCTTCCAGCCTGAAGGCTCGGTGCCTGCCTTCCAGCCTGATATATCTACCTTCCAGTCTGATGTGCCCGCTTTCCAGCCTGATGTCTCGATGCCTGCCTTTCAGTCTGATGTGCCCACTTGCCAGTCAGTGCCCGCTTTCCAGTCTGATGTGCCTGCCTTCCAGCCTGGTGTTTCGGTGCCTGCCTTCCAGCCTGATGTCTCGGTGCCTGCCCTCCAGCCGGATGTCTCGGTGCCTGCCTTCCAGCTTGATGTCTCTGCCTTCCAGTCTGATATGCCCGCTTCTCAGTCTGATGTCTCGATGCCTGCCTTCCAGGCGGATGTCTCTGCCTTCCAGCTTGATGTCTCTGCCTTCCAGCTTGATGTCTCTGCCTTCCAGTCTGATGTGCCCACCTTCCAGTCTGATGTACCCGCTCTCCAGTCTAATGTGCCTGCTTTCCAGTCTGATGTCCTGATGCCTGCCTTCCAGCCTGATGTCTCGGCGCCTGCCTCCCAGCTTGATGTCTTTGCCTCACAGTCTGATGTGCCCGCTGTCCAGTCTGTCCTGATGTCTGCCTTCAAGCCCGAAGTCTCGGTGCCCGCTTTCCAGTCTGATGCGCCTGCTATCCAGTCTGATGTGCCTGCCTTCCAGCCGGATGTCCCGATGCCTGCCTTCCAGCCGGATGTCCCGATGCCTGCCTTCCAGCCAGATGTCTCGATGCCCCTTCCGAAGGCCGCTTGCTATGGGGGGCACTTATGCAGGCTGAATCCCAAGCTGGGCTCTGTGTGTGCATGAAAAACGTGAACGTTATACTCAGCGCTGCTCCAGTGAACAATAAACACTAATGCAATATATAATAATAAAGTGCCTACATCAGTATAATCAATAATATGATATTACTTAACAATATAAAGTGCTCAGTGCAATTCTAGTGCAAAACAAATAAAGTGCAATCATATAAAGTCCATCCATATAGTAATATGGTGTGTTGAAAATTATGCAGTTTGTGCAGATCTTGGTGACACTCCGTGCTCCCCTCCTGGGTCCCCACTCACCAGCAATAATCTTTAAATGCGCCTGTTAATACATTTGGAATGGCATCTCCCGTCAAAGGCTTGGGCTGTAGGATGTAATCAGTATGTGGATGAAAATAACACCTTCCTTCCACTAGTATATTAAAGACGTCTGGTATATCTTATATCCGAATATAGTTATCACCTTCCTAATTTTCCGATGATCGGATATTCATATTAGACGTAAAGGAAATGAAGAGAAAAGGATAAATAGTGTAATACTGCTCATTTTACTAATAAAAATCCAAAATACACACTTACACTTACATCAAACTTTTAAAATCATGCAGAAAAAACACCGCCTTGGCATGAAAACAACCGTCACTAGGTCTCTTTGGCTTGATGCGTTTCGCCCCCTCCCACTGGGCGTATTGAGAAGCTAGTGATGCCCGTGACTGGTTGCCTTTAATGCAATAAGCCCGGTAACTCCTACTACTTTCACTAAGTGTGCAGTAAAATTTCCATCACTTCCTGTTTCCGTCGGAACCGGAAGTGTTGTTACTGCCATCTTGGTACTCCCATGGACTCAGTCAGAAGATTTACATATTGTATTCGGTGGCTTCCTGTTAGGTCTCACTACAGGAAGTGTGTGAGCAGTATGAGATCACCTCCTGCTTCGGCAGCAATTGATCATATCGCCATCATGGTACTCATTTTTTGAGACATTACACCCACTGCTGTAACTACCTTGAATGTGATCACTTCTTGTGTTTACAGGAAATGTGGATGCCATCATTCTATTACTCAATGCCATCCTTAAATTATGTGTATGTTGTACTTACTATAGTATTTACAAAAGTTACCTTCTCAATATACCTATGTTATTTCTGTCGGTCATTTTGTATTGTCTACACATATTGTCTAATCTATTTTGAACGGCAGTGCATGAAAAAAATTCCCTAATTGGGACTATGCGATCAATAAATACAGTATTGTGCTCTACATGTCAATCTCCTTAAAGTGGTTGTTTACCTTTATTTTTAACTTTTACCTACAGGTAAGCCTATAATAAGGCTTACCTGTAGGTAAAAAAAATATCTCCTAAACCTGTAAGGTTTAGGAGATATTCCCCTCGCAATGAGCCACTGCAGTGGCGCATGTGCACAGGGGATTTTCGGCTGACAGCCCGGCAAACTCCGGAGCTTGCCGGGCAGAAGTCTCCCGCGCGCATGCGCGGGAGTGACGACATCGCGGCTCCGGCCACTCACAGCGCCGGAGCCGCGATACCCGGAAGACACGCCGAGGGGAGATGTCAGCTCCCTCGGCGTGGACCAGGTGAGATGCCGGCGCCTCGTTCTAAGGTAAGTATCTCATAATGAGCTAGTATGCGGTGCATACTAGCTCATTATGCCTTTTCCCTTGCAGGTGTAGAAAAAAAGACAGCGGGTATACAACCGCTTTAATGATCCCTTATTTCAAATGATTACAAAGTATTCCCAATGACAACAATTCTATTTTAATATAGATCAGTAAGCATATACAGACTAGTCAACATTAAAATAAAATTAAAATAAATAAAAATAAAAATAAAATAAAAATAAAAGTATACTAAAAATTGCTTATAAAACAATTCACATCTAAGTACACGTTTAACCCTTTCGGTGTTAATGACTGTAATTGGTATATCCATTGAGTTTCATTTTGTGAGATGGCCTGTTTCAAATTGGTGCCCCTCCAATGTCTCTCTACTCTATCAATGCCACAGAAAATTAATTTGGAGGGATCCCTATTATGGAATTCTGAAATGGTATGATAAGCTGTGTTTGCGGAAGCCCTTTTTAATATTATTAATGTGTTCTCGTAGTCTCACTTTAAGTTCTCTGGTGGTTCTACCCACACTAGACCACACTAGGCCCCCCCCCTTGCGATCGCCGTCGGCCAATGAAATCATTCCTATGCTGCTGTATGGTAAACAGCAGCAAAGGAAATTATGTCATCTCTCCTCGGCTCGGCATTTTCCGTTCCGGCGCCGAGGAGAGAAGACTGTAATGTGAGTGCACAACACACACACACACTGTAGAACATGCCAGGCACACATTACACCCCTGATCCCGCCCCCCGATCACCCCCTGATCACCCCCCAATCACCACTCCCCCCCCCCCCCCCGTCACACTGACACCAAGCAGTTTTTTTTTTCTGATTACTGCATGGTGTCAGTTTGTGACAGTTAGTGTGGTAGGGCAGTTATTGTTAGCCCCCTTTAGGTCTAGGGTACCCCACTAACCCCCCCTAATAAAGTTTTAACCCCTTGATCACCCCCTGTCAAAGTGTCACTAAGCGATCATTTTTCTGATCGCTGTATTAGTGTCGCTGGTGACGCTAGTTAGCGAGGTAAATATTTAGGTTCACCGTCAGCGTTTTATAGCGACAGGGACCCCCATATACTATCTAGTAAAGGTTTTAACCCCTTGATTGCCCCCTAGTTAACCCTTTCACCACTGATCACCGTATAACTGTTACGGGTGACGCTGGTTAGTTTGTTTATTTTTTATAGTGTCAGGGCACCTGCCGTTTATTACCGAATAAAGGTTTAGCCCCCTGATCGCCCGGCGGTGATATGCGTCGCCCCAGGCAGCGTCAGGTTAGTGCCAGTAGCGCTAACACCCACGCACGCACCGTACACCTCCCTTAGTGGTATAGTATCTGATCGGATCAATATCTGATCTGATCAGATCTATACTAGCGTCCCCAGCAGTTTAGGGTTCCCAAAAATGCAGTGTTAGCGGGATCAGCCCAGATACCCGCTAGCACCTGCGTTTTGCCCCTCCGCCCGGCCCAGCCCAGCCCACCCAAGTGCAGTATCGATCGATCACTGTCACTTACAAAACACTAAACACATAACTGCAGCGTTCGCAGAGTCAGGCCTGATCCCTGCGATCGCTAACAGTTTTTTTGGTAGCGTTTTGGTGAACTGGCAAGCACCAGCGGCCTAGTACACCCCGGTCAGAGTCAAACCAGCACTGCAGTAACACTTGGTGACGTGACGAGTCCCATAAGTGCAGTTCAAGCTGGTGAGGTGGCAAGCACAAGTAGTGTCCCGCTGCCACCAAGAAGAAGACAAACAGGCCCGTCGTGCCCATAATGCCTTTCCTGCTGCATTCGCCAATCCTAATTGGGAACCACCACTTCTGCAGCACCCGCAATTCCCCCATTCACATCCCCAACCAAATGCAGTCGGCTGCATGAGAGGCATTTTCTTTATGTCCTCCCGAGTACCCCTACCCAACAAACCCCCCCAAAAAAGATGTTGTGTCTGCAGCAAGCGCAGATATAGGCGTGACACCCGCTATTATTGTCCCTCCTGTCCTGACAATCCTGGTCTTTGCATTGGTGAATGTTTTGAACGCTACCATTCACTAGTTGCGTATTAGCGTAGGGTACAGCATTGCACAGACTAGGCACACTTTCACAGGGTCTCCCAAGATGCCATCGCATTTTGAGAGACCCGAACCTGGAACCGGTTACAGTTATAAAAGTTAGTTACAAAAAAAAGTGTAAATATATATATATATATATATATATATATATATATATATATATATATATATATATATATATATATACATATATAAAATTTAAAAAAATAGTTGTCGTTTTATTGTTCTCTCTCTCTCTATTCTCTCTATTGTTCTGCTCTTTTTTACTGTATTCTATTCTGCAATGTTTTATTGTTATTATGTTTTATCATGTTTGCTTTTCAGGTATGCAATTTTTTATACTTTACCGTTTACTGTGTTTTATTGTTAACCATTTTTTTGTCTTCAGGTACGCCATTTACGACTTTGAGTGGTTATACCAGAATGATGCCTGCAGGTTTAGCTATCATCTTGGTATCATTCTTTTCAGCCAGCGGTTGGCTTTCATGTAAAAGCAATCCTAGCCGCTAATTAGCCTCTAGACTGCTTTTACAAGCAGTGGGAGGGAATGCCCCCCCCAACCGTCTTCCGTGTTTTTCTCTGGCTCTCCTGTCTCAACAGGGAACCTGAGAATGCAGCCGGTGATTCAGCCAGCTGACCATAGAGCTGATCAGAGACCAGAGTGGCTCCAAACATCTCTATGGCCTAAGAAACCGGAAGCTACGAGCATTTCATGACTTAGATTTCGCCAGATGTAAACAGCGCCATTGGGAAATTGGGAAAGCATTTTATCACACTGATCTTGGTGTCGTCAGATGCTTTGAGGGCAGAGGAGAGATCTAGGGTCTAATAGACCCCAATTTTTTCAAAAAAGAGTACCTGTCACTACCTATTGCTATCATAGGGGATATTTACATTCCCTGAGATAACAATAAAAATGATTTAAAAAAAAAATGAAAGGAACAGTTTAAAAATAAGATAAAAGGGCAAAAAAAAAAAAAAAGAAAAAAAAAGCACCCCTGTCGCCCCCTTGCTCTCGCGCGAAGGCTAACGCAAGCGTCGGTCTGGTGTCAAATGTAAACAGCAATTGCACCATGCATGTGAGGTATCACCGCGAAGGTCAGATCGAGGGCAGTAATTTTAGCAGTAGGCCTCCTCTGTAAATCTAAAGTGGTAACCTGTAAAGGCTTTTAAACTCTTTTAAAAATGTATTTATTTTGTTGCCACTGCACGTTTGTGCGCAATTGTAAAGTATGTCATGTTTGGTATCCATGTACTCGGCCTAAGATCATCTTTTTTATTTCATCAAACATTTGGGCAATATAGTGAGTTTTAGTGCATTAAAATTTTAAAAAGTGTGTTTTTTTCCCAAAAAATGTGTTGCGCAAATACTGTGTGAAAAAAAATGAAACACCCACCATTTTAATCTGTAGGGTATTTGCTTTAAAAAAATATATAATGTTTGGGGGTTCAAAGTAATTTTCTTGCAAAAAAAAATATTTTTTTCATGTAAACAAAAAGTGTCAGAAAGGGCTTTATCTTCAAGTGGTTAGAAGAGTGGGTGATGTGTGACATAAGCTTCTAAATGTTGTGCATAAAATGCCAGGACAGTTCAAAACCCCCCAAATGACCCCATTTTGGAAAGTAGACACCCCAAGCTATTTGCTGAGAGTCATGTCGAGTCCATGGAATATTTTTTTTATTGTGACACAAGTTGCGGGAAAGAGACAATTTTTTTTTTTTTGCACAAAGTTGTCACTAAATGATATATTGCTCAAACATGCCATGGGAATATGTGAAATTACACCCCAAAATACATTCTGTTGCTTCTCCTGAGTACGGAGATACCACATGTGTGAGACTTTTTGGGAGCCTAGCCGCGTACGGGACCCCGAAACCAGGCACTGCCTTCAGGCTTTCTAAGGGCGTAAATTTTTGATTTCACTCTTCACTGCCTATCACAGTTTCGGAGGCCATGGAATGCCCAGGTGGCACAAAACCCCCCCAAATGACCCCATTTTGGAAAGTAGACACCCCAAGCTATTTGCTGAGAGGTATAGTGAGTATTTTGCAGACCTCACTTTTTGTCACAAAGTTTTGAAAATTGAAAAAAGAAAAAAAATAATTTTTTCTTGTCTTTCTTCATTTTCAAAAACAAATGAGAGCTGCAAAATACTCATCATGCCCCTCAGCAAATAGCTTGGGGTGTCTACTTTCCAAAATGGGGTCATTTGGGGTTTTTGTGCCATCTGGGCATTCCATGGCCTCCGAAACTGTGATAGGCAGTGAAGAGTGAAATCAAAAATTTATACCCTTAGAAATCCTGAAGGCGGTGATTGGTTTTCGGGGCCCCGTACGCGGCTAGGCTCCCAAAAAGTCCCACACATGTGGTATCCCCATACTCAGGAGAAGCAGCTAAATGTATTTTGGGGTGCAATTCCACATATGCGGATGGCCTGTGTGAGCAATATATCATTTAGTGACAACTTTGTGCAAAAAAAAAAAAATTGTCACTTTCCCGCAACTTGTGTCAAAATATAAAATATTCCATGGACTCAACATGCCTCTCAGCAAATAGCTTGGGGTGTCTACTTTCCAAAATTGGGTCATTTGGGGGGGTTTTGTGCCATCTGGGCATTTTATGGCCTTCAAAACTGTGATAGATAGTGAGGAGTGAAATCAAAAAGTTTCCGCCCTTAGAAATCCTGAAGGCGGTGATTGGTTTTTGGGGCCCCGTACGCGGCTAGGCTCCCAAAAAGTCCCACACATGTGGTATCCCCGTACTCAGGAGAAGCAGCTGAATGTATTTTGGGTGCAATTCCACATATGCCCATGGCCTGTGTGAGCAATATATCATTTAGTGACAACTTTTTGTAATTTTTTTTTTTTTGTCATTATTCAATCACTTGGGACAAAAAAAATTAATATTCAATGGGCTCAACATGCCTCTCAGCAATTTCCTTGGGGTGTCTACTTTCCAAAATGGGGTCATTTGGGGGGGGGGTTTGTACTGCCCTGCCATTTTAGCACCTCAAGAAATGACATAGGCAGTCATAAACTAAAAGCTGTGTAAATTCCAGAAAATGTACCCTAGTTTGTAGACGCTATAACTTTTGCGCAAACCAATAAATATACGCTTATTGACATTTTTTTTTACCAAAGACATGTGGCCGAATACATTTTGGCCTAAATGTATGACTAAAATTGAGTTTATTTGATTTTTTTTATAACAAAAAGTAGAAAATATCATTTTTTTAAAAATTTTCGGTCTTTTTCTGTTTATAGCGCAAAAAATAAAAACCACAGAGGTGATCAAATACCATCAAAAGAAAGCTCTATTTGTGGGAAGAAAAGGACGCAAATTTTGTTTGGGTACAGCATTGCATGACCGCGCAATTAGCAGTTAAAGCGACGCAGTGCCAAATTGGAAAAAGTCCTCTGGTCTTTAGGCAGCCAAATGGTCCCGCGCTGAAGTGGTTAATGTAATGAATGCATTAAGGAAAAAAAACATTCTGCCTTTACAACCGCTTCAACCACTTGCCAACCAGCAATTTACCGGTACGTCGCTAGATTTCAAGTGGTTATACCGGGATAATGTCTGCAGCTGAAGGCATCATCTTGGTACCATTTTTTAGAGCCAACGGTTGGCTCTCTTTTATTAGCAATCCTAGTGGCTAACTAGCCGCTAGGATTGCTTTTACAAGCAGCGGGAAGCAATGACCCCCTTCCCACCACCTTCCACAGCTGTGCCGGGATCTCCCAGCCAGTGCTTCCACCAACTGATCATTAAGCCCACCAAAGACCCATTCAGCTTTGTTGGACTCTATGATATAGTAACCCGGAAGTGATGAGATCCCCATAAGACCCCAGATCTCTCCATAAAGAGTACTTGTGACATGCCTATTGCTTTTACAAGAGATGTTTACATTCTTTGTGACAGCAAAAAAGGTGATCAAAAAAGTTTTTTAAAGTAACAATGTAAAAAAAAAAAAAAGAATAATTAAAGTGCCTCCCATGCTCACGCTCAAAGGCAAACGCACGCATCAGTCCCACACGCACACAAACATCGATCGTCCCATACCTGTGAGGTATTACCGTGAACGTCAGATCATGGGCAATAATTCTAGCACCAGATCTCATATGTAAATCTAAAGTGGTAACCTGCAAAGCAGGGGAAGGCAACCTCGGCCCTTGAGCTGTTTTGAAACTACAAGTCCCATGAGACATTGCAAGACCCCGACAATCACAGGCATGACTCCTAGAAGCAGAGGCATGATGGGATTTGTAGTTTCACAACAGCTGGAGGGCCGAGGTTGCCTACCCCTGCTATAAAGGCTTTTAAATGTTTGCCTATGGAATGTTTGGTATCTATTTACAGGGGGTCCCCGGGTTACAAACAAGTTAGGGACTGTAGGTTTGTTCTTAAGTTGAATCTGTTTGTAAGTCGGAACAGGTACATTTCCGACAACAAAATCCTAGGATTTTTTCCGACGGATGTTGGCTCAAACTTGTCTTGCATACACACGGTCACACAAAGTTGTCGGAAAATCCGATCGTTCTGAACGCGGTGACGTCAAACACGTACGTCGGGACTATAAACGGGGCAGTGGCCAATAGCTTTCATCTCTTTATTTATTCTGAGCATGCGTGGCACTTTGTCCGTCGGATTTGTGTACACACGATTGGAATTTCCGACAATGGATTTTGTTGTCGGAAAATTTTATATCCTGCTCTCAAACTTTGTGTGTCGGAAAATCCGATGAAAAATGTGTGATGGAGCCTACACACGGTCGGAATTTCCGACAACAAGGTCCTATCACACATTTTCCGTCGGAAAATCTGACCGTGTGTACGGGGCATAACTCTTGGTGGGCGCTGGAATGGGCCCTGCTGTGAAATATTAGATCAAGAATTGTAATTACATGCCCCTGTTGAACAGGGGCTGAAAATTTGGGCCTTTGGTGGTGGTGTTGGTGCTGGTGCCACAACACTGTAATGCCCCGTACACACGGTCGGATTTTCCGATGGACAATGTCCGATCGGAGCGTGTTGTCGGAAATTCCGACCGTGTGTGGGCGCCATCGGACATTTTCCATCGGATTTTCCGACACACAAAGTTGGACAGCAGGAGATAAAATTTTCCGACAACAAAATCCGATCGCGTCAATTCCGACCGTGTGGCCTGTTCCGACGCACAAAGTGCCACGCATGCTCAGAAGAAATTCCGACACGGGACAGCTCGTTCTGGTAAACTTAGCGTTCGCAATGGATACAGCACTTTCGTCACACTGCAATGTTCAAAATGGTTTAATACAGCGAACTCTCTTC
Source organism: Lithobates septentrionalis (assembly GCA_037952835.1). Taxonomy (NCBI): domain Eukaryota; kingdom Metazoa; phylum Chordata; class Amphibia; order Anura; family Ranidae; genus Lithobates; species Lithobates septentrionalis. The sequence goes on along the minus strand of JBBDGP010000788.1, from coordinate 304,542 downwards.
TTCTTTATAATGTGACAAGAATTAAGTCGTTTTGCTGCTCATATTCACACACACTTCTCACAAACTTTTCTTTGTGTTTTTTTAGTGGGATTCCCTCAATATATTGTTATTAGTTGTCACATCTGACAGTTTTATATTTTTTATGTTTTTATTTTTTGTATTTTAAGCCTTTTTTTTTCTTTAATGTTTGGATTTTTTCCAAGGCTGATCTTTGTTCAATGTTATTTTTATTTTTACTCCTGAATATTTTTATGTGTGTTTTGTGTGTCAAGTTACCCCAACACCATTATTATCTTTTATTATTTAATCTCCAGGAGATTTTTTGTTGTTGGTGTCCCTTGTTAATGTCACATTGTATATTAGAAATGTACCTGAATCCTCACAAACAAACTGTCATTTTTGAAGGAAAACACATAGGAGAGTATGATTCAAAACAAAAATCCTTTATTAAGGTATCAGAACCAAACAAAGAGGAAGGCAACACTGGATCAACATGAGAAATTAGTGAAGCCTGGGACCCCCACGGCAGACATCAATTCTTCAACATCAAAATTGGTGGCCTGAGGAGTCCATATGTAAGGGAGGGCAGTCTGGTCCAGAATTCACAGAGATCCGGATAGCAGCAGATGACATGTGTGTCCCCAGGATGTGGTACCACAAGAGGCTGCATTTTTTGGCCGACCGGACTGGATCCAGGGTCCTCACTTTCTGGTCTTCCTTTCACGCTTCCTTCCCGGCTGTGGCTGTGCAGTTGGAGATGGGGCAGGAGGAGGAGTAGGACCTGGAGGAGGAGGAGGACTGGGAGGACCTGGAGGAGGAGGAGGACCATCGCAAAGGTGTGTTTGAGGTGTAATTTTGCCCCTCATACCTTTCTCCAGAGCCTCCGATATGAGGGTGGTGTTGGTGCTGGTGCCACAACACTGTAATGCCCCGTACACACGGTCGGATTTTCCGATGGACAATGTCCGATCGGAGCGTGTTATCGGAAATTCCGACCGTGTGTGGGCGCCATCGGACATTTTCCATCGGATTTTCCGACACACAAAGTTGGACAGCAGGAGATAAAATTTTCCGACAACAAAATCCGATCGCGTCAATTCCGACCGTGTGTGGCCTGTTCCGACGCACAAAGTGCCACGCATGCTCAGAAGAAATTCCGACACGGGACAGCTCGTTCTGGTAAACTTAGCGTTCGCAATGGATACAGCACTTTCGTCACACTGCAATGTTCAAAATGGTTTAATACAGCGCACTCTCTTCTTCTTTATAATGTGACAAGAATTAAGTCGTTTTGCTGCTCATATTCACACACACTTCTCACAAACTTTTCTTTGTGTTTTTTTAGTGGGATTCCCTCAATATATTGTTATTAGTTGTCACATCTGACAGTTTTATATTTTTTATGTTTTTATTTTTTGTATTTTAAGCCTTTTTTTTTCTTTAATGTTTGGATTTTTTCCAAGGCTGATCTTTGTTCAATGTTATTTTTATTTTTACTCCTGAATATTTTTATGTGTGTTTTGTGTGTCAAGTTACCCCAACACCATTATTATCTTTTATTATTTAATCTCCAGGAGATTTTTTGTTGTTGGTGTCCCTTGTTAATGTCACATTGTATATTAGAAATGTACCTGAATCCTCACAAACAAACTGTAATTTTTGAAGGAAAACACATAGGAGAGTATGATTCAAAACAAAAATCCTTTATTAAGGTATCAGAACCAAACAAAGAGGAAGGCAACACTGGATCAACATGAGAAATTAGTGAAGCCTGGGACCCCCACGGCAGACATCAATTCTTCAACATCAAAATTGGTGGCCTGAGGAGTCCATATGTAAGGGAGGGCAGTCTGGTCCAGAATTCACAGAGATCCGGATAGCAGCAGATGACATGTGTGTCCCCAGGATGTGGTACCACAAGAGGCTGCATTTTTTGGCCGACCGGACTGGATCCAGGGTCCTCACTTTCTGGTCTTCCTTTCACGCTTCCTTCCCGGCTGTGGCTGTGCAGTTGGAGATGGGGCAGGAGGAGGAGTAGGACCTGGAGGAGGAGGAGGACTGGGAGGACCTGGAGGAGGAGGAGGACCATCGCAAAGGTGTGTTTGAGGTGTAATTTTGCCCCTCATACCTTTCTCCAGAGCCTCCGATATGAGGGTGGTGTTGGTGCTGGTGCCACAACACTGTAATGCCCCGTACACACGGTCGGATTTTCCGATGGACAATGTCCGATCGGAGCGTGTTGTCGGAAATTCCGACCGTGTGTGGGCGCCATCGGACATTTTCCATCGGATTTTCCGACACACAAAGTTGGACAGCAGGAGATAAAATTTTCCGACAACAAAATCCGATCGCGTCAATTCCGACCGTGTGTGGCCTGTTCCGACGCACAAAGTGCCACGCATGCTCAGAAGAAATTCCGACACGGGACAGCTCGTTCTGGTAAACTTAGCGTTCGCAATGGATACAGCACTTTCGTCACGCTGCAATGTTCAAAATGGTTTAATACAGCGCACTCTCTTCTTCTTTATAGTGTGACAAGAATTAAGTCGTTTTGCTGCTCATATTCACACACACTTCTCACAAACTTTTCTTTGTGTTTTTTTAGTGGGATTCCCTCAATATATTGTTATTAGTTGTCACATCTGACAGTTTTATATTTTTTATGTTTTTATTTTTTGTATTTTAAGCCTTTTTTTTTCTTTAATGTTTGGATTTTTTCCAAGGCTGATCTTTGTTCAATGTTATTTTTATTTTTACTCCTGAATATTTTTATGTGTGTTTTGTGTGTCAAGTTACCCCAACACCATTATTATCTTTTATTATTTAATCTCCAGGAGATTTTTTGTTGTTGGTGTCCCTTGTTAATGTCACATTGTATATTAGAAATGTACCTGAATCCTCACAAATAAACTGTCATTTTTGAAGGAAAACACATAGGAGAGTATGATTCAAAACAAAAATCCTTTATTAAGGTATCAGAACCAAACAAAGAGGAAGGCAACACTGGATCAACATGAGAAATTAGTGAAGCCTGGGACCCCCACGGCAGACATCAATTCTTCAACATCAAAATTGGTGGCCTGAGGAGTCCATATGTAAGGGAGGGCAGTCTGGTCCAGAATTCACAGAGATCCGGATAGCAGCAGATGACATGTGTGTCCCCAGAATGTGGTACCACAAAAGGCTGCATTTTTTGGCCGACCAGACTGGATCCAGGGTCCTCACTTTCTGGTCTTCCTTTCACGCTTCCTTCACGGCTGTGGCTGTGCAGTTGGAGATGTGGCAGGAGGAGGAGTAGGACCTGGAGGAGGAGGAGGACTGGGAGGACCTGGAGGAGGAGGAGGACCATCGCAAAGGTGTGTTTGAGGTGTAATTTGGCCCCTCAAACCTTTCTCCAGAGCCTCCGATATGAGGGCCTGACACATTACTTTTTGGCCCTCCTCCATCCTCTGCATTTTAGATGCTATGAAGGCAGCAATGTTCTCCTCCATGGTGTGGGGTGCTCCCAGGACCTCTGTAGCCCTCCAAAAGAATCTGATAGCAGCCTCCTCTAGGGCACGCCTCCTACTGCCACTTTCTGTTTTCAGGGGGGGTGGAGGGACCTTGATATCAGCCAGCCGGCTCGGCCCGGCCACCTCCTGGCTGAGACTTCCCTGTGTATGAAAAAGGGACATGGTTTTAGTTTTTGCATCATCAATCACAATCATAAATTAGTACTCCCAACTAGCATCTAGTTAACATCATTGATTGTACAAGCAGAAATATTTAGGGGAATGCTATACCTGGCTCAATCTGGGCTCCTCCACATGTTGTTGCCTGGAAGGCCCAGGCTGGGCGTCAGAAGCCTCAGCCGGGGGGGAAGGAAGCGTGGAAGGAAGACTTGAGAGGGATGGCCTGGGTTCAGTCTGGCCTGCCAGAAAATGCAGCCTGTCATAGTACAACATCCTGGGGACATAGATGTCATCTGCTGCTCCGGATCTCTGTGAATCCAGGACTTTCTTGCGCTCCCTCAGATATGTACTCTTCAGGCCACCAATGAATTGATTTAAATAGTTGATGTCTGCCGTGGGGATCACCTGCTTCACAATTTCACACAATTGCACCAGTGCTGCCTTCCTCTTTGCTTGGTTCTTGTAATGGGGGTGGGTAATCTCCCACAGACAGGGCAGCTCCCTTAGCATCTCGAGGAATAATGACATGAAGTCAGTATCTTTTAATAAGATATCCATGTTCACTGCAAGACACAACACAAGACAAAGCCTAATGTCAGACAAAACCCTTCTAATCTTGTTACAATATAGGCCTCAATCTAGAAGCAGTATAGGCACAAGTTTGTCTCTTACCTTCGTTTTTACGATCGACGCGTGCAATGCTCCTTCCTCCGCTCACAGATCGTACGTAATACGCACGCATGTTACGCTTTATACACACTGCGCATGCGTGTAACTCCGCCTGACGTTCTTTCTAGTCTATTCCCCGCCCCTTTTCGTTCGGCGCAGTGGGTGAAGAGCATGATGGCAGAGTTACAGCAGGTGCATGCTAATTCTAGCAACGAGGAGGAGGAGGAGGAAAGCCCGGATCCAGGCACGTCCCGATCCAGAAGGAGACGTTTTAAGGCCACAAATATGTAGTTTGGGGAGATGTTGGAGATGGTAGACATCATGAGGAAGTCCGACTATGACGGAAAATATGGGCCTTACCCCAACCCCAATATCCGAAAGGCCAAAATCATTGGTAAAGTTGTCCGGAGTCTGGAGAGGAATTTCGGGGTACGAAGATCTAAAGATCAGCTCAGGAAGCGGTGGTCGGACCTGAAGTTGAGAGAGCCAGAGCAGTACCGAAAGATCCGGAGAGTGCTGCAAAAAAGTAAGTAGTTGTGCTGTGTTCCTATTCTTGCTGTCTTTGTTACGTTCGTTCTGCTCCATATGCTTTTATTAATTGTAACGTTTAAAAGGGCAACTTTAATGTTCATGGGCCCATTATTCGTTCGTATCAAACATTTTTATTTCGGCCTCTAGAACACCATTGTTTAGGCCATATGCATTTTCACACATTTTTTGGGGCCTACTTGGATGCCAAATATTTGTTTGTGTAGATGGGTTTGTTACTAGAATGAAATGACAACTAGATTGTGTGTAAGGAGAGGACACAGAGCAGCTGTTTTCACATCTGGACACTGGAGCACTAGTGTGGGACCCCAGAACACCATTTTTATTAGGGGGGCACACAGGTGCTCCAGTGTATACTATAGGGGGGTCTCCATCTGTGAAGCTTGTACCAAACAGGTAAAGTATTGCAGCTTGACAAAGGGCAATAAAAAAAATACATCTTGGAACTCTGCCAAAATAGACAATTGTACCCCACTTCCAAGCAATGTTTCCTATTTCTAGTTCTGCCATCAAATATCTGTGTGCTAATTATACCATTTTTGTTTTACATAGGGGAGAAAAGACTCGGAGGACACCCCTCATCTGAGGAGACCACAGACCCCCCACCTATGGAAGAAGGTGAAATACCCCCAAACGAAGAAGAAGAGCAGGAGGAACAAGAAGACGTGGTGGAGATTGGCACCACAACAGGTGAGTGTCTGCGACCACAGACTCAGGTAAACGAGATGGATGGTGACAGATTTTTGAGACCTTTTTTTTGTTCTTTATCTCTTTTTAGGTGATCGTGATGTGAGGGATCCTGAACGCTTTACGTCAGAAAGTGCCCAGATCCTGATTGGGGAGATCATGGGGTGTAATCTCCAATTGCACAACATACAGCAACAAATCAGTGATGTTATTAAAAAAAATAATAACATCATTGATGTTTTGGGGCGAATTTAAACCCCACAAAATCACCTGTTTTATTGTGGTCCAATCTTCCCAAAATTTTTAAAATGTTTAGAAAAGCCAAATTTGGAGGATGCACACAATGTGCCAACATGTGCTATCTGCCATCACGGGAGATCAATGGACGCGTTTTGGGGGTGCAACACCTTCCTCAATTATAAAGTAGCGTTGAGGAAGGGCTTGCTCCCCCAAAACACGTCCCTTGATCCCCCGTGATGGCAGATAGCACATGTTGACATTCGTAAATTGGTGTGCATCTTCCAAATTTGGCTTTTCCAGGGGTGATTTCCCCCCATCTGAACGCTATATCAAACCCAGTTCCTAAATACTGATGTCTGATATAGCCTTCAGGTTTTACCTAATGTGAACTTTGTAAGTTCAAGTTTTTTGGCTTTCTGGTTGGTTTTACACAGGCCTGTTTTATCTGAAATGGTTATTTCGAGTTTTGATAATGCTACTGCAAAAATTGTTATACAACAAACATGTTGGTTTGTTTTAAAAAACCTTTGGTAAATGCACATGTGATTGTGCAGCTATAAAAAAGTGCCTTACTCAAGAATGTGTGGATTATTGTCTCAACACTACAACACTTTTGGGGTGATGTAATTGCTGTTTTATGCAAAAATGGGGGTTATTTCCTAAGGGCAAATCCACTTTGCACTACAAGTGCAGGTTCAGTGCAGTTGCAAGTGCACTTGTAGTGAAATGTGTTTTTGCATTTAGGAAGTACCAGCCAACAGTGTTTTTTATAAGGTTACCCAATCACGCCATTTTCTGCACTCCACACATTTCTGTCAGGGTCAGCTAAAACAAACACAAGCAGTAAATGGCCACAAAGAATTTCTTTTGGTTGTTTTTTATTTGAAAAAGGTGTCACAGATTGTCTGGCATATTGATAGCTCCCCTACCCGCAAAGAACTCCAGGTATCGTAACTGGACATCACGGGCATTCAGGGAGGGCAAGCCAGGACGGCCGCTTTCAAGCACCGTCAGTGTTGATGGATTTGGGATTCCGGCCTCAGGCCCAACTGAGCCAGCATAGTTGGCTGAATGTTTTCGTAGAAAATTATGGAGAACACAGCAGGCAAGTATTATATGGTTCAGTTTATACTCCGCCATATGGATCGGTGTCAGAAATAATCGGAACCGGCTGGCCAGGATTCCAAATGTGTTCTCCACCACTCTTCGGGCTCTGGCCAGCCGGTAATTAAAAACCCTCTGTTCCGGGGTGAGGGTCCTCATCGGGAATGGCCGCATCAGGTGGTCCCCCAGCGCAAACGCTTCATCAGCAACGAACACAAATGGGAGACCTTCAACATTGTCCTCTGGAGGTGGCAAGTCCAAGCTGCCATTCTGGAGACGCCTGTAGAACTCCATCTGGGCGATCACTCCACCATCGGACATCCGGCCATTCTTCCCCACGTCCACATACAAGAACTCGTAATTAGCCGACACCACCGCCAACATCACTATACTATTAAACCCCTTGTAATTATAATAGTACAACCCCGAGTTGGGTGGTGGGACGATGTGGACGTGTTTCCCATCAATTGCCCCTCCGCAGTTAGGAAAGTCCCACCGCTGGGCAAAGTGGGAGGCCACAGTCTGTCATTCCTGTGGCGTGGAAGGAAACTGTTGAGGAAAAAACAATAAACATTACAATTTTTTCACAGAAACATGGCAAGCAGATTAGACACAAACATTATGGGGCAACCTCCAGATAGCATTTATTAAGGGGAATTTAACAACAACAAAGTATAAGGTACACCTATCATATTCCCCCTCCCCCCCCCCTCTCATGGGCCATTTCTAACATTATAGGGGGGGAACTCTTGGACAGGTAACCCTCTTCACTTCCTTTAGAGATGAATGCCTAAATAATGGGTATTACTTGGAACAGCCCCTCCTTAGTTACACTATTGGCAGCCCACTGGACAGGTAAGAAGTGTCATAATACAAAGATATAAATGCACACTGTACACATTTGAGCACATTTGGACATTCTGCTATTACCTATCAAGATTATAATAGGATACGAGAACTTTAAACAGTACCATTGGAAAGTATACCGGCAGGCCCTTGCACTACATGCTTTGGGCAATTCATCCATAAATCTGAGCACTAAAGAGATGGGTATAGTGTGTATGGGTTTGGCAAAGTCAGCAGATAGATGATTGAGGATAGATAGAGAATTGGGATCAGCTGACTTAGCAGTTGGGGGAGGGAGGGTTACAAAAAATTTGGGGACACCACAAAAAAAAGCCTCTGGCCCTCTGCCTGAATTTAAATCAAAAATAACATTTCCAAACATTTTATGGGGTGTTTGGGGTAAAGCACTACTATGGAGCTGAAAAAATACATTGTTAAGTGACTACATGAGGTGAATATAGGGGCAGTAGACACCATGCTGGAGAGGTTATTGAAGGGCAAATATGTATGAAGGACCTAAAATAATAATTATATAAAAATCCAGCATGCATGAGGACAAAGGGGACATTCACAGCATATTACAATCATGGTAATTAGGGAATGAGGAAAGAAATACAATATATTAGCAAACATTCAATACAATAAAATGTGATATAAAAGGAAAAAAATCTTACCTTCATATACTCCTTCTGCAGGACCTGTATGATGGCAGAACAGGTCTCTGGGATAATGATCCCCAGAGCCTGGGGGGAGATGCCTGTCGAGAACTTGAGGTCCTGCAGGCTTCTCCTTGTGGCCAAATACCGCAAGGTAGCGACCAACCTCTGCTCCGGAGTGATGGCTTGCCTCATGCATGTATCCTGCCTGCTGATATAGGGGGTCAGCGAAGCCAACAAACGGTGAAACGCGGGGTCCGTCATCCTGAGAAAGTTCCTGAAATCATCAGGATTATTCTCACGGATCTCACGGAGCAAAGGCATATGACAGAACTGGTCATGCTGAAGCAACCAATTCTTGGTCCATGAACTCCTCCCCACCCTGTTCATGGACTGGACTTGTGTCAAGGTCAGGACCCCAACACCAAGCCCCCGCACAGCACGAACTCTACGAGGAGTACGCATACGAAACATGGCTAGAAAACGGTCGGCTGCTCAGAACGAAGTAACAGAACGCACTGAAAAACAGCAATACAGTGACTAAAGTCACGCGGAACTTGCTTGCACGCACTGAAGAGCAGATACAAACCCACAAGCACAAACTGAACAGCAGAAAACGATCTGAAAGCCACGAGTCTGAAAAAGCGCGAATCGTCTCTCACCAAACTTTTACTAACACGAGATTAGCAAAAGGAGCCCAAAGGGTGCCGCGCTTGGTTCTGAACCGGCCTTTTCTAGTCTCGTCGTATGTGGTGTACGTGACCGCGTGGTTGTCGATCGGAAATTCCGACAACTTTGTGCGACCGTGTGTAGGCAAAACAAGTTTGAGCCAACATCCGTCAGAAAAAATCTGAGGATTTTGTTGTCGGAATGTCCGAACAAAGTCCGACCGTGTGTACGGGGCATTAGTCCTCACAGTTAATTTTGGTGGGTGCTGGAACGGGCCCTGCTGTGAAATATTAGATCAAGAATTGTAATTACATGCCCCTGTTGAACAGGGGCTGAAAAATTGGGCCTTTGGTGATGGTGGTGGTGGTGCTGGTGCCACAACACTGTAAGTCCTCACAGTTACTCTTGGTGGGTGCTGGAACGGGCCCTGCTGTGAAATATTAGATCAAGAATTGTAATTACATGCCCTTGTTGAACAGGGCCAGAAAAATTGGGCCTTTGGTGGTGGTGGTGGTGCTGCTGGTGGCACAACACTGTAATAGGGCGTACACACGGTCGGACTTTGTTCGGACAGTCCGACAACAAAATCCTAGGATTTTTTCCGAAGGATGTTGGCTCAAACTTGTTTTGTCTACACATGGTCGCACAAAGTTGTCGGAAAATCCGATCGTTCTAAACGCGGTGACGTAAAACACGTACGTCGGGACTATAAACGGGGCAGTGGCCAATAGCTTTCATCTCTTTATTTATTCTGAGCATGCGTGGCACTTTGTCCGTCGGATTTGTGTACACACGATCGGAATTTCTGACAACGGATTTAGTTGTCGGAAACTTTTATCTCCTGCTCTCCAACTTTGTGTGTCGGAAAATCCGATGGAAAATGTCCGATGGAGCCCACACACGGTCGGAATTTCCGACAACACGCTCCGATCGGACATTTTCCATCGGAAAATACGACCGTGTGTACGGGGCATAAGTCCTCACAGTTAATCTTGGTGGGCGCAGAAACGGGCCCTGCTGTGAAATATTCGATCAAGAATTGTAATTACATGTCCCTGTTGAACAGGGGCTGAAAAATTGGGCCTTAGGCACTGGTGCTGGTGCCACAACACTGCAACCCCTCACAGATACTCTAGTTGGAACGCAGGAACCAGCCCTGCTGCAAAAGAATTTCATCAAAAATTGTAATTACACGCCCCTGTTAAACAGGGGCTGAAAAATTGGGCCTTAGGCACTGGTGCTGGTGCCACAACACTGCAACCCCTCACAGATACTCTAGTTGAAATGCAGGAACGAGCCCTGCTGCAAAGTATTGCATCAAAAATTGTAATTACACGCCCCTGTTAAACAGGGGCTGAAAAATTGGGCCTTAGGCATTGGTGCTGGTGCCACAACACTGCAACCCCTCACAGATACTCTAGGACATGGTGGGGCTAGGGAAGGAGTAACTGATGCCATTGAGCCGAGGGAAGAGGCCGCGTTGGCAGCTGTTTTGCCAGACAAAGTACCCTGAGCATCAGTGAGAGAGGATGAGGAGGATGAGGACGGCTTGGTCATCCACTCGACCAAGTCTTCCGCATGTTGCAGCTCAACACGGCCAGCTGCTGAAAAAAGGCCAAGCGTGTCCCACGGCCACGTGCTGATGAGGATGCACCGTCTCCACGACCAGCACTACACTAACTTGTAGCTTTAGCTGAACACTGTGCACTACACTAACTTGTAGCTTTAGCTGAACACTGTGAGGAGGACGCACTACACTAACTTGTAGCTTTAGCTGAACACTGTGAGGAGGACGCACTACACTAACTTGTAGCTTTAGCTGAACACTGTGCAGAGGTCGCACTACACTAACTTGTAGTTTTAGCTGAACACTGTGAGGAGGACGCACTACACTAACTTGTAGCTTATTTAGCTGCCTGCGGTAGTGATAGGATCAGGAAAACACCACTAACCTTCTACAGGTAGCTTTAGCTGAACACTGTGCAGAGCTCGCAAAAAACTAACTTGTAGCTTATTTAGCTGCGTGCGGTAGTGATAGGATCAGGAAAACACCACCAACCTTCCACAGGTAGCTTTAGCTGAACACTGTGTAGAGCTCGGAAAAAACTAACTTGTAGCTTATTTAGCTGCCTGCGGTAGTGATAGGATCAGGAAAACACCACCAACCTTCTACAGGTAGCTTTAGCTGGACACTGTGCAGAGGTCGCACTACACTAACTTGTAGTTTTAGCTGAACACTGTGAGGAGGTCGCACTACACTAACTTGTAGCTTTAGCTGAACACTGTGCAGAGGTTGCACTACACTAACTTGTAGTTTTAGCTGAACACTGTTCAGAGGACGCACTACACTAACTTGTAGCTTTAGCTGAACACTGTGCAGAGGTCGCACTACACTAACTTGCAGCTTTAGCTGAACAGTGTGCAGAGGTCGCACTACACTAACTTGTAGTTTTAGCTGAACACTGTTCAGAGGACCCACTACACTAACTTATAGCTTTAGCTGAACACTGTGCAGAGGTCGCCCCACACTTAATTGTAGTTTTAGCTGAACTCTGTGAGGAGGACGCACTACACTAACTTGTAGCTTTAGCTGAACACCGTGAGGAGGACGCACTACCCTAACTTGTAGCTTTAGCTGAACACTGTGCACTACACTAACTTGTAGCTTTAGCTGAACACTGTGAGGAGGACGCACTACACTAACTTGTAGCTTTAGCTGAACACTGTGCAGAGGTCGCACTACACTAACTTGTAGTTTTAGCTGAACACTGTGAGGAGGACGCACTACACTAACTTGTAGCTTTAGCTGAACACTGTGCAGAGGTTGCACTACACTAACTTGTAGTTTTAGCTGAACACTGTTCAGAGGACGCACTACACTAACTTGTAGCTTTAGCTGAACACTGTGCAGAGGTCGCACTACACTAACTTGTAGCTTTAGCTGAACAGTGTGCAGAGGTCGCACTACACTAACTTGTAGTTTTAGCTGAACACTGTTCAGAGGACCCACTACACTAACTTGTAGCTTTAGCTGAACACTGTGCAGAGGTCGCCACACACTTAATTGTAGTTTTAGCTGAACTCTGTGAGGAGGACGCACTACACTAACTTGTAGCTTTAGCTGAACACCGTGAGGAGGACGCACTACCCTAACTTGTAGCTTTAGCTGAACACTGTGCACTACACTAACTTGTAGCTTTAGCTGAACACTGTTCAGAGGACGCACTACGCCAACTTGTAGCTTTAGCTCAACACTGTGCAGAGGTCTCACTAAACTAACTTGTAGCTTTAACTGAACACTGTGAGGAGGACGCACTGCACTAACTGTAAATAGTCTAGCTGCCTGACTGTGGTACTAATAGGATCAAAAGAACACCAGCAATTTTCTTCAGGTAGCTGTAAATACTGTAACAACACAAGCCTACCTGTCAGTAGCAAGATAACAGGAACGGATTTAGCTAAACTGAATACAGTGTATATATATATATATATATATATATATATATATATATATATATATATATATATATATATACACAACACCTTGGATGCATATATATACACAATACACTGTAAGTGCAGCTAACTGACTGACTGCCCTGCCTAATCTATCTAACTTAAATCAAATGACACTGTCTCTCTGTCTATCTATCTCTCTCTCAACGCCGGAACACACACTACACAGGGCCGCCATGCAGGCGGCCTTATATAGTGTGGGGCGTGTACTAAATCCCCTGAGCCATAATTGGCCAAAGCCTCCTTGGCTTTGGCCAATTACGGCTCTCTGTTCAGACAGCGCTGTGATTGGCCAAGCATGCGGGTCATAGTGCATGCTTGGCCAATCATCAGCCAGCAATGCACTGTGATGCCGCAGTGAATTATGGGCCGTGACGCGCCACACGTATTTGACGCGAACGGCCCATATCGTTCGCAATTCGGCGAAGGGGCGAACAGACGATGTTTGAGTCGAACATGGGTTCGACTCGAACACAAAGCTCATCTCTAGTCAGAAAATGGCCTGGGGGTCAAGTGGTTAAAACCCCCAAATTTTATATATTTTCTGAAAGCAGAGAGCATGGAGAAAAAAATGGTGATAGTTCCAATATTTTATGACACATTTCAGTAGAAAATACACTAAAGTTAATTTTAGGGCACACAAACACAATATATTACCTATTTTTGGTAAAATATAAAAGCACAGAATAAATAGATACCTAACAGGTCAAGCTTTAAATTTGTGCTTGCCTGCAAAGCTACACTGAACTTGGGTACCCTATTTTTTCCATAGGTGACATTTTAAAAGCCCCTACAGGTCATCAGTTTAGCATTACCTGTTAATAGTGGCCCTAGAATTATTGCTTTCACTCCAGCGTGCAAGGCAATATGTAACATGAGTATCGCAAGTGGCATTTTCATATATAGGTACCCCTGATGGCTGCATTTGCGTTCATGTGTGCACACGCGTAGGGCTGGGGCAGTCTAAAAAAATTTGGAGGAAGGGTTTTTAGGTACTTGGGTGTAAATTTATTTTTTTACTTTGTTTTTACTTTCACTAGAACATAAAAAAAAGTCCCCTATGTGATGTATTTTAAAGACAGGTTCTCTTTAATGAGGCATCAAGGGTCTTTTAGAGTCCTGATGTCTCACCTGCCCTCCAATGATGCTAATAAAGCCCATTAGCTTCTTTCCTGGCCCTTGATGGAGTGACACCTGAAACAGGAAGTGACACTTTACACGTTGCTTCAGGGTTACATAGTTACATACTTAGTCTGGTTGAAAAAAGCTAAACCTAAGTCCATCTAGTTCAACCTACCTAGGGGTTCATTCTACCTAGGGGAGATCTTCCTACCCTCCACCCAGCAACACTTCCCATGTGGCATCGGCCTCAGGTGGGACAGTAGAGCTCAGGAAGCATGGCAGGGGAGGTTGCTTCACGGGGACACTCCAGGGGTCACAGAAAACTGATAGTTGACCTGTGAAATGGACATACATTACTGACAACTGCAGCCTTAGGGACTGTATGTAAACCCTCCCCTCTGCAACTGCCAAAGGACATATGGCGATGCCAGTAAAAGGGTTAAAAACATGACTAAATTTCACACAATATTTACAAAACTCTAAAAACTTTTAAAAATCAAATAAAAATGTTAAAAACATATAATGAGCTGCATTATTTGTGTAATAATTACATTTATTGTGACTAAAGATGGGAAGGCCCAGAAAGAAAATAGAAAATTTTGAAAAAAAAATATTTTTTTAGTTTTTTTTTTTTTTTTAAAGCATTTTTTTTGTTTTTTACAGAAATTTGTTTTCAAAAAAGTGTGTCTTTTACAATAATACGACATGGTATTCAAACTATATAACATGAAGGCCTTAACCACTTCAGCCCCAGACCATTTGGCTGGCCAAAGACCAGAGCACTTTTTGTGATTCAGCACTGCGTCGCTTTACTGACAATTGCGTGGTCGTGTGACGTGGCTCCCAAACAAAACTGACGTCCTTTTTTTCCCACAAATAGAGCTTTCTTTTGGTGGTATTTGATCACCTCTGGAGTTTTTATCTTTTGCGCTCTAAACAAAAAAAGAGCAACAATTTTGAAAAAAACACATTATTTCTTACTTTTTGCTATAATAAATTTCCCCAAAAAATATATTGCGTTTATTGATTGGTTTGCGCAAAAGTTATAGCGTCTACAATATAGGGGATAGTTTTATGATATTTTTAATAATAATTTTTTTTTTTTACTAGTAATGGCGGCGATCAGCGATTTTTATCGTGACTGCAACATTATGGCAGACACATCGGACAATTTTGACACATTTTTGGGACCATTCACATTTATACAGCGATCAGTGCGATTAAAAATGCATTGATTACTGTGTAAATGTGACTGGCAGTGAAGGAGTTAACCACTAGGTGGCAGTGTAGGGGTTAGGTGTGTCCTAGAGAGTTATTCTAACTGTGGGGGGGAAGGGCTACGTGTTACACATCACTGATCACCGCTCCCGATTACAGGGAGCTGTGATCAGTGACAGTGTCACTAAGCAGAACGGGGAAATGCCAATGTAAACAAGCATTTCCCCGTTCTTCTTCTCCGTGAGACGATCGCGGGTATCCCCACAGACATCAAGCCCGCTGGACCCATGATCCTACTCACGGAGCTCGCAGCGGGTGCGGCGGCAAATTCAAAGGGACGTACAGGTACGCCCATTTGCGCAGCCGTGCCATTCTTATGATGTATATCTACATTCGGCGGTCGGGAACCAGTTAATGAAAATTTCTGAGACTTTATGTGAAGTCTTAAATTATTGCAAGTTCTCTTTATTACAAGCTTAAGACAAGCAAATCCTGGAATATGATTCAAGTAACACTGTTCTTCTTAATGTAGTTCTCAAAAAAAGAGAAATATAAATGTTGACCTCTAGGGGGCACTGCAGGTGAAAGGCTCCAGTTTAGTTTTTTGTGGGCTCCATCTGGTACCTCCTACAGTTGGGTGATTGCTGGGATACAGTAGACCTGTCAGGCCTTAATTGACAGGTAAGAAAATAAATTTGTCTGATAAATTAGTTTATCTTTATAACCTTTAAACTA
The DNA here is from genome assembly GCA_037952835.1 of Lithobates septentrionalis. Lineage (NCBI taxonomy): Eukaryota > Metazoa > Chordata > Amphibia > Anura > Ranidae > Lithobates > Lithobates septentrionalis. The sequence continues at coordinate 288,860 of JBBDGP010000788.1, read as the reverse complement.
TTTCTAATAATATTCTCTACCATCACAGCGTAATGTTTACCTGTAGTGCGGTCAGTAAATTGTTTTTTTCTTTTCCTCCTCTAAGTAAAATGGTGACACCAACATTTAGAGTTTGGAAATATGGCCACAGTGCAATTTCTGCTGAGAGCAAAACTGCAGTTTGCAAATATTGTGAGAAGAAATATTGTTTTCCAAATGCCACAAGTATGGCAAAACACATCCTAGCATTAGACACGTAAAAGACGTTAACAATATTTTATGGAATGAAATGATGAGGACCAGAATGAAAGTGCAAGTAGCTTTTGCTTCCAGAGTCCTCATTTCAGAAACACTCATTCTGCTGCTTCTGGATCATCACAAAGTGTTTCTTCACTAGTGGCTGCTGGAAGCAAGGAAGTGCTGCAAACCACGGCCTCCCAAAAATACTCAATACCTTCATTTATAGAGAAATGACACCTGAAAATCAGGAGAACATTGATCAAGCTCCTGCAAGAGCAATATATGTGTAGCGACTACCCCCGTAGGAGCTGCTGGTTTAGTTGTATAATCTGCCATTCACCCCTACTGCCATACACACCACATACACATAGAAAGAGTCCATGTTAGGATTTTTTACTTGGTCTTTATTTGTGAGATTAACTTGAAGAGATCTAGAGATGTATGAGATGCCCATGAATGTTTCAGAAGAATAGGTTATCATCCACGGCCTTGGACTTTTCAGTGGATTTCCCCTATCCAGTCCTTACTGCAAACTGTTGATTCCAGTTAATAAGACAAATCACTCTGAATGATTCCCCCTGTATTGGTTCTCACTGCGGACTATTGCTTCTTCTGTTATCAATCTGGCTGAAGATTTACTACTCTGAATAGTTCCTCTGCCCGACTGGTTATGCTTCCTTTGGGGTATTAATACTTTAAGGTCAAATACCTGCACAGTCTTCTTCTTGATCCGCACACCAACACCCTTTTTGCGGTATCAATTCTTTAAGGTCTAAGACCTGCACTGCCTCCTCCATGACCCGCATATTAACACCCTTCAGTCTCTAAAAGTGCTTGATACTGTATTCCTTGAATGCACAGTATAAAAAATCCTTAAGTTAGCTCCTCTGGGTTTGCATTCCCCTATTGCTCTCTCCCAATCAACAGTCCATGTTCTATTCACAGAAAGTCGATCACCCAGTTCTTCTTCCTCCGCTTAGCTCCTACTTCCTCCTTCTCCGACTGGCACATTCCTGCCTGGGAATGCCTGGTATCTTCTCAGTGACTACATGCTGACTTCTTCCCCAGGGCCTAGGCACTTGGCCCCCATGGATTCTCCTTCAGCACCAGGGCACCAGGATCTCTGAACTCCTGGGCCACTGGTTCTCCCAACTCCTCCCAGAGCATGTGACCCTCTCCTTTTATGAGAGACCTCCCACTGACCATGGAAATTAACCATTGGTCAATCCTCTCACATGGGTTTCCTACCACTCAGGTCTCAACCCGTCCTCTCTTTCCAGCAGAATCCACTGTTAAGCAGAGAAGCTCTCCCTGAGCTCAAGTGTAGGTGGCCACACCCCCTTCTTCATTCTTCCAACCCTGAATTAACATCCAAGCCCAATAAAGAACACAGGCCTGGCTAAATTTACCTGTCACTATATTCTACACTATCAAAGTATACAATAAAGCACCTACCTAAAGGTAGAGGGCGCTACATATGCTTCTGGATTAGCATTGTCAATACCTGAAAATACAAGTATCTAAACATACAGTATATCAGCTACAGAATAAGAAATACTAATGTCAGTACCATTCAGTATACTCTTCCTATAGCAGGGGGGTAAGTATCATGGTGAGAAATGGGGTGAATTTTTCCTGTAGACAGACCAGCATTGATGAAAACGGCCGTTATATCTTTCTGTACTGTTCAATTGATAATAGCATGTAAATTGTGGCAAATATTTACATCCCTCCACTATTTAAAATGGATGCTATGTTTAAACTAAATAAATTTCTGCTAGGCAAAAAAGAAGTACCAATCATTGTAGTGGGGGACTTCAATGAGATACTAGATAGAAAACTGGACAGGTTTCCTGTACAAACCTTTTCAGAGTCCATGGAGAAGGGCCGATTGAGTCAATTTCTTGTAGAAGTGGGGCTAATAGATATATGGAGGGCCCGAAATCCGTGAGTCCAGCAATATTCTTGCTATTCAGCTTCGTATTCCACGCTTTCTAGGATAGATATGGCCTTGGGAAATGACAGAACCTTACAGATTACAGAAAAGACCGTATATTGGCCAAGAGGGATATCATACCACTCTCCAATAGTGATCACTCTGAATTTGGGGGGGGGAAAGAACCCAGAGAGAATGTAAAATAAATCCATACTGGTTTGAATTAATAAAAAAAACGGACAGGGTCCTCCCTAAATTGAGAGAATTTAAAGAATTTAATGAAGGTACTGTGGGACTGGGATACTATGGGACACCTTGAAGGCTTTTCTTAGAGGTGTCCTAATACAACAGGTAGCTAAATATAATAAAGACGCTAGGATATGGGAGGAAAAAATCAGAAGGGAAGTGTTAGAGGCCGAAAATAATTATACAATGGATCCAACACCCGGGAGAGAAAAAATGTGGTTAGATAAACAACAAGACTATAAGATAGCAATTAAGCAGAAAGTCGAGACTAGAAGACTCCTTCAACGGCAGTCTTCTTTTGCAGAGGGTGAGAGTGTAGGAAGGATGTTGGCGCAGTTGGTGAAGTCCAACTCCCCACCATCTACTATCCTTACCATCAGATCTCCTGGAAGAGAGATTATATCCAATACCACAAAGATAGTGCAATTATCTAGGACATATTATAAAAACCTCTATACAGCACATAAAAGGGGACTAGAGGGTGTAATGGAGGATTTCCTGGGAAACTTGGAAATACCGGCCATTACGCAGGAGGAAAGAGAGGACTTGGAAACCCCAATAACACTCACAGAACTCCAACAGGCAGTAGCTAGTATGGCAAATAAAAAATCTCCATCTCCATCCATCCAGATGGGCTTCCGATTAACCACTTGAGCCCCGGACCATTATGCTGCCTAAGGACCAGAGGTCTTTTTCCAATTTGGCACTGCGTCGCTTTAACTGCTAATTGCGCGGTCATGCAATGCTGTACCCAAACGAAATTTGCGTCCTTTTCTTCCCACAAATAGAGCTTTCTTTTGATGGTATTTGATCACCTCTGCGGTTTTTATTTTTTGCGCTATAAATGGAAAAAGACCGAAAATTTTGAAAAAAAATGATATTTTCTACTTTTTGTTATAAAAAAAATCCAATAAACTCAATTTTAGTCATACATTTAGGCCAAAATGTATTCGGCCACATGTTTTTGGTAAAAAAAATGTCAATAAGCGTATATTTATTGGTTTGCGCAAAAGTTATAGCGTCTACAAACTAGGGTACATTTTCTGTAATTTACACAGCTTTTAGTTTATGACTGCCTATGTCATTTCTTGAGGTGCTAAAATGGCAGGGCAGTACAAAACCCCCCCAAATGACCCCATTTTGGAAAGTAGACACCCCAAGGAAATTGCTGAGAGGCATGTTGAACCCATTGAATATTTATTTTTTTTGTCCCAAGTGATTGAATAATGACAAAAAAAAAAAAAAATATTTACAAAAAGTTGTCACTAAATGATATATTGCTCACACAGGCCATGGGCCTATGTGGAATTGCACCCCAAAATACATTCTGCTGCTTCTCCTGAATATGGGGATACCACATGTGTGGGACTTTTTGGGAGCCTAGCCGCGTACGGGGCCCCGAAATCCAATCACCGCCTTCAGGATTTCTAAGGGCGTAAATTTATGATTTCACTCTTTACTGCCTATCACAGTTTCGGAGGCCATGGAATGCCCAGGTGGCACAAAACCCCCCCAAATGACCCCATTTTGGAAAGTAGACACCCCAAGCTATTTCCAGAGAGGCATATTGAGTCCATGGAATATTTTATATTTTGACACAAGTTGCGGGAAAGTGACACATTTTTTTTTTTTTTTTGCACAAAGTTGTCACTAAATGATATATTGCTCACACAGGCCATGGGCATATGTGGAATTGCACCCCAAAATACATTTAGCTACTTCTCCTGAGTACGGGGATACCACATGTGTGGGACTTTTTGGGAGCCTAGCCGTGTACGGGACCCCGAAAACCAATCACCGCCTTCAGGATTTCTAAGGGTGAAAATTTTTGATTTCACTCTTCACTGCCTATCACAGTTTCGGAGGCCATGGAATGCCCAGGTGGCACAAAACCCCCCCAAATGACCCCATTTTGGAAAGTAGACACCCCAAGCTATTTGCTGAGAGGCATGGTGAGTATTTTGCAGCTCTCATTTGTTTTTGAAAATGAAGAAAGACAAGAAAAAACTTTTTTTTTTTTTCTTTTTTCAATTTTCAAAACTTTGTGACAAAAAGTGAGGTCTGCAAAATACTCACTATACCTCTCATCAAATAGCTTGGGGTGTCTACTTTCCAAAATGGGGTCATTTGGGGGGGGTTTGTGCCACCTGGGCATTCCATGGTCTCCGAAACTGTGATAAGCAGTCAAGAGAGAAATCAAAAATTCACGCCCTTAGAAAGCCTGAAGGCGGTGCTTGGTTTTCGGGGTTCCGTACGCGGCTAGGCTCCCAAAAAGTCTCACACATGTGGTATCCCCGTACTCAGGAGAAGCAGCAGAATGTATTTTGGGGTGTAATTTCACATATTCCCATGGCATGTTTGAGCAATATATCATTTAGTGACAATTTTGTGCAAAAAAAAAAAAAAATTGTCTCTTTCCCGCAACTTGTGTCGCAATATAAAATATTCCATGGACTCGACATGCCTCTCAGCAAATAGCTTGGGGTGTCTACTTTCCAAAATGGGGTCATTTGGGGGGGGTTTTGAACTGTCCTGGCATTTTATGCACAACATTTAGAAGCTTATGTCACACATCACCCACTCTTCTAACCACTTGAAGACAAAGCCCTTTCTGACACTTATTGTTTACATGAAAAAGTTTTTTTTTTTTTGCAAGAAAATTACTTTGAACCCCCAAACATTATATATTTTTTTAAAGCAAATGCCCTACAGATTAAAATGGTGGGCGTTTCATTTTTTTTTTTCACACAGTATTTGCGCAGCGATTTTTCAAACGCATTTTTTGGGGAAAAAACACACTTTTTTAAATTTTAATGCACTAAAACACACTATATTGCCCAAATGTTTGATGAAATAAAAAAGATGATCTTAGGCCGAGTACATGGATACCAAACATGACATGCTTTACAATTGCGCACAAACGTGCAGTGGCAACAAAATAAATACATTTTTAAAAGCCTTTAAAAGCCTTTACAGGTTACCACTTTAGATTTACAGAGGAGGTCTACTGCAAAAATTACTGCCCTCGATCTAACCTTCGCGGTGATACCTCACATGCATGGTGCAATTGCTGTTTACGTTTGACGACAGACCGCCGCTTGCGTTCGCCTTAGTGCGAGAGCAGGGGGCGACAGGGGTGCTTTTTTTCTTTTTTTTTTTTATTATTTTTTTGCTTTTTTATCTTATTTTTAAACTGTTCCTTTCATTTTTATTTTTTTTTAATCATTTTTATTGTTATCTCGGGGAATGTAAATATCCCCTATGATAGCAATAGGTAGCGGTACTCTTTTTTGAAAAAATTGGGGTCTATTAGACCCTAGATCTCTCCTCTGCCCTCAAAGCATCTGACCACACCAAGATCGGTGTAATAAAATGCTTCCCCAATTTCCCAATGGCGCTATTTACATCCAGCGAAATCTAAGTCATAAAATGCTCGTAGCTTCCGGTTTCTTAGGCCATAGAGATGTTTGGAGCCACTCTGGTCTCTGATCAGCTCTATGGTCAGCTGGCTGAATCACCGGCTGCATTTTCAGGTTCCCTGTTGAGACAGGAGAGCCAGAGAAAAACACGGAAGACGGTGGGGGGGGGCATTCCCTCCCACGGCTTGTAAAAGCAGTCTAGAGGCTAATTAGCCGCTAGGATTGCTTTTACATGAAAGCCGACCGCTGGCTGAAAAGAATGATACCAAGATGATACCTAAACCTGCAGTCATCATTCTGGTATAACCACTCAAATTTGTGAATGGCGTACCTGAAGACAAAAAAATGGTTAACAATAAAGCACAGTAAATGGTAAAGTATAAAAAATTGCATACCTGAAAAGCAAACATGATAAAACATAATAACAATAAAACATTGCAGAATAGAATACAGTAAAAAAGAGCAGAACAATAGAGAGAATAGAGAGAGAGAGAACAATAAAACGACAACTATTTTTTTTATTTTATATATATATATTTTTTTTTTTTTTACACTTTTTTTGTAACTAACTTTTATAACTGTAACCGGTTCCAGATTCGGGTCTCTCAAAATGCGATGGCATCTTGGGAGACCCTGTGAAAGTGTGCCTAGTCTGTGCAATGCTGTACCCTACGCTAATACTCAACTAGTGCATGGTAGCGTTCAAAACATTCACCAATGCAAAGACCAGGATTGTCAGGACAGGAGGGACAATAATAGCGGGTGTCACGCCTATATCCGCGCTAGCTGCAGACACAATATCTTTTTTGGGGGCGTTCGCTGGGTAGGGGTACTCGGGAGGACATAAAGAAAATGCCTCTCATGCAGCCGACTGCATTTGGTTGGGGATGTGAATGGGGGAAGTACGGGCGCTGCAGAAGCGGTGGGTTCCCAATTAGGATTGGCGAATGCAGTAGGAAGGGCACTATGGGCACGACGGGCCTGTGTTTGTCTTTTTGGTGGCAGCGGGACACTACTTGTGCTTGCCACCTCACCAGCTTGAACTGCACTTATGGGACTCGCCACGTCACCAAGTGTTACTGCAGTGCTGGTTTGACTACGACCGGGGTGTACTAGGCCGCTGGCGCTTGCCAGTTCACCAAAACGCTACCAAAAAATCTGTTGGCGATCGCAGGGATCAGGCCTGACTCTGCGAACGCTGCAGTTATGCGTTTTAGTCTTTTGTAAGTGACAGTGATCGATCGATACTGCACTTGGGTGGGCTGGGCTGGGCCGGGCGGAGGGGCAAAACGCAGGTGCTAGCAGGTATCTGGGCTGATCCCGCTAACACTGCGTTTGTGAGAACCCTAAACTGCTGGGGATGCTAGTATAGATCTGATCGGATCAGATATTGATCCGTTCAGATACTATACCACTAAGGGTGGTGTACAGTGCGTGCGTGGGTGTTAGCGGTACTGGCGCTAACCTGACGCTGCCTGGGGCTGGTGCTTGCCAGTTCACCAAAATACTACCAAAAAAACTGTTAGCGATCGCAGGGATCAGGCCTGACTCTGCGAACGCTGCAGTTATGCATTTAGTGTTTTGTAAGTGTCAGTGATCGATCGATACTGCACTTGGGTGGGCTGGGCCGGGCGGAGGGGCAAAACGCAGGTGCTAGCAGGTATCTGGGCTGATTCCGCTAACACTGCGTTTTTGGGAACCCTAAACTGCTGGGGACACTAGTATAGATCTGATCGGATCAGATATTGATCCGTTCAGATACTATACCACTAAGGGAGGCGTATGCTGCGTGCGTGGGTGTTAGCGGTACTGGCGCTAACCTGACCCTGCCTGGGGCTGGTGCTTGCCAGTTCACCAAAATACTACCAAAAAAACTGTTAGCGATCGCAGGGATCAGGCCTGACTCTGCGAACGCTGCAGTTATGCGTTTAGTCTTTTGTAAGTGACAGTGATCGATCGATACTGCACTTGGGTGGGCTGGGCGGAGGGGCAAAACGCAGGTGCTAGCAGGTATCTGGGCTGATTCCGCTAACACTGCGTTTTTGGGAACCCTAAACTGCTGGGGACGCTAGTATAGATCTGATCGGATCAGATATTGATGCGTTCAGATACTATACCACTAAGGGAGGTGTATGCTGCGTGCGTGGGTGTTAGCGGTACTGGCTCTAATCTGACGCTGCCTGGGGCGACGCATATCACCGCCGGGCGATCAGGGGGCTAAACCTTTATTCGGTAATAAACGGCGGGTGCCCTGACACTATAAAAAATAAACAAACTAACCAGCGTCACCCGTAACGGTTATACGGTGATCAGTGGTGAAAGGGTTAACTAGGGGGCAATCAAGGGGTTAAAACATTTATTCGGTAGTATATGGGGGTCCCTGACGCTATAAAACGCTGACGGCGAACCTAAATATTTATGTCCCTAACTAGCGTCACCAGCGACATTAATACAGCGATCAGAAAAATGATCGCTTAGTGACACTGGTGACAGGGGGTGATCAAGGGGTTAAAACTTTATTAGGGGGGGTTAGGGGGGTACCCTAGACCTAAAGGGGGGTAACAGTAACTGTCCCAACACTGTAACTGTCACAAACTGACACTATGCAGTAATCAGAAAAAAAAAAAAAAAAAAACCTGCTGGTGTCAGTTTGTGACAGGGGGGGGGGTGATTGGGGGGGGATCGGGGGGCGATCGGGGGGGGGGGATCGGGGTGTTTTGTGTGCCTGGCATGTTCTACTGTGTGTGTGTGTGTTGGTGCACTCACATTGATGTCTTCTCTCCTCGGGCCGGAACGGAAATTACCGAGCCGAGGAGAGATGACATCATTTCCTTTGCTGCTGTTTAGCATACAGCAGCAAAGGAATGATTCGATTGGCCGGCGGCGATCGCGAGGGGGGGGCCACGAACGGATGGTCTCCCCCTCACCACCGATCGCCGCTGGACAAACGACGACCGCCTCGGGCACCGGGGGGGGGGTCCGATCGGACCCCCCACCCGCGGAAGGCAAATCACGTACCATGTACGTGATTTTGCCTGTCCGTGCCACTTTGCCGACGTACATCGGCATGAGGCGGTCGTCAAGTGGTTAAGGTGTATAAATACTATGAAGATATATTAATCCCGGAATTTCTAAAAACACTGGGAGGGGCAGCTAGGGAGGGACAATTGCCCACCTCAGTTAGAGGCAACTATTATAGTCTTACAGAAAGAAGGGAAAGATCCTTTAGATATAACCGCATATAGGCCTATTTCTCTCTTATGCTCCGACGCCAAAATCTTGGCTAAGGTTTTGGCTGCTAGGCTGAACAGAATTATTCCAAAACTGATCCATCCAGATCAGGCTGGATTTATATCCAACAGATCCACAAGTATGAATATTAGAAGGGGAAGGGCATTTTTAAATTTACAGACCCCAACAGAGAACAAGGGATCAAGAGCAGTATTATCACTGGATGTGACTAAGGCTTTTGATAGCGTAGAGTGGGGATATATTTGGAGGGTGTTGGGGAAATTTGGATTCGGTCCCTCCTTCACCGGTTGGATAAAAATGCTTTATAAAAGGCCCAGTGCTAGACTTAAAATTAATAATGAACTCTCAGATAAGATAGAACTGGAGAGGGGAACGAGACAGGGGTGCCCACTGTCACCACTGCTCTTTGCGTTGGCAATGGAACCTTTGGCTATCTCCATAAGAAGGAGCTGCGAGATAAAGGGCTTTCAGAGGAAAACGGGGGAAGAAAGATTCGCGTTATACGCGGATGATATTTTGCTCTTTCTGGGAGATACAGGGCATTCACTGACAAAAGCAATGAGCATAGTGGAGGAATTCGGTAGTTTTACAGGCTTAGAGATAAACTGGGAGAAATCTGAGCTTCTACCAGTAGACCCCATTAGTGATTCAATAATCCCAGGAATACCCCAATTGGCGGCTGTGGATACACTGGGGATTGCTCTGTCGAAAGACCCTAATCAATACATTACTAAAAACCCTATTCCTCTGTTGGTCAAATTTAAACAAAAATTGGGCATTTGGAAACGGTTTCCATTATTAATAGCAGGAAAATGTAGTTTAATAAAAATGATTTGGATGCCACAATTTCTGTATGTATTACACAACTCTCCTGTTTGGATATGCAAGAACTGGTTTAATAAAATCGAGAGCCTTTTCAGGGAGCTAATATGGAAAGGGGGACAAGCCAGGATACGTTTCCGTACACTCCAACTCCCGGTGGGGGAAGGTGGATTTGCATTATCCCACCCCGAGCGTTATTTTTTGTCATCACAGTTGCAGCAATTAATGGGCTGCGCTGTCTCGGATGGAGGTACCCCTAATGGAAGAATAATACTAATAGGTGCTCTACATACAATAATTGAAGCATTAGAGGTGGATTCCTTCTGCTATAGATATCCAACAATTAAAATGATAATTAAAATATGGAAAACGGTTAAAAAGCAGATGAGATATAATGGGTTTACCGAATACACACCCCTTTGGTGCAATAACAACCTGCAGGAAATCCTCCAGATAGGAAAAGCCAGAGAATGGGAAAAACGAGGTATCAAAAGGCTAAGACAACTCTATGTGGGTAATAAGCTTAAAAAATTCTCAGAACTGAAAAGTGAATTCAACATACCACAGTCCACATTCTTCACCTACTTCTGTACTCCTACTTCTGGATCTTTCAGCTGCCTGTGACACGGTTGACCACCCCCTCCTCCTCAAAAAACTTTACTCCATCGGTCTCCGTGACTGTGCTCTTCAGTGGCTCTCATCCTACCTATTCCAACGCACATTCAGTGTCACTTACAATTCTACTTCCTCCACTCCTCTTCCCTTCTCTGTCGGGGTCCCCCAAGGTTCTGTTCTTGGACCTCTTTTATTTTCAATCTACACCTCTTCCTTGGGTCAGCTGATAGCCTCTCACGGCTTTCAATATCATTTCTACGCTGACGACACACAAATCTATCTCCCCACCCCTCAACTCACTCCATCAGTCTCCTCACGCATCACTACCTTACTAACCGACATATCTGTATGGATGTCACACCACTTCCTCAAACTCAACTTGTCCAAAACTGAGCTTATAATATTTCCTCCTCCACGTGCCTCTTCCCCTGACTTGTCTGTCAAGAGCAATGGCACAACCATCCACCCGTCTCCACATGTCAGGGTACTAGGTGTTATCCTGGATTCTGAACTCTCCTTTCGGCCCCACATGCAATCACTTTCCAAAGCTTGCCGCCTCAAGCTCCGCAACATCTCTAAACTACGTCCCTTTCTAACCAACGAAACCACAAAGCTCCTGATTCACTCCCTGGTTATCTCTCGCCTTGACTACTGCAACTCCCTCCTCATTGGCTTACCTTTAAATAGACTATCCCCCCTTCAGTCCATCATGAATGCTGCTGCCAGACTCATCCACCTTACAAACCGCTCAGTGTCTGCTACCCCCCCCTGCCAATCCCTCCATTGGCTGCCACTCGCCCAACGAATTAAATTCAAAACACTAACAATAAGTTACAAAGCCATCCACAACTCTGCCCCAGCTACATCACTAGCCTAGTCTCAAAATACCAACCTAATCGCCCTCTCCGTTCCTCCCAGGACCTCCTGCTCTCTAGCTACCTCATCACCTCCTCCCATATACGCCTCCAGGACTTCTCCCGAGCCTCGCCCATCCTCTGGAATTCCCTACCCCAATCTGTCAGACTGTCTCCAAATGTATCCACATTTAGGCAATCCCTAAAAGCTTTCCTCTTCAGAGAAGCCTATCCTGCCTCCATCTAACAACTGCACTATTTTCTTCATTAGCTCATCCCCCACAGCTATTACCCTTTTGTATAACTTGACTCTCCCTCCTAGATTGTAAGCTCTAACGAGCAGGGCCCTCTGATTCCTCCTGTATTGAATTGTATTGTACTTGTACTGTCCTCCTTAATGTTGTAAAGCGCTGCGTAAACTGTTGGCGCTATATAAATCCTGTATAATAATAATATAATAATAATAATAATAATACTTACAGCTTAGGCATGCCCTTGAAGCCCAATTCAGGATACAACCCTTGGAATGGAAAAAAACACCCCTTTTTCAAAGTATACTTCAGGTAGGCTCCACTAAGGGTCTAATATCTGAAATATATGGGCAAATAAGTAAAAAAGCTAACGGTGAGGGGAAACTCCACACTGGAAGAGTAAGATGGGAAGAGGACATAGGGGCAATAACACAGAAGCAGTGGAGGAGAATCCTAGAAATGGGACCGATGGTATCGGTCTCTCCCCCACAGAAGATATCTCAACTAATGTTGCTAAATAGAGCTTATTATACCCCCAATCGGCTGTTTAAATTTGGGAAAAGACCTGATGATAAATGCCCCAGATATCAGGGGACTGGCGATCTCATACATATGTTGTGGAGATGCCCCAAGCTGTTCCGATATTGGGAAGGAGTGATCAATACCATGAAAGATATATTCGGAACCACATTAGAGATGGAGCCTATAGTATGTATACTGGGGTATAGGAGGGAATGGGGAGAGAGGAAGAGTGCTACTATAGCAATTTTGAGATGTTTGTTTCAAGCTAGGAAAATGATTGCATTGGGATGGCAATCGAAGGCTCCCTCTATAGTTAGAGAATGGATCAGGACAATAAATGAGACCCTATGTAGAGAAAGAGTAGTGTATACAAAGAGAGGTAATCTCAAAGAATTTGTCAGGAAGTGGAGGCCCTGGCTGGAAAAAATAGGTCCCCCCGTATAAAGTGTAAAAAGTATAACAGAGTCGGAAAAACAACCAGAATAGATAAAATAATAGGAAAGGGAAATGTTAGATAATGTGGAAGTAAAGAGATAACTAATTTTAATAAGGTAAATCACAAGAAAGGCAATAAAAGATTGATAAACCCGATATAGGAAATTAAACACAAGCTTACTCAAAGGGCAGGGGGAGGGTTGGAAAATAGGGGTGGAATTAAGGTGTAATATTAATTTTATAATATTGGAAGTAGGTGAGGATGGGGGGGTGAGGCTGTTCCCCTGCCCAGGTGTTTTTTAATTGTCTATTTATCTCCTCTTAGTGTAATGTATTCCCATTCTTGCTTATTTATTTATCTTACTATGTAGATAGGATTATGCCCATTTGTATCCTTTCCTCTCTCTTTTTATTTTTTACTGAATTGTTAAAGTTTTGAAAATTGAATAAAGAGTTAAAAAACCAAAAAAAAAAATATACAAGTTGGCAGGAAGCTTTTAAATTAATATGATGGAAAGGGGGTGGTTACCTATTCTTGTGTATAGTTGAAATGTTCTTAACATATAAAGTCCTTGTTATTCTATTTGTAATAAAAAATAAAATTTTAAAAAGTAAGTTTAGTTTATTTACTGAATAAGCTGTACTTTTATTTCAAGCGTAATGCTTTTATATACACTGCATTTCACCTTCTCAGTGTAATAAAATGACTCTCAATTTGTAAATCTACCCCACACTGATTTTTGTATTTTTTTATTTTCCAAACTTTCCATTTTTTGCAGGAAAAAACTTTATTTTCCATTGGCTTAAAAATTGCTGCAAATTTTACATCTTTTACCCCTGTACACTGTGCCTTACATACTGCTGACCGATGCACTGCATTACACACCCAATTCCTACTTTATATGCATTATGTATTCCTGTCCCCTTCACTTAGTTATGTGCTCCCGACCCTTACATTGTGTGTCACACACCCCTCACCTCTGTACTCTGTGAGTTACATACCCTCTAGCCCCTACACTCTGCATGTGTTATATACTCATGACCCCTGCACCCTGTGTGTCACATACCATTAACCCTTATACACTGTGCATTACATTGCACTGACCCCTGCATGTTACAGAACCCTGACTCTCGCACTCTTGCGTAACACTGATCTAATTGTACTGTGCAAAGAAAAGGAACAACATTTTAAAAAAGGGAAAAATTACATATAAAACATAACCAGATTACATTAATATAAAATTATTAATAATTGAAATAATAGAAATTCATGGATTATATCGTAAGAGCTGGATAAAATGAATAATAGTAAATGGATAAGATTTAATCTTAATTATAAAATTAATTGGTGTGGGTTAATAGTTAAAACATCTAGTAATCCCTTGTAATCAAATGTGAGCTACTTTCCAATACTAATTGCAACTTGCCCCATCCACATACTAGCTGTTTTAACCATTAACCCACACCAATTAATTTTATAATTAAAATTACCGTAATTCTTATCCATTTACTATTTACTACATTTTTCCCTTTTTTAAAACGTCTTTCCTTTTTTTGCACAGTCCAATTAGTTCATTGGCTGTTCAGTGGATCAATTATGCAAATAGGCCAATTAACTTTTTTTGTGAACAGAGCATTTTAATCTCTCCCCTTCCTTCTCCCTGTACACTTGAGAAAGGAGTGCACATGCTCCGTACGAGCTTCGCGTATGCTCTGAAACGCATTATGGTTCTCCTACACCCTGCTGACGTCACAAGCAAAGAAGCTTCGCTCCCTGAGCTGATAATCTCCATCTCCTCCAGCCATCCACAAGGATCAGCCGACTCCCTCTTTGGTTCATTGCGGCTCCCGCAGCTGGATTCACTGCTTACCCAGGACACGCTATAGACGTTGTAGACGATCCCAGGATGGCTGATCTCTCATGAGCATACCATTCCTTACCTTGATGTAAGTGTTGGATAGTTTATATTATTGCATATTAAACATTGCACTCAGAGACGCTTTTCTGTTTAACCTCCCTGGCGGTATGATTATTTCGGATTTTAGGGGCTGAAAGCGGTACAATTATTTTGCATGGAGATTTGGCGTTTTATATTGTAGGTCTGTAATTCTTAACAATAACACACTTAAATCTGTCCAAACAAGAGTCTAGTAGATATCCCGGGTATGATAAAGTTTGAAACACAAAAACATAAATTATAATATACCGTAATTAATAAAAATAAATAATTAAAAAAATAAAAATAAAATAATAATAAAATAAATTTCCCCACGATTCACTATCGCTCAATTCTGCAAGTGTTCTAATTTACTATCGCTGTTTTCTAGTTGGTCTAAAGCCACTTTTGACATAAAGGGACACTTTTTGGTTGCTATGGACAATCTCCAGTTTCCAGCCAGAAAGAACAGTATATATAATATAGAACTGCATGCAGGGCATAGGACAAAGCACTGGGGACAAAAGGGATGTGAAATAATTTCATACAGTACTGTAATCTGTAAGATTACAGTACTGTATGTGTTATGCTTTTTACAGTTTTTTTAATTTGCCGCCAGGCTCCGCCCCCGTGCGTCGCAACGCTCGCAGGGAACGGAGCCTGGCACAGAGAGGCTTCGGGCAGAGGACGGAGCCCACGGACACTGCGGGGGACATCGCAGGATCCTGGGGACAAGGTAAGTAACGCCGCCCCAGGATCCTGCAATGCGATCCCGAGTGTGGCTCGGGGTTACCGCTAATGGGACTGAATTTTAACCCGAGCCACACTCGGGAAAACCGCCAGGGGGGCTACGCGTATATTATTTGGTGTGTGTGAAAGTTATAGAGTCTACAAGCTATGGTGCCAATCACTGATCACTGTACTGATCACATTTCTTGAGGTCCTAAAATGTCAGGAAAGTACAAATACCACCCAAATGACCCATTTTTGGAAAGTAGACCTTCCAAGGTATTTAGTAAGTTTTTTGAAGTTATATTTTTTCCCCACAAATCTTTGCAAAATTAAGAATTTTTTTTTCTTTTTTTTTTTTTTTTTTCACAAAATTGTCATAATAACAAGTTATTTCTCACACACAGCCTATGCATACTTGCAACTACACCCCAAAATACAGTCTGCTGCTTCTCCTGAGTATGGCAATACTACATGTGTGAGACTTTTACACTGCCTGGCCACATAAAGAGGCCCAACATGCAGGGAGCACCGTCATAAATTACACATCTAATTTCTTGACTACCTCTTACACTCTTGAAGGCCCTGCAGCACTAGGACAATTGAAACGCCCAAAAAAATTACCCCATTTTGGAAAGCAAACACCCAACGTATATTCTATGAGGCACAATGAGTCTTATGAACATGTCATTTTTTTCCCCACAAATTTTAAAGATATTTCTAACACAAAGCATGTACATAGCAAAAATTACACCCCAAAATATATTCTACTACTGGTCCCGAGTATGACGATACCACATGTGTGAGACTTTTACACAGCCTGGCCACATACACAGGCCCAGCATGCGAGGAGCACCATCAGGTGTTCTAGGGACATAAATTTAAAATCTAATTTGACTACCTATTACACTTTTGTGAGGCACAGTAGTGGCACTGATCAGCACTGTAGTGGCATGGATGTGGCACGGATGAGAACTGATGTGGCATGGATGTGGCACGGATGAGAACTGATGTGGCATGGATGAGCATTGATCTGGCATGGATGTAGCATGGATGAGTACTCATGTGCCATGGATGTGGCACAGACGAGTACTGATGTGGCATGGATGTGGCACGGATGAGCACTGATGTGGCATGGATGAGCACTGATGTGGCACAGATGAGCACTGATGTGGCATGGATGTGGCATGGATGAGAACTGATGTTTCATGGATGAGCACTGATGTGGCATGGATGTGGCACGGATGTGTACTGATGTAGCATGGATGTGGCACAGATGAGAACAGATGTGGCACGGGTGAACACTGATGTGGCATGGATGAGTACTAATGTGGCATGGATGAGTACTGATGTGGCATGGATGTGGTACAGATGATCATTGATGTGGCACGGATGAGCACTGATGTGGCACGGATGAGCCATGGATGAGCATGAATGAGCCATGGATGGGGATGGATGAGCCATGGATGAGCATGAATGAGCGATGGATGGGGATGGATGAGCCATGGATAAGGATGGATGAGCCATGGATGATGGGGATGGATGAGCATTAATGGGCCATGGATGGGGATGGATGAGCCATGGATGGGGATGGATGAGCCATGGATGGGAATGGATGAGCCATGGATGGGGATGGATGAGCCATAGATGGGGATGGATGAGCATGAATGAGGATGGATGAGCCATGAATGGACACAGATCAGTGCTGTGAAAAATTCAGATCCAGCCCACAGCGCTGCTGCACCACCTACTTCCTCTCCTCGCACACTGTATCTATTGGTGCGAGGAGAGGGGAAGAGCTGAACTGGACATGCTTCGGTTTGTTGACAACCGATCGCTTCGTCATTGGATGGAGCAATCGCGTGGTAAAGGGCCGCTGTCATTGGCCCTTTACCCCGATCCGTGACACCCTGGGTCAGGAAGACCCGACAGTCACAGACATTTCCATGTGATTCTGGGAGGACAAACACTGGTCCTCCCACTGTCTATGTTCAGTGTGCACAAAAGCATTTGTAATAGAAGCATTTCATTAAAAAAATGATTGTTCTGAGGTATATATGTGTCTGTGAGACTCTCGCTTGTGACACATCAATTAAAGCATATTTTATGTGTAGCACTACCTCCATTGGAGTTGCAAATGTCAGGGTACCCCACTGCTCCACAGCCAGTCACATAGCATTTCCTTCTTGTTGTTTTATTAGGGGATAATAACTTGGATAGGGTAGGGATCATGGGATGCCCAATTTGACATATAACAACAGAACCAGGGACAATTTCCTCTCCTATTTACAGCTTTCACTCAATTGTCCTACACAAATCTTTGCACAGCTCTGCTGGGTTCACTCCTTTAGTCTTTTTGTTAGCTTAGCAACAGCGCCTTAGAGGCTAGGAGCTCTGAGTCCCTTGGGAAAAGTAGCACATGTGTAGTGAACTGCTTCCTACACACTTTCAGCTCCTTTGTAGACACTGGTCCCAGCTCTACTTCTTGCAGGAAATGCTAGCCCACCTGACAGCTTCTTCCCCCCAGTCTACCCAAATGACACACACTGGAGACCTTCCAGGGCAAGTTTAGATGAAGACTTAGGAGAGACCTGCTACAGATGGTAATATCTCCCCTTGTCTGCCCCTGCACCGTGCTGATCTACTCAGTATGTCTCTTTTTTCTCCTGCTGCCTCTTTGGAAAGCTTTCCTCCAAATGCCTCCTGTGGTAGAATCTTTCCAGGCCAGCAACCGGAGCTCCGGCCTGAGGTAGACCCCCTCCCCTCAGGGGTCCCTCAAAGGCCACCAACAGACTCCCTCAGCAATGTTTCTCCATATTCCACCCAGCTCCCCTGCTGGCATGGCTCATGTCTAATTAAGGGCTCCCCTTAATTCCCTGCCAGGCCCACTTCCTGGGCATTGGCTAAAGACCCCTGAATATGCAAGACAATCCTCCTAGCTTTTGTCCACTAATTTCTAGATTACTCTCCAACTTTCTAGAAGCAGGGGGAGGCACCAGAGGCACTCATCCAGCTGTCTGGGTGAGTCACCCAGCCCTAACCTCTAATAACCCTGACCCAGATTCCATGGCTCAGGCTTAGCCCTGGGCCAGGCGATGGTTTACCTGCACTACCGCTAGTAGTACACTAAAAGGTGCTACATATAGATACAAGAACTGTGGCATATGTTAACTATGAATACAATTAGTAGGCTTAGGTTTATTTAACAGTGCGCCTTTAAGCCCCTCCACCTCCATCCACTGTTCTCTATGACCTGTTATGCACAGCACATTATTCTTCTTCTTTGTGTGTCCAAAGATACAGAATATCTCTCCAATGCAGATGACCCCCTTGGCATTGGAAAGTATTTTAAAAAAAGAACGACAATGATATAAATGATAAAAAAAAGAATGTGCACGTTATTACATTTTCTAACAGAGCATGCACTGCCTGCAAACAGACAGCAAAGCAGTCTAAGTCTGGAACAAAATTCTCATGGTATCTCAGTTTCCCCTATCTACTCACTGTAAATGTTGGCATGTAACTCTAGAAACATGAATCACATCTTAACAGTTATTTGTCGACAATATTTCCTGATCAGTTTTATAAGGCTATGTAATTGGAGCTAATTGTATGTATATGCAAACAAATGACACAATCCTATGGTCGTATCATATCTGCCAACCCAAATGCTAGCCAGCTGCGTACATTAATATGATCCCTGGCAATGAAGCAAAGCACATAAATCAGGCTAAAATGTACTTCTCTCCAATTAGCAAAGTTAGAGGAAAAAATAAGATATTAATATGTGTCTACAACGCATATGACATATTTATGTGAATAAAAATACACTAGTGTTTCTTTCTGTTTATATAAAATGAATTTCTAGGCTTGGTTTTCGTTCTTCTGGGGGTGGATATATCATGTTTCCTATGATGGCAGTTCACACCGCAGCATTACTGTGATGTGTGCTGAAAAAAGGGTACTGCATGTATACAATACTTTTTTTTCAGCACAACTGGTTGCATTTTATTACATTTCTGTTTAAAAAAAAGTAGTGTAATGTGCCTGGATTCATGCATTGGTTTGTGTCCATCTAGCACACACCAGCAGCCATGAGTGCCATGAGTGCAGTGTCACTCACTGTGTGAATGAGCCCTAAAGCTGTTCATAGCTGTACCTGAGTAACATGTGTATTCCTGGCTCTAGGCCCCCTGTGTTCCTCTTAAGTTACCCTGAGAAAGTTCTGAGCTACCCCATCTTCCAAGCAACCCCAAGTTCTGAGTCACTCAAGAGCTATGTGACGTCATCACACATTTCTTGAGGTGCTAAAAGAGCAGGGCACTACAACCCCTCCCCCCCCCAAATGACCCCATTTTGGAAAGTAGACACCCCAAGGAATTTGCTGAGAGGCTTGTTGAGCACATTGAATATTTTGGATGCCATAAAATGCCCAGATAGCACAAAAAAACCCCAAATGAGAAAATACCTTGGGGTACCTACTTTCCAAAATGGGTTCATGGGGGGGGGGGGTTGTGCTATCTTGACATTTCAGGGCCTCCAAAACTGTGATAGGTAGTGAGGAGTGAAATCACCATTTTACGCCCTTAGAAAGCCTGAAGGCGGTGCTTGGTTTTCGGGGTCCTGTACGCGGCTAGATTGCCAAAAAGTCCCACACATGTGGTATTCCCGTACTCAGGAGAAGTAGCAGAATGTATTTTGGGGTGTAATTTCACATATGCCTATGGCATGTTTGAGCAATATATACTTTAGTGACAACTTTGTGAAAAAAAAGTATTGTCATTTTCCCGAAACTTGTGGCAAAATATAAAATATTCCATGGACTCAACATGCCTCTCAGTAAATAGCTTGGGGTGTCTACGTTCCAGAATGGGGTCATTTGGGGGGGTTTGAACTGTCCTGGTATTTTATGCACAACATTAGAAGCTTATGCCACACCACCCACTCTTCTAACCACTTGAAGACAAAGCCCTTTCTGACACTTTTTGTTTACATGAAAAAATATTTATTTTTTGCTAGAAAATTATTTTGAACCCCTAAACATTATATATTTTTTAAAGCAAAGGCTCTACATATTAAAATGGTGGGTGTTGCATTGTTTTCTCACTTATGTTGAGTACATAGATACCAAACACGACATTCTTTAAAATTGCGCACAACTGTGCAGCAGCGACACAAACTACATACATTTTTAAAAGCCTTTACAAGCCTTTACAGGTTACCACTTTAGATTTACAGAGGAGGTCTACTGCTAAAATTATTGCCCTTGATCTGATGTTCGCGGTGATACCTCACATGCCTGATGCAATTGCTGTTTACATATGACATGAGACTGACGTTTGCGTTCATCTTTGCGCGTGAGCATGGGGGGACAGGGGTGCTTTTTTATATTTATTTTTTTATTTATTTTGCTTTTTTATTTTATTTTTACATTGTTCCTTTCATTTTTTTTATTTTTATTTTTTTTTATCATTTTTTTGTTATCACAGGGAATGTAAATATCCCCTATGATGGCAATAGGTAGTGAAAGGTACTCTTTATTAAAAAAAATTGGGGTCTATTAGACTCTAGATCTCTCCTCTAGCCCATCAAAGCATCTGACCACACCAAGATCAGTGTGATAAGATGCTTTCCCAATTTCCCAATGGCGCTCTTTATATCCGGCAAATCCGAAGTCATGAAATGCTCGTAGCTTACAGTTTCTTAGGCCATAGTGACAATTGGAGCCATTCTGGTATTCGATCAGCTCTGTGGTCAGCTAGCGGAACCACCAGCTGCATTCTCAGGTTTCCCGGTGGGACAGGAGAGACCGAGAAAACCATGGAAGACGGCGGGAGGGAGGGGGACGTTCCCTCCCACTGCTTGTAAAAGCAGTCTAGCGGCTAATTAGCCGCTAGGATTGCTTTTCCATGAAAGCCGACCGCTGGCTGAAAAGAATGATACCAAGATGATATCTAAACCTGCAGGCATCATTCTGGTATAACCACTGGTATACAAGTACGTTGCTGGTCCTTGTTGGGTATATATTGTAATGTTCTTTTTTTCATGCAGCCTGTGGGCTGAACAAAAAAAAGAGATCTGTGGGTATGCCCACCATTAGAATACCACCCTGCATCCACCCACTTCTAATGATGGGCATGCACCGATTTTTTTAACTGTGGTGAAATCACCTCCTACAGCACTGGAGTCACTGATTTACATGTTGTGAGAGCAAACACTGTTGCTGTCAAGATAAATAAATCAGTGCTGCAGCTGAATGGTGTACCTGAAATGCAAACAATGGTAACAATAAAACATTAACTCAAAAAACAACAACAATCTGTGCCAAAAAAAGAGTAAAAAATCTATGCCGAAGCATTGGGGCAATCCGCCCCTAATGTTAAGGGCAAATCGCCCCTCCACCCCTGCCCCCATGCTTCAGCATATAGGCCCAGGTTGGGTGTCTGAAGCCTCAGCTGAAGTGGAAGGAAGCCTTGAAGGAAGACTGGAGAGTGCTGGCCTGGGTTCAGTCTGGCCTGCCAGAAAATGCAGTCTGTCATAGTACCACAGCCTGGGGACATAAATGTCATCTGCTGCAGCTCCTGATCTCTGGAAATCCTGGACCTTCTTGTGCTCCCTTAGATAAGTTCTCCTCAGGTCACCAATTAGGGCCTTCAAATAGGGGATGTCTGCCGTGGGGATCACCGGCTTCACAAATTCCCCCAATTGATCAAGCGCTTCCTTCCTCTTTGTTTGATTCTTATAATCTGGGTGGTTTACCTGCCACAGACAGGGCAGCTTCCTGAACATATCAATGAATATTGGCATAAAGTCATGATCATTGACTAGATCCATTTTCTCTGCAAGACACAACACAAGACAAACCCTAATGTCAGGCTAAACTCTCCTAATCTTGTCCCAATATAGGCCTCAATCTATAAGCAGTATAGGCCCAAGTTAAAATGATACCTTCGTTATCACAATCGGCGCTTCCGATACTCCTTCCTCCGCTCACAGATCGTACGTACGACGCACGCGTGTTACGCTTTATATACACTGCGCATGCGTGAAACTCTGCCCGCCCCTGACATTCTTTCTAGTGTATTCCCCACCCCTTCTCTTTCGGCGCAGTGGGGGAGAGACAACAGGTGCGTGATAATTCCAGCAACAAGGAGGAGGAAAGCCCGGAGCCAGAAATGTCAGGATCCCGGAGGAGAAGATTTAAGGCCTCAAATTTGGCCTTTGTAGAGATGGTGGAGATGGTGGACATATTGAAGAGGGCCGACTATGACGGGAAGCATGGACCTTACCCAAACCCAAATGTCAGAAAGATCATGGATAAAGTTGTGAAGAGTCTGCACAGGAATTTTGGGGTATGGCGATCCAAGGATCAACAGGTGAGTGTCTGCGACCACAGGCTCAGGTAATAGATGGATGCCTGCATATTTATAATACATGGTGTGTTTTTTTGTTTTTTTTGTAGGTGATCGGGATGTTGTGGAAGAGGAATGTCATTTCACCAGTGAAAGTGCCCAGATCCTCATTGGGGAGATAATGGGGTGTAATAGAGATTTAGAAAACCTAAAGGAAAACATCAATGATGTTCAAAACAAAATGAAGAACATCATTGGTGTTTTAGGGAGAATCTAAAACACCCAAAAATCCCTAAATTTCCTCAGCTTTTTTTTTTTTATGACTAATTTTTTACGTTTTTTTAAAAGCCAAATTTTGAAGATGCACACAGTGTGTCAACATGTGCTATCTGCCATAATGGGAGATCAATGTACGCGTTTTGTGGGTGCACCCCTTCCTCGATAATAAAGTAGCTAAGAGGAGGGGGTTGCACCCACAAAACACGTCCATCCCCCATGATCCCCCATGATCCTCATGATCCCCCATGATGGCAGCTAGCACATGTTGACATTAGGCAATTTGTGTGCATCTTCAAAATTTGGCTTTTCCAGGGGTGACATCACCCCATCTGCTGAACGCAATGTCAAACACAGTTTGTACATACTCATGTCTGATATTGCCTTCACTTTATAAAAGTTGAACTTTGTAAGTTCCAGAGTTGTGTATTTTTTTATGGTTTTAAACATGCATGTTTTACCTTAAAAGGCGATTTCTACTTAATGTGACCTAAAAAAATGTTATACAACAAACATGTTGGTTAGTTCAAAAACCCTTTTATAAACGCACATGTGATTGTGCTTTGCTTAAAAAGATTGATAATCAACAATGTGTGGCTTCTTCTTTCAATGCTCAAAAGCATTTTTTGGAGTAAAGTTGGTGATTTCAGTGACAATGGGGGTTATTTACTAAAGGCAAATGCACTTTGCACTACAAGTGCAGTTTCAGTGCAGTCTCAGGTGCACTTGTAGTGCAAAGTGTATTTTCCTTTAGTAAATAACACTCAACAGTGCTTTCTAATTTTACACAATCACGCCATTTTCATGACTCCCCAAATTTCGGTCATGGTGCTGAAAGTTATTAATATTTTTGTCAGTATTGCATTACATACATTAACAACAAAATCAAGGTGTGTGTGTGTTACAGACCCACAACATAATAATAATAGTTAGCCGAAGAAGAGATTATCACCTCATGTGTCAACGAAATTTCGTTTGCACTGTTGAAGAAAAAGGCCAAAAAAATATAACATTAATAAAACATAATCGAGGAGACAGCTAAAAGAAAGCCAAGCAGTAAATCAAAGCAAATATTTGTTCAGTTTCAAATATATTTTTATTTAAAAAATGTCTCAGACATTGTCTGGCATATCGATGGCCCCCCTACCCGCAAAGTATTCCATGTATCTTATACGGACCTCGCGGGCACTCTGGGGGGGCAAGCCAGGACGGCCACTTTCAAGCGTCGTCAGGGTTGGTTCATTCTGAATTCCGGCCTCGGGCCCAACTGAGGCAGCATAGTTCAAAGAATTTCTCCTGCAAAAGTTGTGCAGAACACAGCAAGACAGGATGATGTGATTAAGTTTATATTCCGCCATGTGTATCGGTGTAAGAAATAGGCGGAACCGGCTGGACATTATTCCAAACGTATTCTCCACCACTCTTCTGGCTCTGGCCAGCTGGTAATTAAAAACCCTCTGGTCCGGGGTGAGGGTCCTCATAGGGAATGGCCGCAACAGATGGTCCACCAGCGCAAACGTTTCATCCGCAACAAAGACGAATAGGAGTCCTTCCGCATTGTCTTCTAGAGGTGGCAAGGCCAAGCTGCCATTCTGGAGACACCTGTAGAACTCGGTCTGGACGATGACTCCACCATACGATATCCAGCCATTCTTCCCCATGTCCACATACAAGAACTCGTAAGTAGCCGACACCACCGCCAAAATCACAATACTATTGAACCCCTTGTAGTTGTAATAGTATGACCCCGAGTTGGGGGGTGGGACTTTGTGGACGTGTTACCCATCAATTGCCCCTCCGCAGTTGGGAAAGTCCCACCGCTGGGCAAAGTGGGGGGCCACAGTCTGCCATTACTGTGGCGTGGAAGGAAACTGTGGAGTCAAAACCAGGAAAAAAAAATTAGTCATTCTGCAAATAAACATTGAAAGCAGATTAGACACAAACATTCTTGGCCAACATCAGTATAACATTTATTTTTGGGAGTATATAAAGACAAAAATATAAGGTCCATTTATCAGATTCATCACCCCCTCTGATGGCCCATTGTAAAAATTTTAGGGGGGTAGATGTTTTGGACAGGTAACCCTCTCCACTTCATTGAGAGATGAATGCCTAAATAATGTGTTTTACTTTAGCCAGCCCCTCCTTACTTACACTATTGGTAGTCCACTGGACGGGTAAGAAGTGTCATATTACAAAAATATAAATGAACACTGTCCAAATTGGAGCACAATTTTAACATTCTGCAATTACCTATCAAGATAATAATAGGATACAAAAACTTTAAACAGTACCATTTGAAAGTATTCAGGCAGGCCCTTGCACTACATGCTTCAGGGAGTTCATACAGAAATCTGACCACAAAAGAGGTAGGTATAGAGTGTATGGGTTTGGCAAAGTCAGCAGATGGAGGATCGGTATGGGTTGACTTAGCAGTTGGGGGGAGGGAGGGTTCCAAATGAGTTTGGGACCCCAAAAAAAAGCCTCTGGCACTAAGGACACAAATAACATTTTTACACATTTTAGGGGGTGTTTAGGGTAAATCACTACAATGGAGCTGACAAAATACATTGTTAAGTGACTAGGCGAGGTGGACATGGGCCCAGGAGAGCATGCTGGGGAGGTAAGTGATGGCAAATATGCATGAAGGACAAAAAAAAACGTTTAAAAATTACAGCATGCATGAGGACAAAGGGGACATTCACAGCATATTACAATCATGGTAATTAGGGAATGATGAAAGAAATACAATATATTATCAAACATTAAATACAATAAAATGTGATGTTAAAAGATAAATCTTACCTTAATATAGTCCTTCTGCAGGACCTGGATGATGGCAGAACAGGTCTCTGGGATAATGATCCACAGAGCCTGGGGGGAGATGCCTGTCGAGAACTTGAGGTCCTGCAGGCTTCTCCCCGTCGCCAAGTACTGCAACGTGGCGTCTAGCCTCTGCTCTGAAGTGATGGCTTGCCTCATGCAGGTATCCGGCCTGCTGATATAATGGGTCAGCAAAGCCAACAAACGGTGAAAAACGGGGTCCGTCATCCTGAGAAAGTTCCTGAAATCATCAGGATTATTCTCACGGATCTCACGGAGCAAAGGCATGTGACAGAATTGGTCACGCTGGAGCAACCAATTCTTGGTCCATGAACTCCTCCCCACCCTGTTCATGGACTGGGCTTGTGTCAAAGTAAGAACCCCAACATCAAGCCCCCCAGAACGAAGTAACAGAACGCACTGAAGAACAGCAAGGCCTGTGAAGAGCGACCTGAAAATCAGTAACGAGCGGACAAGAACACACTGGATAAACCAATGGGAACTCACTGTACGCACTGAAGACCAGATACAAACCCACAAGCACAAACTGAACAGCAGAAATACGATCTGAAAACCATGAGAACTGAGAAAGCGCGAATCGTCTCTCACCAAACTTTTACTAACATGAGATTAGCAAAAGGAGCCCAAAGGGTGGCGCGCTTGGTATTGAACTGCCCTTTTATAGTCTCATCGTATGTGGTGTACGTCACCGGGTTCTTGACTTTTTGAAATTCCGACAACTTTGTGCGACCGTGTGTATGCAAGACAAGTTTGAGCCAACATCCGTCGGAAAAAAAAAAAAATACGATGGAGTCGGAATGTCCAATCAATGTCCGATCGTGTGTACAGGGCATTATGGTTCCAGGTTCGGGTCTCTCAAAATGTGATGGCATCTTTGGAGACCCTGTGAAAGTGTACCCTAGACTGTGCCATGCTGTACCCTCTGCTAATACTCCACTAGTGTGTGGTAGCGTTCGAAACATTCACCGATGCAAAGACCAGGTTGGCTAGGACAGGAGGGACAATAATAGCGAGTGTCACGCCTATATCCACGCTTGCTACAGACACAACATCTTCTTTGGGGTGATTGTTGGGTAGGGATACCAGGGAGGACATACGGAAAATGCCTCTCATGCAGCCGGCTCACTGCATTTGCATTGGGAAGTTGGGCCACAGCACCGTCTGGAAACAGAAGGGCTGTGATGATCTCTTCCTGGAATTTAAGGAAGGATCCAGTTCGTCCTGGCGTTTTGTATAGCACATAAGCGCTCAGCAGAGCCAGATGGAATAAGTATATAGACACCTTTTTGTACCAGAATCTAGCCTTACGGGCAATTAAGTACGGCGCCATCAACTGGTCATTGATGTCCACCCCTCCCATATTAAGGCTGTATTCGTGGACACAGAGGGGTTTCTCCACAACACCAGTCGCCGTTGGAATTTGGACTGTCTTATCTGCGTGAAGGGAGGGCAGAACTAAAACATTCCAATTATCCCTCCACTTCACTGAGAGCAAATTATTATTTCTCAAGCAGGCTCTCTCCCCCAGTCTAAGACGGGACTCTACAAGCCGCTGGGGTAAGCCCCGGCGATTAGATTGTACGGTGCCACATGCGCCAATTCCATGATCAAACAAGTGACTAAAAAGTGGCACGCTCATGTAATAATTGTCAACGTACAAGTGGTACCCCTTTCCGAATAAGGGTGACACAAAGTCCCACACAATCTTACCAGCACTCCCTGTGTAGTCTGGGCAGTTCTCCGGCTCTACGTGACTATCTTTACCTCGTAAACCATAAAACTATATGTATAGCATGTTGCCCTGTCACAGAGCTTATACATCTTGACCCCATATCTGGCACGCTTGCTGGGAAGATACTGTTTGAAAGACTAGCGGCCAGAAAATGTAATCAGGGACTCATCAACGCAGACAACTTGATCGGAAGTAAACAAGGTTGCAAACTGTTGGTTGAAGTGGTTTAAGAGGGGCCGAATTTTGCTGAGCCGATTGTATTCAGGGTCACCCCGAAAATGACAGAGTTTATTGTCATTAAAATGCATGGACCGCAAGATCTGCTCGTATCTAGCCCTGATCATAGATGCAGAGAACACGGGCATATGATGAATTGGGTCAGTGGACCAATATGACCGCAACTCACTTTTTTTAACTATGCCCATGAGAAGGTATAGGCCCAGGAAGGTCTTAAATGCGGAAACCGTAATAGGTTTCCAATCTCTGGCAAGGGTCAACTGGCGATTAGCGGCGATGAACTGACCAGCATATAAATTGCTTTAGTCCACAATAGATCTATAGAGATCTTCCATGAAAAACAGCGAATAGTGAATGGGGAAGTACAGGTGCTGCAGAAGTGGTGGGCTCCCAATTAGGATTGGCATATTCTGCAGGAATGGCACTATGGGCTCGACGGGTCTGTATTTGTCTTCTTGGTGGCTGCGGGACACTAGCTAGCCACTGCACCAGCTTGAGCTGCACTTATGGGACTTTCCACGTCACCACGTGATACTGCAGTGCTGGATGTATGACCAGGGTGTACTAGGCCACTGGTGCTTGCCAGTTCACCAAAAGAATGAGCGGCACTAGTACTGGCTCTCTGCTCCATAGGAGAGCCCTGCGGTTCTTGCACCTTAACAACAGCAGAAGAACTGGGTCGGGTACGCCTGACCTTAATAGGGACCACTATTCCGTCCTCAGAGTTATCTGTCAGGGTGCCGCTGCTGTCTACTGGATCGTATTCTGAGCCTGAATCTGGCAGATGGGTGACTTCCTCTTCACTCTGATCTGTCATGCTCAGAAACGTGTAGGCCTCTTCACTAGTGTACCTTCGATTGGACATTGTGACATCAATTGCCAGAGCCTGCTTCAATTTCTACCAAAAAAACTGTTAGCGTTTGCAGGGATCAGGCCTGACCCTGCGAATGCTGCAGTTATGTGTGTTGTGTTTTGTGACAATGATCAATTGATACTGCACTTGGGTGAGCTGGGCTGGGCAGAGGGGGTAAACGCAGGTGCTAGCAGCTATCTGGGCTGATCCCACTAATGCTGCACTTTTGGGAACCCTAAACTACTGGGGACGCTAGTATAGATCTGATTAGATCAAAGATAAAGATAGATCAATTGATCCGTTCAGACACTATACTACTAAGGGAGGTGCATGGTGCGTGTGTGGATGTTAGCGCTACTGGCACTTATCGGACACTGTCTGGGGCTGACGCAGACCCTAACTGACACCAAAACCTAACTGGTGATCAGGGGGTTAAACCTTTATTAGGTAATATACGGCGGGTACCCTGACGCTATTAAAAAATAACTAATGTCACCCGTGACACTAATACGGTGATCAGAAAATAGATCTACTAGTGACACTGGTGACAGGGGGTAAAAGGTTAACTGGGGGTTAAACCTTTATTTAGGGCAGTACCCTAGACCTACCTGGGCCTACTACTAGCTGCACTAATGCTGATTAGTGTCACAAGTGACACCAATGCAGTGATCAGGAAAAATCTGAAAACTGCAATTGGTGACACAGTGACAGGGAGTGAAGGGTTTAACTGGGGGGTGATCAGGGGGTGATCGGGGGGGTGAAATGTGTGCCTACGTGTACTGTGTCAGTGTAGTGTTGGAGGAACTCACTTTTAGATGTCCTCTCTCCTCTCTCTGGAACTGAAAAGAATTCCACGAGGAGCATTTAATTGGTCAGAACCGATCTCCAGGCCAGAAATCACCTATCGGTTCTGCAATGAATCCTATCGTCGACGGCACGGCAGAGGCGCGCCCACGGGCACGAGTGGCGTACGGGTATGTGGTTTTGCATCCCTGTGCCATTCTGCCGACATATATCGGTGTGAGCCGGTCGGGAACCTGTTAAAGATATATATATGGTGCCTTGGAAACTATTTTATTTTTTTATAACAGTTGCTCTGTGCTTTTATATTTATATATTCTAATACATAGCTTATGAAAAATGACTCCAATCCACAGACGTATGAAGCATTGTACATGGTACCCTTGTATTTTTAAACTACAGCAGCCAAGGGCTATATTAGTAGAACAAGCAATTAAGACTTATTTGTATGCCAGGTGTAACTTTCAAATGTGTCCTTCCCACAAGCTCTTCCCCCTTTTTGCTAGGCCACACCTATTTTTAGTATACAGTTACACTGAATGAAAAATGCCATTCTGTCACAAATTCATGTCAGTCAAGTGTGTGAACTGACATTTCTCTATTCTGTTGATAGGGCATCCATTTATACATCCATCCCTCACATAGTGTTTCTACGTTTAGTGCAAGTGTGAGGTACCCTGTGTTTTCATAGTGGTAAGAATTAATGACTGCATACATTAGACCGGATATTAAGAATATTAATACAATTCACAGGGAATAAGAAGATATCACTAATGTTGAATAGTCAGCACCTCCAGGTGTCTGCACACCAAACTATTTTGCTTTTAAAGTACACCATAATCCCTGACTATCAGAACATATTATATGAAAATATTAACATTCTTTCATTGTTGCCAGCTCTGGCCTGCATTCTTCCACTTCCCTTACTTCACTACTGGTTAGTGAGATCACTTTTGACAATTATGGGCCAATACTGAGGCTCTCATATATATATATATATATATATATATATATATATATATATATATATATATATATATATATATATATATATGGTTTCATAATATATTTGCTATAAGACTCTATAACAACAGAGAGTTTAGCTAAGAACCACTACTTCAGTAAAAACAGTTAAGTACACAGACAGTTATCTGGGAAAATCCTTTATATATAGTATCCCTCTCAGTGAAGTCCAGGGTAGTTCTGGTAACACAGGTGGACAGCTGGAAGGATCCAACACCCAAGGACCCAAGGAAAATGGCAACCCCACTGGAACTGAAGTACTCTGTTAGCAACTGGGAAGGTGCTCTCGCTCCATGGTCTTCTGGAGAAGCTGCATGCTTATAGACTCCTGCCTGGCTGCCTGGCTGCCTACACACCACTCCTGACAGTGAAGAGCTGCTCACTATGCTGCAGATCACCCACCCAGCTATCTCTGCTTTCAGGTTTGGCTTTCTTTTGGTGTTGTTGGTGGGAAGCTGAAAAACTCATCTTTCCTAGGTGTGTCCAGGAACCTAGGCAGTTGTGAGATAAAGAGACCTGCACCAGCATGGTGAGTAAAAAATGCACTCTGCTATAATGGGTCTAAAAAAAGGGGGCTGGTTACAATCCACTCTGAAAGTGAGATTCAGTCTTTATTTCCTATCACAGAAGTTCATTACATATTTATAATTTATTAACAATCATTGTACAAACTGTGACAGTGTGAGGCCCTGCCACAGTGTGAGAAAACAGATATAGTAATGACAAAGGTTTCACAGTAAGGCAGAGTACGAAGTTCCAGACTATTGTTTCTGTGTGGAGAAGAATGTAGTTTCAGTTTTCTCCAGGTTTTGAAGTCCGGGATCTGGACCTGGAGCTTGAAGACTTTAAAGAGATATGGGTGGGAAGAAGTCTTCAATCCTGTGTGCAGTTCTTATTTAAGGCCTACAGGTGCACAGGTTCCTTATAAGCCAAGTCTGGGCATAGTTAAGAGCTCCCATTTTGGAAACAGAGCCTGTTTAGGAGAGCTGTCTATTTCTGCTCGAGACTGCACCCTAAGTAGGGGGGATTCCTTGCCACAGGACTAGGAAAGTCGGGACAGCTACGGAAGTCTGGGAAACTTATAAACCTGAGGAGGCTAGCGAGTTCAGGGGCTGGAGGGAGTCTCGAAATCTCTGGAAGAGTAAGCATGCTTGGGGGGCTGGAGAGCCGTTTTTAGAGGCCAGAAGTAGGCCTGTAGAGTAAGGTGCTGCAACTAAGGCCGCGTACACACGAGCTGACTTTTCGACCGGACTGGTCCGATGGACTTTCCAATGGACTTTTGATGGACTTCCGACAGATTTTTGAACAAACGGACTTGCCTACCCACGATCACACCAAAGTCTGACGGATTCGTACGTGATGACGTACGACCAGGCTAAAATAAGGAAGTTGATAGCCAGTAGCCAATAGCTGCCCTAGCGTGGGTTTTCGTCCGTCAGACTAGCATACAGACGAGCGGATTTTTCGACCAAATTCAAGTCCGTCGGAAAGATTTAAAGCATGTTTCAAATCTAAAGTCCGTCAGATTTTCGACTGGAAAAGTCTGCTGAAGGTCCGTGAAGCCCACACACGATCGGATTGTCCGCTGGACTCAGTCTGTCGAACCATTTCGGTCGAAAAGTCCGCTCGTGTATGCGCTGCATAAGGCTCAGTGAGCCTGAAGAGCCAGAAAGATGGGCGCTAAGAGCAGTGGTGCTCCTAAAGTGATGCCAGGTGACTCTGTATTTTCAATCATTGTGCTTTTGCTGTAGAAGAACTACTGTGTGGGCAAAATTACCATTTGTTAACTTATTCTTTTGCTTATTATAATTGGGCTGCCATGCCTTAAACTGCAAACTGGACTGATATGACTCACTAAAAAAAAACGCATCTACCATATGAGCTAACCAACACCCATATCACAAAACATACACGCACATACAGTATCTACTGAACTAGCATATTTGGGCTTCTGGAACAGGGAGGCACAGAACTCAGAAAACAGATTTTATCGCTGGGAGATTATAGTTATTGGCTGGAACAATCCATCCCAGCCTATTGATTCTTCTGCTGAGAAAATTTGACCAGGAAACATTTTTAGAGAATTTACAGACATACAGTATAATAATATACTAAAGGACTGGTTAGAGTTAAGCTTCTCCTAGGCACCTTTGTACTATTTAATCCATCATGATTAAAAAAATGCAGCCAGGTTTCATCAGTTCCACTCATAAATCCATGGGTGCCTTCACTTTTATTACAAAGCGGAAAGAATCCATAGAAGCAGAAATGTAATTACTTGTCTTTTGTTGATTGGTAATGCTCAGTAAAACAAGATCCTGAGACTATGATGACTCAAATGCATTGGAGCATTTGCATTGTGTCATGAATAAAAACAAGAACAGCATAATAAAAGATATAGAATGTTATTGATTTGCCAGCAAGGATTGCATCTAAAAAAGAGAAATAATATTTCCATATGACATTAACAAGAACTAAGAGCCCTATACAAAGAAAATGTCATTAGTAAAAATGATAAAAAGTAAACATTTTGAACAGCAATTTTATTTATGCTGAACATGAGGAGAAGTAGTTCAGCAAGTGTTTTTTTTCCTTCATTATGAGCTCTAAAGATGTAAATGCTTTCCTCGAGTAAGATTGAGGACTTTGATGGCATTTTTCTTGAGCACATAACATTAATGACCAGGATAAACTGCTCCCAAGGGGACCATTTCCATGGCCGCCCAAGTAGATACATGCTGCTACGGGAAGCTGTGACAAACAAAGGTGATTTAGGCAGCAGACAATAGACCTCTCTCAGTTGCACTGGCACTGCATACGTCTTTGTACTAATAAGAATGTCATAATTCTTTACTGCGTGTCAAAATAAAAATGCAACCAGATTTCTGACAATAATTAAGCAAGTGATCCTAAACTGCAACATTGGGGGGGGGGGGTATCATGTCCCGAGCATGGCTGAATAGGGTGCATACTTTGGGAGCTCTGGAGCTTCAGCTCACATTTTAGGAGCTAACCAATATATATAACTGACATCCTACCTTCTATGTGGCATGCTGTTTATCCTAAGTAAAATAAGATGTATTTCTGAGCATGGTAGAAGCAACCACTCAAGAAAAAAAATTGTCCCTTCTGTGATAATTTCATTGTGCACAATTGACAAAAGAGTGCAAACATTTTGATATTTTTTAAGCAGTTGAGTAATTTGTATAAGCAGATGCCCTACCTACACACCCTCAGGACCATGAATCTCCTGCTTCATGGTCCTCTTTCCATAAATTGTTTTATGCTATCTAAAGAGAATTTTGATTTAACTAGTACGTGTTCTCCTTTCAAAACCAACTCTTAATATATAAATGGGCAAAAGTTTTCAATCTTTTTTTAACTTTTGGATAGGACGAGGAAGAACTGGAAAACCTAGCTGGCTTGTATTGCTGTTAGTGTCCCTGTTAAGGAGATTTCCCATTATTTCCTACCCCAGTGTCTGCACAGGAAACTAAAGGCATCCTCCCAAATGGAACATTGACAGAAAATACTTGAGTTCCAAACCTTTTCCTGGTCATCTCTCTGTGTTGAGTCAGTGGTTCTCTAGGGGAACAAAGACAAGGAGAAAAAGAGTGATAAAAAGGCATGAGAGAGATTCTTCTAAGGGTAATATTCAGTTGTACGTATGGGTAAAGTATGGCAAAAACTGTATACTATCATTCATAAGGTTGCTGGATACCTGTCCTAGGGTTAAGCAACCTATTTTAGCACATGTGCAAAATATGTCTCCACACAGAGTGTGGGCAGTCTCATTTGATGCTCATTGGGGCTTTCTGGAATTTCTTGCAACATGCCAGATTGGCAGGGGCGTCGGGAGGGGGTGGCTAGGGGGGGCTGAAGCCCCGAATGTGACCCCCAAAAGCCCCGAGTATACGGAATGCTGAATTCCGTTGTTAGCCCCGAGCGCCGGCCGCGAGGACTGATCTGGTTGTGAGTGCGGCCGAAAGTGGTCGAGTGCGGCCGAAAGAATCCGACTGCCAGAGCGGCCGAGTGCGGCCGAAAGAATCCGACTGCCAGAGCGGCCGAAAAAATCGACTGCCATAGCGGCCGAAAGTGGCCGAGTGCCGCAGGTCCCGCCTTCTGGAGCCTGCAGCGCCAAAGTCAGGACAGCGGGACGTGTGACGTGATGTCCATCTTAGCCTGCAGGCTCCAGAAGGCGGGAACGCTACATCCCTGCTCAGGCGGGCGGCTCTCCTCTCCTCCTCGGCTCGGCTCCTCTCTGATGGTGACGAGTGACTGACTGCCTGCTGTGACCACACAGTGCACACACCACGGCTGAGCTGAGGTAGGTCAGACACACAGTGTATGTAGGTCAGGCAGGTCACTGGTCACTGTTAGTGTATGTAGGTCAGGCAGGTCACTGTTAGTGTATGTAGGTCAGGCAGGTCACTGTTAGTGTATGTAGGTCAGGCAGGTCACTGGTCACTGTTAGTGTATGTAGGTCAGGCAGGTCACTGTTAGTGTATGTAGGTCAGGCAGGTCACTGTTAGTGTATGTAGGTCAGGCAGGTCACTGTTAGTGTATGTAGGTCAGGCTGGTCAGTGTATGTAGGTCAGGCAGGTCACTGTTAGTGTATGTAAGTCAGGCTGGTCAGTGTATGTAGGTCAGGCAGGTCACTGTTAGTGTATGTAGGTCAGGCAGGTCACTGTTAGTGTATGTAGGTCAGGCAGGTCAATGGTCACTGTTAGTGTATGTAGGTCAGGCAGGTCACTGTTAGTGTATGTAGGTCAGGCAGGTCACTGTTAGTGTATGTAGGTCAGGCAGGTCACTGTTAGTGTATGTAGGTCAGGCTGGTCAGTGCATGTAAGTCAGGCAGGTCACTGTTAGTGTATGTAGGTCAGGCTGGTCAGTGTATGTAGGTCAGGCAGGTCACTGTTAGTGTATGTAGGTCAGGCTGGTCACTGTTAGTGTGTGTAGGTCAGGCTGGTCACTGTTAGTGTGTGTAGGTCAGGCTGGTCACTGTTAGTGTGTGTAGGTCAGGCTGGTCACTGTTAGTGTGTGTAGGTCAGGCTGGTCACTGTTAGTGTGTGTAGGTCAGGCTGGTCACTGTTAGTGTGTGTAGGTCAGGCTGGTCACTGTTAGTGTGTGTAGGTCAGGCTGGTCACTGTTAGTGTGTGTAGGTCAGGCAGGTCAGTGTATGTAGGTCAGTGTATAATATAGGTTATATAGGTCAGTGTATAATATAGGTCAGTGTATGTACGTCAGTGTAATGGTGTAACCCCACCATCCCGCCCAAAAAAAACACTGCGACCCCCCCCCCCCCTCCGGTTGTTGGACTTCGGGCTGAAGCCCCTGGTCTTTTTGCCACCTAGCAACGCCCCTACAGGTTGGGTTTAGATCTGGTGGACAATGGTAGAAAGAAAAAGGCCCTAAAATGGAATCAGTGTGTGCTCAACTGAGGCACCTATTCAATAAAAAGGTGCTTCCAAGTGGATTCTTTAAGATGGTTCGGTATTTACTTATCATAAAAACAGGTTAGCTAAAAATGGTAATCAATAAACATATATTGCTGAAAGTTCATATATATTATCTGTGACTGATTGAAGTCAATTAAAAAAATCAATAAATCAACAGTGCAAAAATCCAAAGTGCTTGTGTTTTCCTCCACCAGTCTCACAGGCTGCTCACCTCACATCTGAATAAAATCAGTAGTGTTCCCCTCTGGGGACAGTAGAGAAGGCTGGCGTGGTGCTGGTAATCACTTTCCTTCTTCAAATCGTTTATTCAAATGGGATAAAAACCCTGATCATCTCACCAGATACGATGGATATGCAAAAGAAGGAAGGCAGAATCTTCAGTGCTTTCAGTTTAAAATCTCCAAATCATTGACTTCTTTAGTAGTTCAGTGCTTTGACAATAAGCATCTAGGGGATGGAGCCTGCGTATTGACATTACATCGCGGCCATCTTGAGACCTATTGTGCCTGAAATGTGTTTTCAGCTTGCATGGCTTACAGTGCCATCTTTGCGAGTTGTATACCTTACCTTTTTTATATATGAAAAAACATTTTAAACTGAAAGCACTAGTTTCTGCCTTCCTTCTTTTGCATATCCATCATATCTGGTGAGATGATCAGCATTTTTAACCCATGGGAATAAGCGATTTGAGGGAGGAAAGTGATTACCAGCACCATGCCAGCCTTCTCTACTATCCCCAGAGGGGAACAATGCTGATTGTATTCAGATGTGAGGTGAGCAGCCTGTGAGACTGGTGGAGGAAAGCACAAGCACTTTGGATTTTTGCACCATTGATTTATTGATTTTTTAAATTCACTTCAATCAGTCACAGATACTATATATAAACTTTAAGCAATATATGTTTATTGATTACCATTTTTAGCTACACTTGTATCTTTATTGATGGTTTTTGATTTATAGCGCAGCACTGTTTATTGATTATTTGCACCTTTTAAGTGAAGTGAGAACACTTGTTAGTGAATGCAGCTATTATTAATTATTGGAAAAAAACGTTTTACACTACTTTATTTCACAAGATTGCGCAGATTGATATTTACTTTATAAAAACAGGCTAAAATACCATCAATGTGTTTCATGGCTATTAGTACATAGTGGAGTGATAATTTTGCGTGATACAGACTGTAATGGTGCTAACTTCCAGTCCAAAAATAGTAGGGCTGTACCATATGTCCATACACATGTATACATTCAGTATCTCACAAAAGTGAGTACACCCCTGACATTTTTTTAAATATTTTATTATATCTTTTCATGTGACAACACTGAAGAAATGACACTTTGCTACAATGTAAAGTAGTGAGTGTACAGCTTGTATAACAGTGTCAATTTGCTGTCCTCTCAAAATAACTTGAAACACAGCCATTAATGTCTAAACTGCTGGCAACAAAAGTGAGTACACCCCTAAGTGAAAATGTCCAAATTGTGCCCAGTGTCATGTGCCTGTTAGTGTTAGTGTTACAAGGTCTCAGGTGTGAATGGGGAGCAGGTGTGTTAAATGTGGTGTTATCGCTCTCACTCTCTCATACTAGTCACTGGAAGTTCAACATGGCACCTCATGGCAAAGAACTTTCTGAGGATCTAAAAAAAAATGTTGCTCTACATAAAAATGGCCTAGGCTATAAGAAGATTGCCAAGACCCTGAAACTGAGCTGCAGCACGGTGGCCAAGACCATACAGCGGTTTAACAGGACAGGTTACACTCAGAACAGGCCTCGCCATGGTTGACAAAAGAGGTTGAGTGCACGTGCTCAGCGTCATATCCAGAGGTTGTCTTTGGGAAATAGACGTATGAGTGCTGCCAGCATTGCTTCAGAGGTTGAAGGGGTGGGGGTCAGCCTGTCAGTGCTCAGACCATATGCCGCACACTGCATCAAATTGGTCTGCATGGCTGTCATCCCAGAAGGAAGCCTCTTCTAAAGATGATGCACAAGAAAGCATGCAAACAATTTGCTGAAGACAAGCAGACTAAGGACATGGATTACTGGGACCATGTCCGGTGGTCTGATAAGATCAAGATAAACTTATTTGGTTCAGATGCTGTCGTTCAGCGTGTGTGGCGGCAACCAGGTGAGGAGTACAAAGACAAATGTGTATTGCCTACAGTCAAGCATGCTGGTGGGAGTGTCATGGTCTGGGGCTGCATGAGTGCTACCGGCACTGTGGAGCTACAGTTCAATGAGGGAACCATGAATGCCAACATATACTATGACATACTGAAGCACAGCATGATCCCCTCCCTTCAGAGACTGGGCCGCAGGGCAGTATTCCAACATGATAAAGACCCTGAACACACCTCCAAGACGACCACTGCCTTGCTAAAGAAGCTGAGGGTAAAGATGATGGACTGGCCAAGCATGTCTCCAGACCTAAACCTTATTGAGCATCTGTGGGGCATCCTCAAACGGAAGGTGGAGGAGCACAAGGTCTCTAACATCCACCAGCTCTGTGATGTCATTATGGAGGGGTGGAAAATAATGGTGGCAACACAAAATATTTAAAATAAATATACACTTTGGGGCTCATTTTGGACATTTTCACTTAGGGGTATACTCACTTTTGCTGCCAGCGGTTTAGACATTAATTGCTGTGTGTTGAGTTATTTTGAGGTGACAGCAATTGTACACTGTTATACAAGCTGTACACTCACTACTTCACATTGTAGCAAAGTGTCATTTTTTCAGTGTTGTCACGTGAACAGATATAATAAAATATTTACAAAAATGTGAGGGGTGTACTCACTTTTGTGAGATACTATATATATATATATATATATATATATATATATATATATATATATATATATATATATATATATTTTTTTTTTTTTTTTTTTATCTTGCACCCGATTGAGTATTCTTTATAAAGATTTAACACATTCACATTTATTAAGGCAAATGAGTGCAACTGCACTTGAAAAGTGCACAGTCTATTTGCCTTTAGCACAGGGGCGTTGCTAGGTGGCAAAAAGACCAGGGGCCTCAGCCCGAAGTCCAAGGCAGGAAACGGGGGGGGGGTGTACACGTGATGCAGGCCTTTTTTTTATGGCTGGGCTGTGACCTACCTGACCTACCTACACTGACGGTAGTGAACTACCTACACTGACCTACCTACACTGACATTTACATACACTGACCTACCTACACTGACCGTAGTGACCTACCTACACTGACCTACCTACACTGACATTTACATACACTGACCTACCTACACTGACCATAGTGACCTACCTACACTGACCTACCTACACTGACGGTAGTGACCTACCTACACTGACCGTAGTGACCTACCTACACTGACGGTAGTGACCTACCTACACTGACCCTAGTGACCTACCTACACTGACCTACCTACACTGACATTTACCTACACTGACCTACCTACACTGACATTTACATACACTGTAAAACACAAAAAACTACCGCGCTACTGTGAAAAGTGAAATATTGCAAGCTGCAGTC
This sequence comes from Lithobates septentrionalis, assembly GCA_037952835.1. NCBI lineage: Eukaryota > Metazoa > Chordata > Amphibia > Anura > Ranidae > Lithobates > Lithobates septentrionalis. Next base: position 249,528 of record JBBDGP010000788.1, on the reverse strand, counting down.
CTAAAGTGAGGCATGCACACATGTATACAAAAGAAAATCAAAAAAAGACTGCGCTAAAACTAAAGACCATATTTTACAACATATATGATTATGTGAATAATTCAAAAATTTGAAAATATGATCAGTCTGGTAATCAAACCAGATAATTATGTGTAAACAATGAAAATGAAAATAAAGAGAAAAAAAAAAAAAAAAAAAAAAATTACATAACATAAAATGGTTACGACTTAAAATGACAAAAATTGAAAAGCAAAATAAGTCTTATGGCAGATTAATGTCCAAAGAGAATAATGAAAATGTTCAAAATAAATGTATCCTTGGAGATTATGCAGAAAAGATAAGTGATTCTACGGTAAGCACTCAGCACCCAGTGAGTAATCCACCACCATAGTAGATGTACGCTTACCAGAGGTAAGCTAGATAACAGCTTATCAATGGATATCCACTTGAGGGACACAACACCCAGGATCTCCTCCCAAGGAAAGGATAAGCAGGGACTTTCTCACAGCGGACCACAAACAGCATACCAGGGGGACCCAAAAAAATATAAAATATCCTCCATAGTGTAAATCCGCAAAGTAGTTTATTTAAAAAAATGGATAAATTGCACTTACATAAAATCTGTAGTATAAAATACAAAAGAACAGCCGGCCGGCTTGCATACACCCGTTCACGAGATCAGGATGGAAACGATGACATCAGCGCGTCGACCTTCCGACGTACGTTTCGTCCTATTGGACGTCGTCATGGGAACGGGCGACGCACTGACTCATCGCTATTTATATAGGCAAAACGAAACCAAGCCTCGCTGTGAAGCTCGGATGGCGTCATCACAACATCCTGTTAGGAGAGGATGTGTGTGTCTAGTAATTATGGGATAGGCCAACGCTTCACCCGTTAGCCAATAACAACCCTCCAACGACAAGGAGGGATGTAGATAGTTAGAAAACATTAAAAAGCAATGAATGAAAGCTTCCATGTGCCATCTAGTGGACAAAGTGGAATTTAGCCATCAAAGCCATCCACTAAATTATGAGATAATGAATCAGAAAAACAACACTAAATATAAAACAACCCTAAATTCTACCAAAAAATTTTTTAATATATATATGTTATCTGGAGGTTGAAATAAAAAATTATTATTTTTAATATGACATGCTAACGCCACCAGAGCATCAAAGTGAGTTCACAAAATTTTATAGACATCGAAAAGTATAAAATGTGATGTGACCTTATGAGTTATCTAAGAAGGCATTCAGATCAACATCAACATTGAGCCCGAAGGGGGTGTAACACTTCAATCTGTGTATCCAGGTCATCTCAAGCCTGGAGATCCCTCGTATAACAGACCCCCTCCTCCAATGTGGGGTGTATCTATCTATACCCAGAAAAATGGTCTTCCTGGGGTCTCGGTTGTGTGCTTCTAAATAATGTCTAGAGACTGGATGTTTAGGAAAACCCGTTAGGATATTGGTGATGTGCTCGTTAAGCCTTACAGATAGGGGGCGCTTGGTTCTTCCTACATACTGTAGGCCGCAGGGGCATTGAAGAAGATATACCACCCGCTTGGTGGAACATGTGATGAATGATCTAATCTCGAATTCCATCAGAGTACTGGTGGAAATGAACTTGTGTGTTCTTCTATGTACACATCCACTAAGAGAACACACCCTACACCTCCTACACTGATAAAAACCAATCAGGTATTCAAAAAATCCCTTCTTAGTAAGAGGAGGGTCTAAAACATTAGGGGCCACCCTACTTCTAAGTGAAGGGACACCCTTATAAATCAGCTGTGGTTTAGCCGGAAGGATAGGGCCAAGCACATGGTCATTTTTAAGGACATGCCAATGCTTTTTAATAAGTTTAGCTACGTTCCTATATTGTAAAGAATAAGTGGTAATGAAAGGAATTGTGGGTATCTTCCCACGATCAGACTTCTTCGTCTCAAGTAAAGTGCATCTATCAATATTGGCCACTTCCTCTAATGTATTTCTCAGAGAGGTCTCCACATAGCCCTTCTCTAAAAAGCGTTTAATTAAAATGTCTGCTTGGGCTAAAAATTCACCATGGTTGGAACAGTTACGTTTTAAACGAATAAATTGGCTCTTAGGCACAGACCTCAGCCAGGCCTCATGATGGCAGCTGTCAGTCGGTATGTAAGAATTCCGGTCTGTATTTTTAAAAAAGGTTGCTGTGGTAAACTCCCCATCCTTGATACTAATTTTTAGATCCAAGAAGTTGATCTCAGATTGACTGGCCTCGTATGAAAGTCGGATCCCCCTATCATTATTATTTAACTCGGTCATGTATGAATCAAGGTCCTCACGACCACCGTTCCATAGGAGGAGGATGTCGTCTATATATCTAGCCCACAACACCACCTGAGGTTTCTGTTGGGCATAGACGACATCCTCCTCCCACAGGGCCATGAAGAGGTTCGCCAAGCTGGGGGCATATTTAGCCCCCATGGCGACACCCCTATCCTGCCTGTAAAACTGGCCCCCAAACCAAAAATAATTTCTAGTGGCCACAAAGTGGAGTAATTGCATAATGAAACATATTTGTTCGTCAAACAATGACGAGTCACGTCTAAGATAGTATTCAACCGCAAACAGCCCCAAGTTGTGTGGTATTACGGTGTATAATGAGGCGACATCCGCTGTCACCAGCCACCAACTAGGGCCGGGAGTGTAGTTAGAAAGTAAGTTGATTACATGGCGGGTATCCTTTAAGTATGACGGCATCTTAGTGACTAATGGTTGCAAATAGAAATCTATATACCTGCCCACCCGGGACGTTATGGAATCAATTCCACTGACAATGGGACGTCCCGGGGGGCAGGTAGGATGCTTATGGATTTTTGGCAGGTAATAAAGGACAGGGGTACGAGGAGCTTTAGGTACTAAATAGGATCTCTCCTTGTCATTTAAGATACCCTGTTCAGACCCAAACTTGATCAGTATCTCCAATTCTTTTTTATATTGGGCCTTAGGATCTGATCTGAGGGGGGTATACCGACTGACAGCTGCCATCATGAGGCCTGGCTGAGGTCTGTGCCTAAGAGCCAATTTATTCGTTTAAAACGTAACTGTTCCAACCATGGTGAATTTTTAGCCCAAGCAGACATTTTAATTAAACGCTTTTTAGAGAAGGGCTATGTGGAGACCTCTCTGAGAAATACATTAGAGGAAGTGGCCAATATTGATAGATGCACTTTACTTGAGACGAAGAAGTCTGATCGTGGGAAGATACCCACAATTCCTTTCATTACCACTTATTCTTTACAATATAGGAACGTAGCTAAACTTATTAAAAAGCATTGGCATGTCCTTAAAAATGACCATGTGCTTGGCCCTATCCTTCCGGCTAAACCACAGCTGATTTATAAGGGTGTCCCTTCACTTAGAAGTAGGGTGGCCCCTAATGTTTTAGACCCTCCTCTTACTAAGAAGGGATTTTTTGAATACCTGATTGGTTTTTATCAGTGTAGGAGGTGTAGGGTGTGTTCTCTTAGTGGATGTGTACATAGAAGAACACACAAGTTCATTTCCACCAGTACTCTGATGGAATTCGAGATTAGATCATTCATCACATGTTCCACCAAGCGGGTGGTATATCTTCTTCAATGCCCCTGCGGCCTACAGTATGTAGGAAGAACCAAGCGCCCCCTATCTGTAAGGCTTAACGAGCACATCACCAATATCCTAACGGGTTTTCCTAAACATCCAGTCTCTAGACATTATTTAGAAGCACACAACCGAGACCCCAGGAAGACCATTTTTCTGGGTATAGATAGATACACCCCACATTGGAGGGGGGGTCTGTTATACGAGGGATCTCCAGGCTTGAGATGACCTGGATACACAGATTGAAGTGTTACACCCCCTTCGGGCTCAATGTTGATGTTGATCTGAATGCCTTCTTAGATAACTCATAAGGTCACATCACATTTTATACTTTTCGATGTCTATAAAATTTTGTGAACTCACTTTGATGCTCTGGTGGCGTTAGCATGTCATATTAAAAATAATAATTTTTTATTTCAACCTCCAGATAACATACACTACCGTTCAAAAGTTTGGGGTCACCCAAACAATTTTGTGTTTTCCATGAAAAGTCACACTTATTCACCACCATACGTTGTGAAATGAATAGAAAATAGAGTCAAGACATTGACAAGGTTAGAAATAATGATTTGTATTTGAAATAACATTGTTTTTACATCAAACTTTGCTTTCATCAAAGAATCCTCCTTTTGCAGCAATTACAGCATTGCACACCTTTGGCATTCTAGCTGTTAATTTATTGAGGTAAGCTGGAGAAATTGCACCCCACGCTTCTAGAAGCAGCTCCCACAAGTTGGAATGGTTGGATGGGCACTTCTGGCGTACCATACGGTCAAGCTGCTCCCACAACAGCTCAATGGGGTTCAGATCTGGTGACTGTGCTGGCCACTCCATTACCGATAGAATACCAGCTGCCTGCTTCTGCTGTAAATAGTTCTTGCACAATTTGGAGGTGTGTTTAGGGTCATTGTCCGGTTGTAGGATGAAATTGGCTCCAATCAAGCGCTGTCCACTGGGTATGGCATGGCGTTGCAAAATGGAGTGATAGCCTTCCTTAGCTTTTACCCTGTACAAAGCTCCCACCTTACCAGCACCAAAGCAACCCCAGACCATCACATTACCTCCACCATGCTTAACAGATGGCGTCAGGCATTCTTCCAGCATCTTTTCATTTGTTCTGCGTCTCACAAACGTTCTTCTTTGTGATCCAAACACCTCAAACTTGGATTCATCTGTCCACAACACTTTTTTCCAGTCTTCCTCTGTCCAATGTCTGTGTTCTTTTGCCCATCTTAATCTTTTTCTTTTATTGGCCAGTCTCAGATATGGCTTTTTCTTTGCCACTCTGCCCTGAAGCCCAAAATCCCGCAGCCGCCTCTTCACTGTAGATGTTGACACTGGTGTTTTGCGGGTACTATTTAATGAAGATGCCAGTTGGGGACCTGTGAGGCGTCTGTTTCTCAAACTAGAGACTCTAATGTGCTTATCTTCTTGCTTAGTTGTGCAACGCGGCCTCCCACTTCTTTTTCTACTCTGGTTAGAGCCTGTTTGTGCTGTCCTCTGAAGGGAGTAGTACACACCGTTGTAGGAAATCTTCAATTTCTTTGCAATTTCTCGCATGGAATAGCCTTCATTTCTAAGAACAAGAATAGACTGTCGAGTTTCAGATGAAAGTTCTCTTTTTCTGGCCATTTTGAGCGTTTAATTGACCCCACAAATGTGATGCTCCAGAAACTCAATCTGCTCACAGGAAGGTCAGTTTTGTAGCTTCTGGAAGGAGCTAGACTGTTTTTAGATGTGTGAACATGATTGCACAAGGGTTTGCTAATCATCAATTAGCCTTCTGAGCCAATGAGCAAACACATTGTACCATTAGAACACTGGAGTGATAGTTGCTGGAAATGGGCCTCTATACACCTATGTAGATATTGCACCAAAAACTAGACATTTGCAGTTAGAATAGTCATTTACCACATTAGCAATGTATAGAGTATATTTGTTTAAAGTTAGGACTAGTTTAAAGTTAGCTTCATTTAAAAGTACAGTGCTTTTCCTTCAAAAATAAGGACATTTCAATGTGACCCCAAACTTTTGAACGGTAGTGTATATATATTAAAAAATTTTTTGGTAGAATTTAGGGTTGTTTTATATTTAGTGTTGTTTTTCTGATTCATTATCTCATAATTTAGTGGATGGCTTTGATGGCTAAATTCCACTTTGTCCACTAGATGGCACATGGAAGCTTTCATTCATTGCTTTTTAATGTTTTCTAACTATCTACATCCCTCCTTGTCGTTGGAGGGTTGTTATTGGCTAACGGGTGAAGCGTTGGCCTATCCCATAATTACTAGACACACACATCCTCTCCTAACAGGATGTTGTGATGACGCCATCCGAGCTTCACAGCGAGGCTTGGTTTCGTTTTGCCTATATAAATAGCGATGAGTCAGTGCGTCGCCCGTTCCCATGACGACGTCCAATAGGACGAAACGTACGTCGGAAGGTCGACGCGCTGACGTCATCGTTTCCATCCTGATCTCGTGAACGGGTGTATGCAAGCCGGCCGGCTGTTCTTTTGTATTTTATACTACAGATTTTATGTAAGTGCAATTTATCCATTTTTTTAAATAAACTACTTTGCGGATTTACACTATGGAGGATATTTTATATTTTTTTGGGTCCCCCTGGTATGCTGTTTGTGGTCCGCTGTGAGAAAGTCCCTGCTTATCCTTTCCTTGGGAGGAGATCCTGGGTGTTGTGTCCCTCAAGTGGATATCCATTGATAAGCTGTTATCTAGCTTACCTCTGGTAAGCGTACATCTACTATGGTGGTGGATTACTCACTGGGTGCTGAGTGCTTACCGTAGAATCACTTATCTTTTCTGCATAATCTCCAAGGATACATTTATTTTGAACATTTTCATTATTCTCTTTGGACATTAATCTGCCATAAGACTTATTTTGCTTTTCAATTTTTGTCATTTTAAGTCGTAACCATTTTATGTTATGTAATTTTTTTTTTTTTTTCTCTTTATTTTCATTTTCATTGTTTACACATAATTATCTGGTTTGATTACCAGACTGATCATATTTTCAAATTTTTGAATTATTCACATAATCATATATGTTGTAAAATATGGTCTTTTTTTGATTTTCATTTACATACACTGACCTACCTACACTGACCTACATACACTGACATTTACATACACTGACCTACCTACACTGACCTACACACACTGACATTTACATAAACAGACCTACCTACACTGACCTGCCTGATCCACATACACTGACATTTACATACACTGTCTGACCTACCTCAGCTCAGCCGTGGTGTACAGTGTCACAGCAGCCAGGCAGTCAGACAGTCAGCCAGAGGAGGAGGACCCGAGGAGGACAGGAGAGCGGCCCGCCCGAGCGCTGAGCGGGAAACTCACAGTGGCGCGGCGGCCGCATTGTAATTCCCGCCTTCTGGAGCCTGCAGCGCCTATGATGGACGTCACACGTACCGCGGTCCCAGCATTGGACCAGGGGGACGTCCATCATAGGCGTTGCAGGCTCCAGAAGGCGGGACCTGCTATGGCACTCGGCCAAACTCGGCCAAATTCTGCGGCGCTCGGGATCAGATCGGTCCTGGCGCTCGCCGTTTGGGGCTTATAATGAAGAGCTGCATGCCTGAGGCTCGGGGCTTTTCGGGGGCACATTCTGGGCTTCAGCCACGCCTAGCTACCCCCTCCCGACGCCCCTGCTTTAGCAAATCAACCACATCGTGCTTAACCACTTCAATACAGGGCACTTTCACCCCCTTCCTGCCCAAGCCATTTTTCAGTTTTCAGCACTGTCACACTTTGAATGACAATTGCGCGGTCATGCTACACTGCACCCTAATGAAATTTTTATAATTTATTCCCCACAAATAGAGCTTTCTTTTGGCGGTATTTGATCACCTCTGTGGTTTTTATTTATTGCGCTATAAACAAAAGAAGAGCGACAATTTTGAAAAAACACAATAGTTTTTACTTTTTGCTATAATAAATATCCAATTTTTTTATTTTAAACACATTTTTTCCTCAGTTTAGGCCGATATGTATTCTTCTACATATTTTTGGTAAAAAAAAATCGCAATAAGCGTGTATTGATTGGTTTGCGCAAAAGTTATAGTGTCTACAAAATAGGGGATAGATTTATAGCATTTTTATTTATTTATTTATTTTTTACTAGTAATGGCAGCGATCTGCGATTTTTATTGTGACTGCGATATTGCAGCAGACATATTGGACACTTTTGACACATTTTTGGGACCATTCACATTTATACAGCGATTCGTGCTATAAAAATGCATTGATTACTGTGTAAATGTGACTGGCAGGGAAGGGGTTAACACTAGGGGGCGATCGAGGGGTTAATGTGTGTCCTAGGGAGCTGATTCTAACTGTGGGGGGAGGGGACTGACTGGGGTAGGTGACCGATCGGTGTCCCTATGTACAAGGGACACACCATCAGTCTCCTCTCCTCTGACAGGACGTGGATCTGTGTGTTTACACACACAGATCCACGGTCCTGCTCTGTTACTCGGCAATCGCGGGTGCCCGGCGGACATCGCGGCCACCGGACATGCGCACCGGGTCCCAAGTGACGCAGGGGGCACGCGCCCCCTAGTGGCACGGGAGGGCGATCACGTCATATGACGTCCGCCCAGAACAAGAGCTGCCTCATCCCGCCGTCATATGACGGTGGGCGGTAGCCTAGTGGTTAAAATCTTGTGCACATAAGCTCAGGAACATGTAACTTGGGTTTAAATTGGAACTATAATGATAAATTACACTTTAATTAAGACCACTTACATCCCCCCTTATAGCCAGGGTTTATTTTTAAAAAAGCAGGCAGCGCTTCCATTTCACTTTTTAGCAGACCTGCAGTAAAGAGTTTGCACTAGTTTTCTTTAGCAGTATTGTACATGCACTTGTCCGCTGCATAGATTTCTCTAAGCTGTCCATACATTAGCTTCTCCAATTTTTGATGGGCTGTCAATCAAAGTCAATACAGGTATTAAATGCAGATGCAATACTGGGCTCAATTGGTTGAGATCTGGTGGGATTGAAGGTCTAATCAAATTCTTATTTTTTAGATGTACTCATATATACAAACACACACATACACTATATTACCAAAAGTATTGGGATGCCTGCCTTTACACACACATGAACTTTAATGGCACCCCAGTCTTAGTCCGTAGGGTTTAATATTAAGTTGGCCCACCCTTTGTAGCTATAACAGCTTCAACTCTTCTGGAAAGGCTGTCCACAAGGTTTAGGAGTGTGTCTATGGGAATGTTTGACCATTCTTCCAGAAGCGCATTTGTGAAGTCAGGCACTGATGTTGGACAAGAAAGCCTGGCTCGCAGTCTCCATTCTAATTCATCCCAAAGGTGTTCTATCAGGTTAAGGTTAGAACTGTGTGCAGGCCAGTCAAGTTCCTCCACCTCAAACTCACATCACAAAAAGAAAAATGGTCGCAGACATTAATGAAACCAACCTGAGAGAGGTTCTAAACCAGGGGTCTCAAACTGGCGGCAATTTGCAAGACTACATGTCCCATCATGCCTCTGCCTGTAGGAGTCATGCTTGTAACTGTCAGCCTTATGGGTCTTGTAGTTTCACAACAGCTGGTGGGCCGCCAGTTTGAGACCCCTGTTCTAAACCATTATAACGCTAACCAAACCTAAAAAATGTATTGGATGAAGGTGAGTTCTATGCCTTCTTTCAGAAGGCATAAGCGGGAGAGATTAAATGTCCAAAAGCCCAAGTAAGCACAAATAAATGAGTCTGTTCCTGCTGCAGACTATCACCATCTCTTCTGAATCTTGTGGGCAAAGCTCTGTATCACCAGAATGACAACATCAGTGGCCCAGCCTGAGAAATATTGACTAAGGCCTTAGTCTTTTTTTTTTTTGTTCAATCAGCTGGTTGAACAAAAAAATTACCCGATTTCTGCATCCACACATTCACGGTGGAAGGGGGAATCATCCATGCTGAGCTATTATGTTCTGACATTGGGGAGACTTCCCCGCCACCTGAAGGCATACTAGTCAGGTATGGTCCTAGGATCATTAGTCAAATATCTGATCCACGGACCCCAGACTTTTTCAAACATTTTCATCTTGTCATTTAAAATTGCTGAGAGCCTTTCATTTAGCATGAGCTCGGAGAGCTTGTGCTTATGCTAGTCAAATGGGATAGCAGCTGACTTCCAGTTTCTAGCTATGGTGATGGCAGATACAAATATGAAAGTGAGGAGTCCCCTCTGTTTTTTCAAGGCTTTATCTACCTTGCAACTCAACAGGGCATGTTTAGGAGATTTGGTTAGATTGATTTGAGTGAGGGTAAAAATGAAATTGTAATCTCTGATCCAAAAACGCCTCACTTTGCCACCAAATATGGTATACCGTTCCTTCCTGGCCACAGCCTCAAAAACATTTTGGAGAAGCTCCCCTGACATAGATAGCCAATCTGTCTGGCACCATTTACCATCTCCAGAGTACCTTATACGTAGTTTGCTTCGATAATAGCAGTATTGATAAGTGACTTCAATGCTGTCTATGCAATTGAGTGCCACTCTTCAAATTCAAGGCTGTCCTGGATATCTTGCTCCGATTTAACCATGTAATCCTGTTTGGCTGAGGTATTTGTTATAATAGCATACAGTTCAGATATATGGCCCCGAACCTTATCTTATTTGTAACATAGATATTCCATGGGTGACATGGTTGCAAGATCACATTTGCGAGATAGAGTAAGTAAATAGTACTTTAATTGATTGTATCGAAAGTGCTCCGAATCTGGCAGTTGGTGCTTATCTATTAGGGTCTGTTTAGTCAATATACCCTTAGGGTCGCAAAGGTCCACTATGCGTATGAGGCCTTTATTAGTCCACCCTTTGAATGTGTGGGGTGTGAGGCCCAATTTGAACTCCCTATTTCTCAACAGGGGAGCCAATGGGCAATCGGGAGACCTAAAGTTGTGAGATTTAGAAAGTCCATCCCATATGCTGAGTGAAAAAGAAAGAGAGGGGCACAATATTTTAAGGTGGTCTCGCACTGGCAACCACATGGCATATGAGATTGGCCTGGAGAGACAGGAGTATGATTCCACTTGCATCCACAATGAGTGGGGCTGGTGCGAGTGAAATCTAATGAGCTGGGCTAGCTGTGCGGCCTATAAATATTTGAGCAAATCGAGGACTACCAGGCCTCCCTTTTGTTTCGGAGTATACAATGTACGCTTATTCACCCTAGGCCTCTTGTCCCCCCAAATGAACAGAAAAAGCTTTCTTTGAAATGCTATCAAATCAGACCGGACCAAAACTTTATGCATGTATACACCTGTTCATTTGTATCTGACTCTTGGTGATTCTATGGGCCAGCTCGCATGAAAGACTTTTTCATAGACTTTTCTTGCCCAATTTTTACAAGGTCGGGTTTTCTGCTCATTTCTCAACCCTCCCCCAATTGATTAGCTGGGACTGCCATGTAGAATGTGATAGCACATGTGCATAGCTACTTTATACACACATATTAGGGACAATTTAGACAAGGGACAATTAACCTACCATCATGTTTTTGGAGTGTGGGAGGAAACCCACACAGGCACAGGGAGAACATGCAGATACAGTACGTCCCTGGCGGAAATTGGAACCAAGGACCCCCTAAGTCACTGTTTCACCCGCAACTTTAACACTGGATCCCAAATAGCGTACAATCCTAGGGGAACCTATTAGGACAGAAATATTGGGCCTGCCATTTCCAACTTATTTTTGATGGTGCAAGCTCTGAGATTGCCGTTGTCATCCTTGCTATACTATTTAAAGTGGACTATCCACAAAAATGGAAAGTCTGCTTAGATAACAGCTCTTGACCACCTGTATTAAAAATGTGCATAGACAGTGGTAAAAAAAATAGCATTTTAAGAAAATAATAAAAAAGGGATACCTCAGAACCTGAGGACCTCAGGAGCGGGTTACATCTCAATGCTTCACCACTATGTGCATGAAGAGTTGGGTGCTCAAAATCCTGTAAGAAGTCATTCCTGCACTGCACTGGAGCTAAGACTATCCTCTCCATAGGGTGACAGTGTTGCTGTGATTTCATTGCAGAGCGAATAGCGTTGTCACCCTGTTGATAGAAGTAGAAAATTCATGGATCAATTAACATGTAATAAAGCTATGTTACAACAGAGAACAAGAAAAACAAAAACTGCTCAGTTAATTGCTAGTGGCAGATTGCACCATGTGCTGTTTTATTTTTTGCTCATAATTCCACATTAGAAAAGTAGTAGATCTGAGAACAGCTACATTAGTTTCAAAAGGGTATACTCGTTTTGTGTAGAAGAAAAAGTGTGGGACCCCTTAGGCCAGGTTCACATATGTGCGGCCGCGGTTTTGTTCTTGGGGTCCAGTGCACTTCTGTTTACTGTTTCAGGTGTGATTCAGGTCCAAATTTTTGCCTAAATTCACACCGAACCAAACACAAAAATGCACAGGACCCGTTTGGAATTCGCAATGCAGCCACCCCGGACCTCTGTGAACCAGCTCTCAATGGACCCGGTCACAGAGGTCCAAGGCAGCCGCATAGTGGATTGCAAAAGGGTCACACTCCCCAGTCATGCAAATTGGATGTGGTGAAAATCGCATCCAATTTGCTTAATATGTGAACCCAGCCTTAGTGATAGAACAAGCGTTACTGGACAGTCGGCAGGCTGAACACATTGGTGTGGGCATGGATGGGACACTGGTCATATGGCATTAATCTTTAATAAAGGAATCTATAATAAGGGAATTGCTGCTCACACCCACTAAGTGATTCCACCACACTCAATACAGAAACATATAAATCAAACATGCAGTGTAGCACAACTCAAATGAAATATGAATAACTAACAGTATATTGTCACCAAACAGAATCATAAATATGTACACGACTGTATCTAAATCTGAAATCGATCAATAAAGTGCATACGTGTCTATATCAGATGATCTTGACAACGTTCTTGTGGATCAACATAAAAAACAGTCCAAAAGTAGTAAATATTCCACCACCGTGTAACAAATCGTAAAGTGTCAGTAATATGAGAGGCTAGTGTGCACAGGTGTTGGTGCTTTTTGCACTGAACCTATCCGTTTTGTCTATCCCAAAGAAATAGTGTTTTCAAACGTTTTAGGGATTGACATTATAGGGCCTATCCTTGATGAAATTCTGAGCAATAGATATGGTTTTCTCAAAATTAAGTGATTCTAATCCTATGATATATCCAGGAATGAAACAAAAAGGATCATCTTTGCAACCCCTAGGTCTAAATGTGGCATTGTATTTTAATTGATTTATATCAGATTATTGATGATCTTAACAACCTTCTTGTGGATCAACATAAAAAACAGTCCAAAAGTAGTAAATATTCCACCACCGTGTAACAAATCGTAAAGTGTCAGTAATATGAGAGGCTAGTGTGCACAGGTGTTGGTGCTTTTTGCACTGAACCTATCCGTTTTGTCTATCCCAAAGAAATAGTGTTTTCAAACGTTTTAGGGATTGACATTATAGGGCCTATCCTTGATGAAATTCTGAGGAATAGATATGGTTTTCTCAAAATGAAGTGATTCTAATCCTATGATATATCCAGGAATGAAACAAAAAAGATCATCTTTGCAACCCCTAGGTCTAAATGTGGCGTTGTATTTTAATTGATTTATATCAGATTATTAGTGTATAAAATGAATAAAAAGAACAATGGTGATAAATGATAGAGTGGTATAAATCTTGGTGGTGTTTAAGGTTGTTGGTGCAATTGGATTATGTAAGAATAGTAAGGACAGAAGTAGGGCACACTGCTATATGTAGTCTGAGAAGTTAGCATCCTTTGGGCCCATAATGCATCAAATTGGTCTGCATGGTTGTCATCCCAGAAGGAAGCCTTTTCTAAAGATCATGCACAAGAAAGCCCGTCAACAGTTTGCTGAAGACAAGCAGACTAAAGACATGGATTACTGGAACCATGTCCAGTGGTCTGATGAGACCAAGATAAAGTTTTTTGGTTCAGATGGTGTGTGGCGGCAACCAGGTGAGGAGTACAAAGACAAGTGTGTCTTGCTCACAGTCAAGCATGGTGGTGGGAGTGTCATGGTCTGGTGCTGCATGAGTGCTGCCGGCACTGGGGAGCTACAGTTCATTGAGGGAACCGTGAATGCCAACATGTACTGTGACAGACTGAGGCAGAGCATGATCCCTTCCCTTCGGAGACTGGTCCGCAGGGCAGTATTCCAACATGATAACGACCCCAAACACACCTCCAAGACAACCACTGCCTTGCTAAAGAAGCTGAGAGTAAGGCTTCATGTACACTGCTGCTGGTAAATGGACGTTTAGGAGCAGTTAGGCATTTTTTTCAGCTGCTCCTGAACTCTCCTCTATGTTATCTTATCAGTACATGTTAAACACAAAGCTCTAGAAGTCCATAGATGTAATTCACAAGCTATAGAAGTGCTCTAAAAATAAAATAAAACAACAAAGTCCAACGGTGATAATATGCCCTCTGAAGAGCGAGTCCAAAGTGCATCAAATATTCATATGGTGTTTTTCCAAAGAATAAGCAACCTTCACCGTATCACTTGAGACCGCTCCCCTCAAAAAACGCACTCACCAGAACAATGTTATAAAGACACCTTGTTACAATGATGTATCATCAGCCTGTAGCAAGCCCGCGTCTTCAGTCAGCATACAACAAGAATTACTCAATCAAAGAGGGGTGTTCGTTTGTTGTCTCGTTTATCACCTGTGAAGAAGCAGAAAAGGGTGATGAGATGATGAGAGATTATACTGCTGTGTTTAACTGCTTATTACTGAGAGACAGTGGGTTTAGGCAGAGTAATTTTTGCAGCTTTGAGTAATTTTTCTGGAGGAGTAATAAGCAGTTAAACACAGCAGGAGGGCATATTATCACCATTGGACTTTGTTGTTTTATTTTATTTTTAGTGTGCTGCTATAGCTTGTGAATTACATCTATGGACTTCTAGAGTTTTATGTTTAATCTTCTTATTATAGCAGCTGCTAAATGGGATTGCATGCAGCCCACACCTCCAATAAGAAATTTTATAAAAACTTAACATTCCCCAAAAAATTACAGCCTAAAGAAAAAACACAACGACAATATATTGGCATGTATAAATGGCCGCGGCACTTTATTGGTTTGCAATAAATCGTAAATGTTACAAAACTTTTCATTTTTATTCAACCACAAAATTATTCAAGTAAATCTGAAATCTATCTATAAGCTCAGTTATTGGAACTCGAGCCATATTTAATTAAAAAAACATTAAATATGCCCCCTAGAAATCCAGGGTGACCAACCACATAAGTGCCAGCAACAAAGGGGTGGGAGGGGAGGGTAGCTCTTTTGCCAAGGCTTGACCAACTGTGAAAAATCACTGTAAATCTTCATATTTATAGGGCTCCCAGACATTCTAGAAACTTCCAAAACTTTTAATTGGTTAAGAATTTGAAAAAATGGTAACTCATGTGATTGGACATGTAGGTCCCATCATCCCTTATATATTGAAGAAGTGTAAAGAACCTCTATTGTGGGATTTTTAAGGCAACAAAAAAGATAAAGAAGCAATATATTAAAAATTCATTTATTTTACAAAATACTTATAGAAGCACCTCCAGGTACAGGGAGTGGCTATGGGGATGTGCTGCGCACCCTCATACGCCAATCTGTACCTGGAGGAGTGGGAGAAAGATTTCTTATCAGGAGAGAAGTTGTCTATGTATACACGCCACATTTTAATGTGGCAAAGATACATAGACGACGTCCTCATTATTTGGGATGGTCCAGAAAATGTACTTAAGGAATGTCTGAAATCAATGAACCAGAATAAATGTAACCTCTTTTTTACAATGAATTATGATTTTAAGGAGGTTAATTTCCTGGACTTTAACAACCGGAAAGATTCCAACGGAGGACTCAGCAGTAAATCTTTTAGAAAAGAAAGCCCTGGCAATACCCTGCTGCATGCAAATAGTTTTCATCCCGATCCATTAAAGAAATCCATTCCATTTAGTCTGTTCCTATGCAAGAAGGAACTGTACTTCTGACAAAGATTTTCAAAAAGAATCTGATGAACTTACCACCAGATTGCTAGCCAGGGGGTATACAAAATCGACCCTGAAAAAGGCGTTCAATTGTGTGAAGGGGACAAACAGGTGAGACCTGATTTTCAAACCAAAAAAAAGAAATAGGGGGGATAACACCACTAGGATCATCATTAATTTTTCCAATGAACACCATCAAATAAGAAAGATTATTACTAAATATTGGCCCATCCTCACTGAGGATCCTATCCTGAAAGGTCTAGTTACATCAAAACCTCAAGAAGGGGGCGTGGCTTAGCTATGGCCGAGTGAAGACGTGCTTTGGAGGAGCTCCCTGTCCAACTCGGCCTGTACGGATCACAAGACGCCTTTTTACTCCAGCAAGCACGGCATGAGCAACCCCAAACGCTACAGAACGAGATCGTCGTCCCGGGGAACCCATCACCGGACCACACAAACGGGTATCCCACATTTTTTCAGAGGTCAGGCGGACATATCTCCCGGCGCCATAGCTGCCGCGCCACGTGGGCCCAAAACTCCTCCGCACTGCACGGAATCCCTGATGGCTTCCTCCACACAGAACCCGTCGCCCTTGCTTCTTACGGGCACGCCAGCCATACTCTGCACGGAGAAGGAGAGACACCCGGGCAGCCAACTCATCCTGGAAGACGACCTCCGCAGTATGCTCAGGGCTCTCCCTACAAGAGCAGACCTGGAGGCCCTTCCCACGAGAGCGGACTTTGAGACCATGATCCTGAGGATCGAGGAGGCACACAGGAAAGACATCCAAGAAGTAAGGGATAACTTACATAATGTGGAAACCCGAGTCACCGTTGGCGAATCCAAGATTGCTGCCCTGGAGGAGAGGATGCAGGCGATGGAGCACTCGCAGCAGACGCACACTCTGGAAGCACAAGACATGCAGCTCCACCTGGAGGAATTGGAGGACCGTAGCCGCCGCAACAACCTGCGGCTACGGGGGATACCAGAGGCCACGGGTCCGGAGGACCTGGCGGCGACGGCGATCTTCCAGGGCCTACTGGACCATCCACCGCCACATCTGGAGATCGACAGGATCCACCGCACCCTAGGCCCAAAATCCTCAGACCCAGCCAGACCGCGGGATGTTTTATGCCGAATACACCGCTTTGCACAGAAGGAGACTCTGCTCAGGAAAGCATGGGACCAGGGGGAGATAGAATTCGACGGGGCCCACATCCACATTCTGCCTGACCTGTCGAGAGCTACGCTACAACGCCGCACCATGCTGAAGCCCATCTTGGAACTAGCAAGGAGACATGGCTGCACGTACAGATGGGGCTATCCGCTGGCAGTGACTTTCCGTAATGATCGGGCCCACTACACACTACGCACCCCAGCAGACCTACCGGCCCTCTTTGACTTCATGGGGGCAGCTCCGATCCAGGTCCATATCGAGAATCCCGCGACCAACCGGCCGATCGGGCCCGAACACGAGCAGAATCAACCCGTCTACCCGCTCACAGTGGTCCCGAGGAAGATCCCGCGCCAGATCAGATAACGGTACACGTGAGTCCTGAGTCTACTGTAAGTAACCGTGTACATTGTGTCTACCAAAACACCTACTCTTTTTGTCAGTCACAGTTGGGCATTCTGCACCCACTTATTTGGTGGCCCCCTAAACAGTTGGCGTTCCTGGCCGTTCCAGGCGGTCTGTAAGCCGCCAATTGTCTTTTGCACCTCTACATGCAGTCGGACTATGCCTGCTCCCCTGCCCCCCGTGGCAGGCTATGTCCCGTTCACGTGAATGCCAGGGATACTCTTGAGCCACCTGACCCACCCCGGTTGGACACAGCAAGGGACAAACTAGGCCCGGGAATAGTCTACGGGGAGACTGGAAAGTGCCTGGTACCTGCTTGGCGGCCCCCCCCCCCCCTGTCCTGGATTTTCATCTGAACAGACGATATGCCTGGGGGATATGTTTGACCTACCCCCCCCGCCTCTCGTCCACCCTGATGTTGAAATAAGCGCAGCAGTGAAGAAAGGACATATCGGTTACTCCCGACCAGCTGGGGGGGAGGTGGGTTGCCGCACAGGGAACGTTATTATGCTGCAGGATCTATGGGTAACAAACATGCTCGGTGCTCTTACGGGGGTATGGTGTCAGCCCTGGGAGGCATGTGGGTTCCTGGCTTGGCTTTTTGGGGGAGGGGGTCTTGAGACGGGAGGGCTCGATGGGGAGTATAGCAATGCTTCTAAGTAGTTGGGCACATATAATATGTAAGTAGATGTTGGCCCGAACAAATGGTGTTGTGAATAGGATGGAGAGATGTGGGTTGTGCGGTGCACTGACTGCAGTGGGGATGCAGCGGATAGCATGTTTTATGTTCCTGCAACCGGCAGCCCTACGCGCAGTCTTTGCATCGCTGGAATATTACCGACAGCCATCACCTGTGAAAACAACATTTGTAAGAGTTATGCTGAAATCCATCAGAGGGGCTCTACCACCATTATTACATATATGCAGGGTGTGTTTGCCGGTTAAACGGGTTCGTAACCCAACTTGTTGAGTAGGTATGGAAGTTTCACACGGTTAATTATAGATTGTTAGTTTACCGTTAGCATATGATGTTTACAGTGTTGCTCATGTCACACAGAAAGTATGCTCATACATAACTTCACAGTTTCAGTTTTAGATATGCTCCGAGAGTTAAAGTTTTGTTTGCCTGGAGTACCAATTATATCATGGATCCGGGGGCTCGGGGAAGACATAGCCCTCCTCCCGAGGCCCTAGCTTGACACTTCCCCACTTAGGAAAACGACTACACCCAGTTAATACTGGTGTGCGTGGAAGAATAACTTCAGTCTATAGAAATCACCCACCCTTTGTTTTGGGTGCTCGGGGAGATTTCTCTTCTCGGCGCCTGTTGCAAACAGAGTGGGCTCCTGCCTCTTTCTAAACTTCCCCCCCCTATCTAGTTAACCACCTTCCCCCCCCCACTCCTCCCCCCCCTCTCTACCCCTCCCCATACCTATAATTGGTTCTCGCGAGCATGGGGGTACTCAATGTGGTCACCCTTAATGCAAAGGGACTGAACGTCCCGGAAAAAAGGAGAATGCTTCTAAATGAAATGAGACGTTACTCCCATCACTAGGACAACACCTAGCTAAACTATTTAATGACTTAGGCAAAGGGAAACTACTACACAATGACACACTACAGGCCCAAATTACTGTAATCCACAAAGAAGATAAAGACCCGACCCAATGTGGTAGCTACCGCCCTATATCCCTACTAAACACAGATCTGAAGCTATTCACAAAAATCCTGGCCACTAGACTACAACAACACATAACCAGCTTAATACACCTGGACCAGGTGGGCTTTGTCCCTACCAGGGAGGCGAGGGACAACACTACTAAGGTCCTCAACCTGCTCTATCACGCCACTAAGACAGCCACACTGATGGTCTTGCTCAGTACTGATGCTGAAAAAGCATTTGACCGGGTAAATTGGTCTTTTATGCTCTCTACATTGAAACACATTGGCCTGGGCGAGTCCATGTTAAACTGGATTTCAGCAATTTACACAGCACCGACGGCTAGAGTAAGGGTGAACGGAGTAATGTCCGATGTTTTCCAGATTTCGAATGGCACGAGACAGGGCTGCCCACTCTCCCCCCTCCTTTTTGCTTTATCACTGGAACCATTCCTCTGCCACATAAGACTAAACCCGGACATTACTGGCCTTATATTAGACAATACTCAATATAAAATATCTGCATACGCGGATGATCTGATGTTTTCATTAACAAATCCAGTGATATCCCTTCCAAATTTGCTAAAAGAATTTTCCGAATACGGATCCCTAGCCTACCTAAAAATTAATTGGGCCAAATCAGAAGCTATGAGTGTGGGTATCCCTGATTCAATGCTCACACCCCTTAAAGCCAGCTTTAAACTGAAATGGACAGACAAAGCCCTAAAATATCTGGGCACGTACATCCCCCAAACAATGGCCAAGCTGTATGAAA
Organism: Lithobates septentrionalis; assembly: GCA_037952835.1. NCBI lineage: Eukaryota > Metazoa > Chordata > Amphibia > Anura > Ranidae > Lithobates > Lithobates septentrionalis. Next base: position 229,801 of record JBBDGP010000788.1, on the reverse strand, counting down.
TGAATTTCCCACCACTAATTACAAAAATTAAAACACTGCTGAACACTTGGCAATCGGGCCTTCACTCCTGGACGGGGCGTGGTAACATCCTGAAAATGTCTATTTTGCCAAAAATATTATACCTAATGCAGGCCATTCCGATACGCATCCCCCCCGGTTTTTTCAAGCTAATTCAAACAATATTTACTGAATTTATATGGGCTAAGAAAAAACCCCGATTGCCTCACAAATTACTTGTCCTCCCCAAATCGCACGGGGGGTTAGCGATACCTGATATACGCGTCTACCACCAAGCAATACACCTGGGCAGACTCATTGACTGGCGTAGACACAGAGAGACTAAATTATGGACCCATCTTGAGCAATCCCGCACCAAAATCCCGCTAGGAGGTACACCATGGTGCTACTCTAGCCTACCTAGGGAACTCAAACAACATCCTCTGATAGGCAACACAGCCAGAATCTGCGCTAAATTAATCGCTAAACCACACATTTCGTCTCGAAACTCACCCCTAGTCCCAATTATAGGTCATCCCCTATTCACCCCTGGATTACAGGATAGAGTCTTTCGGTCATTAGGGGAAACGGGAATACACTCGGCCTCGCATTTCAGCTCAGGAGGGATTTGGAAAACATATACGGAACTATCTAACCCGCAAGGGTTATTCCGCCTAGATTTCATGCGTACTCTTCAACTCGGACACTTCCTTCACTCCATTACACCCCCCGCAGAAGTAGACCAAGGACTCACAACTCTAGAAGAAATCTGCACTAACACAGGTACTCTACCACATACAATATCACTAATGTACAGCCTCCTGATTACACCCCCCTCAGACTACATACCCCCGGGTTTGACCATGTGGGCAGAGGAGCTGGGGTGCAGCTTCAACCTCACACAGAGACAACGCATTCTTCGCTTCACACACAAGTCTTCCATCTGCGCTAAAACCCAAGAAACAAACTATAAAATTCTTTCTAGGTGGTACAGAACCCCGACTCTTTTACATAAAATATTCCCTACCACATCTGAAGAGTGTTGGAGGTGTCTGAGAGACAAGGGAACCCTGTTACATATATTTTGGTCATGCCCTAAGCTCTCACGGTTCTGGAAGGTAGTACATGAGACGATACAACTGTTTACAGACAGGATAATTCCAAAAGATCCGGCATTCTTTCTACTACACGCCACTGACATACCAGACAAAGTATACAAACGATCGGTCATACGACATCTGCTAGATGCAGCCAGAGCTTGCATACCTCTCTGCTGGAAACTCACCACGCCACCGTCTATTGACATGTGGCTTGGCAAGGTAGAAGACATAAGGCAAATGGAGGACCTGATCCATACGGCACAACATAGGGAAGAAGCATTCTCCAAGACTTGGCAATTATGGTTGATGTTTATATACTCGGCGGCGGGTCAATCTTTGAGAGGTGCAGACGCAGCCCGGTGATTATACAGACACGCGGGCTGAGTCACCAGCATCCTGTGAACAGAGCCGTGGTTACTCGAACTCTGGATAATTTGTGTGCCCACATGTTCGCGGGAACCTTCCTCTTTCCCTATCCCCCCCTGCCCCCTCCCCCCTAACTACACCCCCCCTCCTTCTCCACCCCCCCTCTATACTCTTCTGCACTTCTTTCTTCCTTTTCCTCCCAGCCACTCTACCCTCAATCTTTCTTTAATTTCTATTTCTAATTAATATAGAAAATGGAGGACCGGCGCAATGGGAACCAGCAGTGGAGGTTGTCACACGTACACTTCGACCCTATGGTTCAACCTACTATAGTCATATAAGAATTGAAGTATGGTCTTAGTTTAACTAGCTGGATGAAGACCTGTTGAATAAGAATTTTGTAAGAATTTATATCATGATACTATACCATGTATATGTTCAAACGAATATATTTTTATGTATCTGTGGACCCATGTGGGCCGTGTCCTTGACCTAAATAAACAATTTAAAAAAAAAAAAAAAAAACCTCAAGAAGGCCGGATCAATCGGCAATATGCTAGCACAAAGTGAATATAAAGGAAATACAAGAAGGGATCCCTGTAAGACCTGGGGTACCTACCCCGTGTGTCAGGGATCCACCAGCACCAGATCAGGGCGCTTGCATGCGTCTAGGAGCCGGCGCGTCCCTGTTCAGACACAGCGCCAAGCTGCCACTGTTGCCGTGCATCAGCGCGGCGCTCGGGCGCGCGCGCGTGCACGGCGCGGGTGCGTGCACACGCACGGGCGCGCGCGCGTCCGCGTTAGCGCCGGTTTGGCGCCAATCAGCACATAAAAGTTCCCCTGTTCCATGGGAACATTGCTGCTTCGTCTCAGCTCTGTGACTCTGCTTGAACCTGTATCCTGATTGCTTGTTACCTGATTGACCCGGCTTGTTTGACCATCCGACCTGCTCCTATCCTGACCCGGCCTGCCTGACCTCTCTACTATCTGAATCTGCTACCGTTGCCGACCTCTGCCTGCTCACCGACTCTGCCTTGCCTGCTGTGATTATCTGTGCCAGTTACCTGTCGACCTGGACTGTTTGACTCTGCTTGTGCCTGCCCACCTACTTGCTGTTGCACCTTCAGCTTCAGCCTAGTGGTTCTCTCACCTCCAGTGTGTCAGCCTGCTGCTGTTCCAGTCTCCTCTCACCTGCAGTCCAGCGTGTCAGCCTGCTTCTGTTCCAGTCTCCTCTCACCTGCAGTCCTGCCATCCCAGGAGGGATCTCTACTTCTACATCAGAGACTATACTCCAACAGGCACTCCTACCCCACTGCGCTCAGGAGACCACTGTCCCCATTCCAGTGGCTCCTGAACCAGCGTTGTATGAGAGGTCTTCTCCTACAGTCAGGCTCTCCTACCAGGTACCTAACAGTACGACGCAGCCATGACTGAGCCTGCAGGAGATTCCTCTCCGTTGAAAGAGTTATGCCCTCACCCAAGCCGTACAATCCCTCCAGGATAACTACAACAGATTGGAGGGACAAGTTCAGAACCTTGCAGGGCCTAACCCCCAGGCCTCCTCCTCAGCCGCAACCCCGGTACAGACGATTCCTGGTCCTTCCGTAGTAATGCTCCCACCTGAACCAAAGGTTCCCACTCCTGACAGATTCTCTGGAGACCGGGTCAAGTTCCGGGCTTTTCACAATGCCTGCAAGCTCTTCTTCGCATTACAGCCCCGAACTTTCTCACTGGAGGCCACTAAGGTGGGATTCGTGATCTCCCTCCTACAAGGGGAACCTCAGACCTGGGCTCATCGTCTACTTGAGGGGGACTCAGCACTGACCCAGTCCTTATCTTCCTTCTTTGAAGCCATGGCACAGATATATGAAGACCCCCAACAGACTGCTACAGCTGAATCCGCTTTGTTCACACTCCAGCAAGGCCGCAGACCGGCGGAGGACTATATCATGGACTTTAGACGTTGGAGTGCGGACACTCAGTGGAATGATGCGGTGCGTCACCAGTTCCGCTTGGGCCTATCTGAGGGATTAAAAGACAAACTTGCCCGAGTGGGTGTACCAAATACTCTTGAGGCCTTGATTAACTTGACTATTCAAATCGACCGACGTATCCGGGAACGTCGATCTGAACGATCTGCTCTTTAATCCTGCCCGATTTGGATAACAACCAGAGCACCACTTCCAGCAACACGCTATGTACCCCCATCCAGTTCAAATCCAGCTAATGTCTCACCTGACTCTGCAGAACCGATGCAATTGGGCCTGATGCGACCTGCCTTATCGCCTGAAGAACGGGCCCGACGCCGACAACTCAATCTGTGCCTCTACTGCGGTGGGACTGGACACTATGTACTGAACTGTCCTGTCAAGATAAGTAACTGCCCATCTGTCGTGTTTACCAGTCTCTCTGCTCTGTCTGCGAATTCTACCCACATTGCCATTCCTCTGTCTTTACAGCTGCAAGAAGGGACAATAACGGTCAACGCCATCATTGATTCTGGAGCATGCAGTTGCTTTATTGATTCAAACTTTGCCAGCCAGCATAACATTCCATTACGAACCAAGACCCATGGACTTGCTGTATTTCTAGCTGATGGATCCCGCATCAGATCGGGACAAGTAACCCAGGAAACCTTGCCTCTGCCTGCTTCTACTTCCTCCCAACACAAGGAACTGCTGGTTCTTGATGTCATCTCCTCTCCCATGTTTCCCATCATCTTGGGCATTCCCTGGCTGCAGGCCCACAATCCATACATTCATTGGACATCTGGAGAGGTGAAATTCTCATCTTCTTACTGTCATGAACACTGTTTTAAGAAAGATTCGGATTCTCCATCCACCCTACTTTGTTTAGACACCGACCAGAAACTTTGTCAGGTCATACCTAGACAGTATCATGAATTCATTGATGTCTTCAGCAAGAAGGGGGAAGACTCACTTCCACCTCATCGCCCCTACGATTGCCCCATTGAATTACTGCCGGGATCCGAAATACCATTCGGGCGCATTTTTCCATTATCAGAGAAAGAACAGGAGGTCCTAAAGACATACAGTGGCTTGCGAAAGTATTCGGCCCCCTTGAACTTTTCAACCTTTTGCCACATTTCAGACTTCAAACATAAAGATATAAAATTTTAATTTTTTGTGAAGAATCACCAACAAGTGGGACACAATTGTGAAGTGGAACGAAATCTATTGGATATTTTAAACTTTTTTAGCAATTAAAAAACTGAGAAGGGGTGCGTGCAAAATTATTCGGCCCCTTTACTTTCAGTGCAGAAAACTCACTCCAAAAGTTCAGCGAGGATCTCTGAATGATCCAATGTTGTCCTAAATGACTGATGGTGATAAATAGAATCCACCTGTGTGTAATCAAGTCTCTGTATAAATGCACCTGCTCTGTGATAGTCTCAGGGTTCTGTTGAAAGCGCAGAGAGCATCATGAAGACCAAGGAACACACCAGGCAGGTCCTTAATACTGTTGTGGAGAAGTTTAAAGCCGGATTTGGATACAAAAAGATTTCCCAAGCTTTAAACATCCCAAGGAGCACTGTGCAAGCGATCATTTTGAAATGGAAGGAGTATCAGACCACTGCAAATCTACCAAGACCTGGCTGTCCCTCTAAACTTTCAGCTCAGACAAGGAGAAGACTGATCAGAGATGCAGCCAAGAGGCCCATGATCACTCTGGATGAACTGCAGAGAACTACAGCTGAGGTGGGAGAGTCTGTCCATAGGACAACAATCAGTAGTACACTGCACAAATCTGGCCTTTATGGAAGAGTGGCAAGAAGAAAGCCATTTCTCAAAGATATCCATAAAAAGTCTCGTCTAAAGTTTACCACAAGCCACCTGGGAGACACACCAAACATGTGGAAGAAGGTGCTCTGGTCCGATGAAACCAAAATCGAACTTTTTGGCCACAATGCAAAACGATATGTTTGGCGTAAAAGCAACACAGCTCATCACCCTCAACACACCATCCCCACTGTCAAACATGGTGGTGGCAGCATCATGGTTTGGGCCTGCTTTTCTTCAGCAGGGACAGGGAAGATGGTTAAAATTGAGGGGAAGATGGATGCAGCCAAATACAGGACCATTCTGGATGAAAACCTGTTGGAGTCTGCAAAAGACCTGAAACTGGGACGGAGATTTATCTTCCAACAAGACAATGATCCCAAACATACAGCAAAATCTACAAAGGAATGGTTCACAAATAAACCTATCCAGGTGTTAGAATGGCCAAGTCAAAGTCCAGACCTGAATCCAATCGAAAATCTGTGGAAAGAGCTGAAAACTGCTGTTCACAAACGCTCTCCATCCAACCTCACTGAGCTTGAGCTGTTTTGCAAGGAAGAATGGGCAAGAATTTCAGTCTCTCGATGTGCAAAACTGATAGAGACATACCCCAAGCGACTTGCAGCTGTAATCGCAGCAAAAGGTGGCTCTACAAAGTATTAACGCAAGGGGGCCGAATAATTTTGCACGCCCCACTTTTCATTTTTTTATTAGTTAAAAAAGTTTCAAAAATCCAATAGATTTCGTTCCACTTCACAATTGTGTCCCACTTGTTGGTGATTCTTCACAAAAAATAAAAATTTTATATCTTTATGTTTGAAGCCTGAAATGTGGCAAAAGGTTGAAAAGTTCAAGGGGGCCGAATACTTTCGCAAGCCACTGTATATAGATGAGAACCTGGCCAAAGGTTTTATACGCCACTCTACCTCTCCAGCTGGTGCCGGAATATTTTTCGTCACCAAAAAGGATAAGTCTCTCCGTCCGTGTATAGACTATCGTGAATTAAACAAGATCACGGTCAAAAATCGGTATCCTCTACCCTTGATACCTGAACTCTTTCAAAAATTAAGGACTGCCGTTATTTTCACTAAACTTGACCTGAGAGGGGCATATAATCTGATCCGTATCCGGGCTGGGCATGAATGGAAGACAGCATTCCGAACCCGATTCGGGCATTATGAATACCTGGTCATGCCCTTTGGACTCTGCAACGCCCCCGCAACCTTTCAACACCTGATTAACGATGTCCTCAGGGACTTTCTAGATGTGTTTGTAATCGCATACTTGGACGATATCTTGATTTTTTCAGAATCCCGTGAATTGCATCAGGAACATGTCCGCAGAGTATTGAGCAGTCTCCGCTTACACAGTCTGTATGCGAAAGCAGAGAAATGTGAGTTCGAACAACAGAGCATTCAATTTCTGGGGTTAATAATCTCAGCAACAGGCATCAAGATGGATCCACAAAAGATTTCCGCTATTTTGGACTGGCCGGTACCCTTGGACAAGAAGGGAATTCAGCGGTTCGTGGGGTTTGCAAACTTCTACAGGAAGTTCATCAGAGGTTTCTCAGCCATAATTGCTCCCATCACGCAGTTAACCAAACAGAATATCCGTTTTTCCTGGAACCAACTTGCCCAAGATGCCTTTGAAAATCTCAAAAGATTGTTTACTTCAGCACCTATCCTCAGTCACCCCAAACCTTCTCTACCGTTTATTTTAGAGGTTGATGCCTCCGAGATTGCGGTAGGTGCGATCCTGTCACAACGCAAGGGTAACAAAGAGGTAATGCACCCTGTGGGGTTCTTCTCCCGTAAACTCTCCCCTGCAGAGAAGAATTATGACGTTGGTGACCGAGAGCTTCTCGCCATTAAAACTGCACTGGAAGAGTGGAGGTACCTGTTGGAGGGGGCTATGCATCCAGTACTAATTTATACTGACCATAAAAACCTGGAATACTTACGATCTGCCAAACGGCTGAAGCCTCGACAAGCCCGCTGGGCTCTGTTTTTCTCAAGTTTTTCCTTCCATGTCACTTACCGCCCAGGCTCAAAAAATATTAAACCGGATGCATTGTCACGCATGCACGACAATCCTAAGGACTTATCTACTCCTGACACTATCTTACCCGCAAACAATTTTTTATTGCTACAAACAGATTTACTTTCCCTGATTAAGGAAGCATCCTCTGAGTCAGCCAGGCCTACTGGGATTTCTTTAGTAAGTAGAGATGGTATGTTCTGGAAAGGAAGCCAAATTTTCGTTCCTGAAAATGTTCGGGTCAAGGTCTTGAAACTTCTCCACGATCATCCATTGGCAGGTCATTTTGGAGTTCGCAAAACCCTGGAACTAGTGCAGCGTACATTCTGGTGGCCCAATCTGAAAGACTTTTGTGAAAAGTATGTCAGTTCCTGTCCCATCTGCATTCAGAATAAGTCATCCAGAAATCGAGCTTGGGGCCTATTGAAACCATTGCCTGTACCCGACAGACCATGGAAAATGATTTCTATGGATTTTATTGTGGAGGTTCCATGTTCTGAAGGGTGCTCAGCCATCTTTGTAGTAGTGGACCGTCTAACCAAAATGGCTCATTTTCTACCTTTAAGGGGAACCCCGTCTGCCACCGAAACTGCTCGCATATTTGTCAAGGAGATCATCAGACTTCATGGAGTACCTGTAAACATAGTTTCGGATAGAGGGGTTCAATTCACCTCACGTTTCTGGAGATCCCTGTGTGAAACCCTAAAAATTGAATTAGCCTTGTCCTCGGCCTATCACCCTCAAACGAACGGTCAGACAGAGAGGACTAATCAGACCTTGGAACAATACATCAGATGTTTCACATCGTTCACACAAGATGATTGGGTATCCCTACTACCCTTAGCGGAATTTGCTTACAATAATGCCAAACCTTCTGCCACCGGTCAATCTCCTTTTTTCGCCAATTATGGCTTTCACCTAACCTTTTTACCTGATTTCCTTTCAGAGTCTTCGGTCCCAGCAGTACAAAGTACAGTGGAGTTCCTCAGTCACAACAGCCGGTTGTTGCAGGAAACAGTGTCCAAGGCTCAGGCAGATGGTAAGAGAATCTTCGACCGGAAAAGAAGGGGGGAGCTGAACTTACAAATTGGCGATCAGGTATGGCTTTCTACCGTTAATATCAAATTAGCATGTCCTTCTAAGAAGTTGGCACCTAGATTCATGGGACCCTTTCCGGTTAGAAGGAAAATTAATGAAGTGTCTTATGAACTGACTTTACCTGATTCATTTAAAATTCATCCAGTTTTCCATGTATCTCTGCTCAAACCTGCTGTACCTGATCCCTTTCCTGCTAGAGGGACAAGACCTCCTGAACCTGTGGTAGTTAATGGCAGTGAGGAATTTGAGGTTGAGGCTATCCTTGATTGTAGAAGAAGGCAAGGGCAAAACCAATTCTTAATCAAGTGGAAAGGCTACGGCCCAGAAAGCAACTCGTGGGAACCGGACAGTAATGTGCATGCTAGGCGTTTAGTACGCGCCTATTTCTCTACTCATCCTGAGAAGAAGAGGTTGTTGGGCATTCGGAGGCTGCCCCTTGGGGGGGGCAATGTCAGGGATCCACCAGCACCAGATCAGGGCGCTTGCATGCGTCTAGGAGCCGGCGCGTCCCTGTTCAGACACAGCGCCAAGCTGCCACTGTTGCCGTGCATCAGCGCGGCGCGCGGGTGCACGGCGTGGGGGGGGGTAGGGGCACGCGCGCATCCGCGCTAGCGCCGGTTTGGCGCCAATCAGCACATAAAAGTTCCCCTGTTCCATGGGAACATTGCTGCTTCGTCTCAGCTCTGTGACTCTGCTTGAACCTGTATCCTGATTGCTTGTTACCTGATTGACCCGGCTTGTTTGACCATCCGACCTGCTCCTATCCCGACCCGGCCTGCCTGACCTCTCTACTATCTGAATCTGCTACCGTTGCCGACCTCTGCCTGCTCACCGACTCTGCCTTGCCTGCTGTGATTATCTGTGCCAGTTACCTGCCGACCCGGACTGTTTGACTCTGCTTGTGCCTGCCAACCTACTTGCCCTTGCACCTTCAGCTTCAGCCTAGTGGTTCTCTCACCTCCAGTGTGTCAGCCTGCTGCTGTTCCAGTCTCCTCTCACCTGCAGTCCAGTGTGTCAGCCTGCTGCTGTTCCAGTCTCCTCTCACCTGCAGTCCAGCGTGTCAGCCTGCTTCTGTTCCAGTCTCCTCTCACCTGCAGTCCTGCCATCCCAGGAGGGATCTCTACTTCTACATCAGAGACTATACTCCAACAGGCACTCCTACCCCACTGCGCTCAGGAGACCACTGTCCCCATTCCAGTGGCTCCTGAACCAGCGTTGTATGAGAGGTCTTCTCCTACAGTCAGGCTCTCCTACCAGGTACCTAACACCGTGGATCATGTTCACAGTGTACAGTCATCAGTAGAAGGACCTCACTGGCACTGCAAAACACGGGGTGTTGTCTACCTCATGCAGTGTCAGTGTGGTGGCTTCTGCATAGGGAAAACTAAACAGGAACTGGGCAAACGAGTTGAAAAACATATGCACAGCATGTGTATAGGCAATTTATATCTACCGTTGGGTAGACATGTTGCCAGAAGGCACAATTTCAAACTACCCCATGTTAACTTTACGGTGTTGGACAGGTTACATATACCCATTAGGGGGGGCAACTGGAACAAGGTTCTGCTCCAGCACGAAATGCGATGGATCAGAGACCTTAGAGCCATGACCCACCCCCTGGCCTCAATGAAGTGGACAGCTTCAGACCTTTCCTTGAGGGCTTTAGTTCAGGGAAAACAAACTGACATATCTGATAACTCCCAGATCTATGGTGGTAATTTTATCATGATTATTTTTGATTCTATATTGGGTGTTTTGAATCCTCTGTCACCATTCTGATATGATGCCACCTTGGCTATATTCTTTTTCATCCTTATTCCTCATCACTGTGAATGTCTGTGTCTTTGAATTTTGTGAGAGACTCTTCTTGATAACAGGATACACACACATATAGGGTTTTTTGTTATTTTGTTATTCTGTATTTACATGGTTTATGTCCCCTTTCTACATTTAGACAACCTTGGATCGTGTAGACCTCTAGGAAAGGGGATTTACATTGTTGTGAGATCCGGTATGTACAGCAGTATATCCGACAATAGAGGTTCTTTACACTTCTTCTGGTTAAGAATTTCATATCTCATAAATTTAAAGAGACAGTAACCTAAATCACTATAGCCTATTTTACCTCACAAAATAGCCTGAAATTTGAGTGGGAAGGAGACGGGCTGCAGCAAGCCCATGAAGGCGGGCCCAAATGGATGTTCCCTCCTTTTACAGGGGATTGCATGCAGCCCACACCTCCAATAAGAAATTTTAACATTCCCCAAAAATTTACAGCCTAAAGAAAAAACACAACGACAAATTATATACACGTATAAATGGCTATTATTGGTTTGCAATAAATCGTAAATGTTACAAAACGTTTCATTTTTATTCAACCACAAAATTATTCAAGTAAATCTGAAATCTATCTATAAGCTCAGTTATTGGAACTTGAGCCATATTTAATTAAATAAACATTAAATGTCCCCACATCCCGGTATTTGTTTTTGCAAAAAACAAAAACCGGCCTAGCCCACCACCGTGGCCATTTCAATACAATTTTGTAACCCAAGGTTAAAAAGGTCAATGCCAATATCCGACAGATGGATTCCATCCTGACGATAAAAGCCTGGAATACCACCTTCTAAATTGATATGCCGATGTGCAAAAGCACGAATGAAAAACTTGGAAAGTGTTCTATTAACTCTTTTTTCTGATATTCTCCATTACCTTACTTTGGCCAGAAGAAAACCAGAGTAATCTTGGCAAAATCTCTGAAAAAATAATGGCTGTATTAGGGGAAACCAACTGAAATCTCTGAAGATCACATTTCATTAGAAAAATTAAATCTAACGTACTAATTTTACACAAATCATTTCCTTCAACATGAACGATGAAAATATCAGGCAAAGGCCAAACTAAAACTAATCAAGCTAACACTTTTTAAAGCTGACACCATCGAAGACCTCAAATGTCTTTCCATAACACAATAAATTCATCTTGAGGCATCGATAAATTTTCAGAGTAAATACGCTGTGCAGCTCTTTTCTTTGCCCAATAAATGTAGGAGTGTCCCACGATCCAGACACATTTCTTGACTAAAGAGATCAAATAAATAAATTAGGACGAATGTAAGATTTAAAGCACTTGGAGCCCCACCTACCTATTTTCTTTATATCATCATTGGACATACCATTCTGCGACGCCACCAATGCTGCTCCAATGCGAAAAGAATGTGAAGTGAACCTGAATTTTTTTCAAACCCAACATACCAAGGCATTTCTTTAACACAGCATTGAACTGAAAAATAGTAAGAGGGCTACCATCCATATGTAACAAAAATCGCCCTAAAAACTGAGGGTGAATAGCTGCATATTGCTGCAGTGTAATTAGGTGGCAGTGATGGGCACTGATAGGTGGCACTCAAAGGTGGCACTGATGGGCACTCATAGGCGGCACTGATGGGCACTCATAGGCGGCACTGATGGGTACTTATGGGTGACACTGATGGGTACTTATAAGTGGCACGGATGGGCACTGATGGTTGGCACGGATGGGCACTAATGGGCACAGATGGGCACTGATAGGTGGCACTGATGGACACTGATGGGTGGCACTGATGACACTGATGGGTGGCATTGCTGGGCATCACTAATGTAATTTGTTACATAATGGTGCCAGTCAGTGCCCATTTGTGGGCACTGAATGGCACAGATTGGGCATTCATTTGCACATGTGGATGGCCATGGGGTACATACCTGGCCATCCACATGTTGCCCCCTTCCCTGGTGGTCCTGGCAGCTTCCCTGGTGGTCCAGTGTGGGCATCCGAGGGGGGGATGCTCTGATAAACAATCAGCGCAGACCCCCCCCCGTCAGGAGAGCCGCCGATCGGCTCTCCTCTACTCGCGTCTGTCAGACGCAAGTGAGAAAAAGCCGATCACTGTCTCTTCCTGTTTACATTGTGATCACCGTGTCCAAAGAGCCGTGTCAGAGGCTCTTTACCGAGATCGGTGTAGCGGTGTGTCAGACTGAAACATCGCACCATCGATCGCCGCGATGCGCGCCCCCACGGGAGCGGCGGCGGCTGTTATCCTGCAGGGCGTCATTTGACGCCCAGTCAGGATAACTGAACCACCGCCCGGCCACCATTTTGCTACAGGCCGGGCGGGAAGTAGTTAACAGAAAAATAACTGCCACAAGTAGGCATGTGTTGTAGGTGGCAAAAGAAAGAAATGCCAGCTAATAACTTAACCAAGTGACTGGGAGAAAAATTCTGGCGCATTAAGGATTCCAAAAAATAATAAAATCTTTTTTTCAGATGGAAACATGGACACATTATCATTATGCAAACAGAATTGTTGCCATTTTTCCCAAGCTCTTGAATATTCTTTCCAAGTTTGAGGCGCTACTGAATTCGTAATCGCTTGAGTGACCAAATTCAAACCAAATCCCATAGATGTACTGGGCAAAGATGACTCTTCAAATCTGCATTGGGAAGCAACTGACGGAAACGACTCATCTGAAAGCGAGAGAGAGAGAGAGTCAGCTAAATTATTTTCTATACCCGGAGTAAATTGTGCCTTTATCCATATGTTCCATTCTAGACATAACAAGACTAAGTGGCGCAATAACTTAATGACAGGTAATGATTTGGAGGATAAACAGTTGATTGCAAAAAGCACACCCTTATTATCTGTTTTAATAAGGGTGCGTTTATTCCCAAAAAACTGACCCCAAATTTCTATAGCAGCTACTACCTGAAAAAGTTCAAGTAAAACTATATTTTTTGTTAATTCTCTTGATATCCACGCCTCTGGCCAAGCACCACAGTACCAGTGCTCTTTCCAAATTGCTGCAAAGCCTTTAGAACCAGCAGCATCTGTAAAAAGAAAAAAGTCTGCTGCAAAAATAAATTTATCCTGACCATTATATTCCTCTAAAAAATTGGCCCATACTACTAAATCCTCCTTAAGAGACTCTTAAACGAATGTGAGAGAACGGAGATTTTAAGCCTGCCGTAGAAATGTATAAACATCTAGAAAATATACGTCCTACCCTGGACGTGAATGCTAACAAACCCAACAAGGATTGCATTTCTCTTAAAATTACTTTCTTTTTCCGTAAAAGGACATAGATCAAATATTTTAATTTTTCCATTTTTTTTGAGCAGGTAACCTAAATTCAAATAAAGAGGTATCTATAAGAATACCCAAAAATCCAATAACTGTACATGGAAGAACAGTTTTTGAAACAGCTAAGGGAATCCCGAAAAAGGCAGAAATCTCTGTAAAAGTATTTAACAATTTTAAACAAAAATTAGAATCTTTTGGGCCTATGAATAAAAAATCATCAAGATAGTGTACAATTCCATCCCAATCTAACTGAACGGGCAAAACCCAATGGAGAAAAGATGAAGATTCCTCAAAATAAGCACATGATAGTGCACAACCCATTGGAAGACATTTGTCGAAAAATTAAAAAGCTGTCAAAGAAAAAACCTAGCGAGTTAAAAGCCTCTGGTGCAATTGGCAAAAGCCGAAAAGCTTTAAATATTTAAATATCGGCTTTAGCCAATAAGGCCCCATCTCCAACCATTCTAATTTTTTCAATCGCATCTTCAAAAGAAGCATATGATACAGAACATAACGAATCCTCTATATCATCATTCAATGATTTTCCACTGGAAAAAGATAAATGATGAATTAGTCTGAAACTATTTGGTTCTTTTTTGGGGGCTAAACCTAATGGAGATATCCTAACATTATTAAAAGGAGGAGCAGTAAAAGGGACGGCAATCCTACCTTCAGCCAATTCATTCTGTAATTTTTTCCAAACTATATCTGGGGCCTTATAACATGATTTTAAATTTTTAACTAATAAACACCCTTCACCTTGAAATGAAGGTAATGGAAAACCTGAATGAAAGCCATGCGTCAAAAAACTACCTTTCTCCTTGTTTGGGTATTTGCCCAACCACTGCAGCATATTTGCTAGGTTCACCGGAGTGTGTGCCTTTGTTAGTATGGTCTCTGTGTGATTGTAAGGCCATGTTCCTTTTGTAACATTTAGCAACTGGATGTGATCCTATGCAAAAGGAACACTCATGTTTGTATCGACATGACGTGTTCCATTCACACTGAGATTCATTATAAGAAAAACAAAAACCTTTCTTATATGCTGCTGTTACGTTACTTAACATACTTTGTCTAGAATTAGGAGGTTTCTGTGGGACAAATAAATTGAGCCATAAACCCACGTCTTTCATCCCTAATTTAAGAGTGGGGTAAATAGCCAATTTCTGACGGAAAGATTCGTCATATTGGAACCATCCCATACCACCGAAATTCCTATAGGCCTCCAATATTTGTTCGAGATGCTGAAATAAACCTCCACATAATTCAATTTTCTTTTCAGCCAATACGCTGGAAAAAATACAGTAACCTTGTAACCAGTTAAAGAAAGATCTAGGAATAAATTTAAGATCATTCTGTTTATCATCTGATTTTCTTTCATGACAAAAAGAAAATTATTTTGCAGACGGGAGAAGCGACATAACATCAATAAATTCTGGGGGCCGCTCTCCGCTTTCTCCAGAATCTGCCTTAGAAGGGTCTTCATGGTCAAGCCTTAAAGAGAAGTATTATAGCTCTTTTGCCAAGACTTGACCAACTGTGAAAAATTACTGTAAATCTTCATATTTATAGGGCTCCCAGACATTCTAGAAACTTCCAAAACTTTTAATTGGTTAAGAATTTCATATCTCATAAATTTAAAGAGACAGTAACCTAAATCACTGTAGCCTATTTTACCTCACAGAATAGCCTGAAATTTGAGCGGGAAGGAGGCGGGGCTGCAGCAAGCCCATGAAGACGGGCCCAAATGGATGTTCCCTCCTTTTACATTCTATTATAGATCATTTTTCCAGAAGAAAAGCTTAATTCTATTTTGCTTAAAAGTTTTTTTTATCTTATCAGTACATGTACACAGGGTTGTTTATAGTCGTTTCTAGACAGTTGAGTTTAGAAGCATTTTTTGGAAAGTAAAAAAAATGCGTTCAGGATGGATGTTCAGAGGCATTTGAAACGCCAAATGCCTGTAACAGCTTGTAAACGCGTGTAAACACGCTAACTTGCGTTTAGCCGCATTTCGTTTACAGTCGTTTTTAATGGAGATATATTTTTGACTATTTGAAAAATAAATATTTTTTTAAAAACGTTAACATTAATAAGTCACCGGGACCAGATGGCTTGCACCCGAGGGTCCTGGGGGAACTCAGTCAAGTAATTGCCAGACCATTGTTCCTAATTTTTACTGACAGTCTACTGACTGGAATGGTACCAGCTGATTGGAGCAAAGACAATGTAGCTCTAATATTTAAAAAAGGGCCAAAATATATCCCTGGGAATTACAGATCAGTTAGCCTAACATCAATAGTATGCAAGCTCTTGGAGGGGATGATAAGGGACTATATACAGGATTTTAGTAATGAAAACGGTATCATTAGCAGTAATCAGCGTGGATTCATGAAGAATCCTTCTTGCCAAACCAATCTATTAACATTCTATAAGGAGGTGAGCTGCCGTATAGATAAAGGAAGGCCCGTAGACGTGGTAGACATATCTGGATTTTGCAAAAGCATTTGACACAGTTCCCCATAAACGTTTACTGTACAAAGTTAGGTCCGTTTGCATGGACCATAGGGTGAGTACATTGATTGAAAACTGGCTACAAGGTAGGGCTGGGCGGTTTTCTCAAAAAAAAATCTGCGATTTTTAAAAAAAACAACTCGATTCACGATTCGAATCAAGTTTTTTTTTTTTTTTGGACACCGCGCCGGTCCTGAGGAGCTGCGGGCAGGAGTTTTTAGGTGAGGCAGCGGCTTCTGGCTAGTCCGCGGCGTCCGGCCTCGCGGACTAGGCGGAAGCTGCGGCCTCACCTAAAAGCTCCTGCCTGCAGCTCCTCAGGACCGGCGCGTTGTCCAAAAAAAAAAGTGTACAGGGGCACACTGAACACCCAGCATATAGCACAATGGCTGCAAAGGTGACAGTGTGTTGCTTGACCAAAAAACATGACAGTGTAGGATCATGTTGTGAGGATGCTTTTCTTCAGCAGGGACAGGGAAGCTGGTCAGAGTTGATGGGAAGATGGATGGAGCCAAATACAGGGCAATCCAGCAGGACACTGACTCTAAACATACAGCCAGACCTACAATGGTTTAGATCAAAGCATATTCATGTGTTAGGTCTGGACTTTGACTGGGCCATTCTAAATTCAATTGAAAATCTGTGGCAAGACTTAAAAATTTCTGTTCACAGACGCTCTCCGTCCAATCTGACAAAGCTTGAGCTATTTTGCAAAGAAACGTGGGCAAATATTTCACTCCCTAGATGTGCAAAGCTGGTAGAGACATACCCAAAAAGACCTACAACTGTATTTGCAGTGAACCGTGATTCTACAAAGTATTGACTACAATAAATGAATACAAATACAATGAATACAAATGCACGCCACACTTTTCACATATTTATTTGTAAAAAAAATTGAAAACCATTTATTATTTTCCTTCCACTTCACAATTATGTGCCACTTTGTGTTGGTCTATCACATAAAATCCCAATAAAATACATTTACATTTTTGGTTGTAACATGACAAAATGTGGAGAATTTCAAGGGGTATGAATACTTTTTCAAGGCACTGTATATTACCCTACTCACCAATAGGGATGAGCTTCGTGTTCGAGTCGAACCCATGTTCGACTCGAACATCGGCTGTTCGGTCGTTCACCGAATTGCGAACGATATGGGCCGTTCGCGCCAAATTCGTGTGGCGCGTCACGGCCCATAATTCACTGCGGCATCGCAGTGCATTGCTTGCTGATGATTGGCCAAGCATGCACTATGACCCGCATGCTTGGCCAATCACAGCGCCGCCTGAACAGAGAGCCGTAATTGGCCAAAGCCAAGGAGGCTTTGGCCAATTATGGCTCAGGGGATTTAGTACACGCCCCACACTATATAAGGCCGCCTGCACGGCGGCCCTGTGCAGTGTGTTCCGGTGTGCTGAGAGATAGAGAGAGAGAGAGACAGTGTCATTTCATTTGAGTTAGCTAGATTAGGCAGGACAGTCAGTCAGTTAGCTGCACTTAAAGTGTATTGTGTATATATATGCATCCCAGGTGTTGCATATATATATATATACACTGTATTCAGTTTAGCTAGATCCATTCCTGTTATCTTCTAGACTATTTACATTTAGTGCAGTGCGTCCTGCTCACAGTGTTCAGCTAGATCCGTTCCTGTTATCTTCCTACTGACAGGCAGGCTTGTCTTGTTACAGTATATAAAGCTACCTGAAGAAAATTACTGGTGTTCTTTTGATCCTATTAGTACCACAGTCAGGCAGCTAGACTATTTACATTTAGTGCAGTGCGTCCTGCTCACAGTGTTCAGCTAGATCCGTTCCTGTTATCTTCCTACTGACAGGCAGGCTTGTCTTGTTACAGTATATAAAGCTACCTGAAGAAAATTACTGGTGTTCTTTTGATCCTATTAGTACCACAGTCAGGCAGCTAGACTATTTACATTTAGTGCAGTGCGTCCTGCTCACAGTGTTCAGCTAGATCCGTTCCTGTTATCTTCTTACTGACAGGCAGGCTTGTCTTGTTACAGTATTTTGAAGAAAATTACTGGTGTTCTTTTGATCCTATTAGTACCACAGTCAGGCAGCTAGACTATTTACATTTAGTGCAGTGCGTCCTGCTCACAGTGTTCAGCTAGATCCGTTCCTGTTATCTTCCTACTGACAGGCAGGCTTGTCTTGTTACAGTATTTACAGCTACCTGAAGAAAATTACTGGTGTTCTTTTGATCCTATTAGTACCACAGTCAGGCAGCTAGACTATTTACATTTAGTGCAGTGCGTCCTGCTCACAGTGTTCAGCTAGATCCGTTCCTGTTATCTTCCTACTGACAGGCAGGCTTGTCTTGTTACAGTATATAAAGCTACCTGAAGAAAATTACTGGTGTTCTTTTGATCCTATTAGTACCACAGTCAGGCAGCTAGACTATTTACATTTAGTGCAGTGCGTCCTGCTCACAGTGTTCAGCTAGATCCTTTCCTGTTGTCTTCTTACTGACAGGCAGGCTTGTCTTGTTACAGTATTTTGAAGAAAATTACTGGTGTTCTTTTGATCCTATTAGTACCACAGTCAGGCAGCTAGACTATTTACATTTAGTGCAGTGCGTCCTGCTCACAGTGTTCAGCTAGATCCGTTCCTGTTATCTTCCTACTGACAGGCAGGCTTGTCTTGTTACAGTATATAAAGCTACCTGAAGAAAATTACTGGTGTTCTTTTGATCCTATTAGTACCACAGTCAGGCAGCTAGACTATTTACATTTAGTGCAGTGCGTCCTGCTCACAGTGTTCAGCTAGATCCGTTCCTGTTGTCTTCTTACTGACAGGCAGGCTTGTCTTGTTACAGTATTTTGAAGAAAATTACTGGTGTTCTTTTGATCCTATTAGTACCACAGTCAGGCAGCTAGACTATTTACATTTAGTGCAGTGCGTCCTGCTCACAGTGTTCAGCTAGAGCCGTTCCTGTTATCTTCCTACTGACAGGCAGGCTTGTCTTGTTACAGTATATAAAGCTACCTGAAGAAAATTACTGGTGTTCTTTTGATCCTATTAGTACCACAGTCAGGCAGCTAGACTATTTACATTTAGTGCAGTGCATCCTGCTCACAGTGTTCAGCTAGATCCGTTCCTGTTATCTTCTTACTGACAGGCAGGCTTGTCTTGTTACAGTATTTACAGCTACCTGAAGAAAATTACTGGTGTTCTTTTGATCCTATTAGTACCACAGTCAGGCAGCTAGACTATTTACATTTAGTGCAGTGCATCCTGCTCACAGTGTTCAGCTAGATCAGTTCCTGTTATCTTCCTACTGACAGGCAGGCTTGTCTTGTTACAGTATATAAAGCTACCTGAAGAAAATTACTGGTGTTCTTTTGATCCTATTAGTACCACAGTCAGGCAGCTAGACTATTTACATTTAGTTCAGTGCGTCCTGCTCACAGTGTTCAGCTAGATCCGTTCCTGTTATCTTCCTACTGACAGGCAGGCTTGTCTTGTTACAGTATATAAAGCTACCTGAAGAAAATTACTGGTGTTCTTTTGATCCTATTAGTACCACAGTCAGGCAGCTAGACTATTTACATTTAGTGCAGTGCGTCCTGCTCACAGTGTTCAGCTAGATCCGTTCCTGTTATCTTCCTACTGACAGGCAGGCTTGTCTTGTTACAGTATTTACAGCTACCTGAAGAAAATTACTGGTGTTCTTTTGATCCTATTAGTACCACAGTCAGGCAGCTAGACTATTTACATTTAGTGCAGTGCGTCCTGCTCACAGTGTTCAGCTAGATCCGTTCCTGTTATCTTCTTACTGACAGGCAGGCTTGTCTTGTTACAGTATTTTGAAGAAAATTACTGGTGTTCTTTTGATCCTATTAGTACCACAGTCAGGCAGCTAGACTATTTACATTTAGTGCAGTGCGTCCTGCTCACAGTGTTCAGCTAGATCCGTTCCTGTTATCTTCCTACTGACAGGCAGGCTTGTCTTGTTACAGTATTTACAGCTACCTGAAGAAAATTACTGGTGTTCTTTTGATCCTATTAGTACCACAGTCAGGCAGCTAGACTATTTACATTTAGTGCAGTGCGTCCTGCTCACAGTGTTCAGCTAGATCCGTTCCTGTTATCTTCTTACTGACAGGCAGGCTTGTCTTGTTACAGTATTTACAGCTACCTGAAGAAAATTACTGGTGTTCTTTTGATCCTATTAGTACCACAGTCAGGCAGCTAGACTATTTACAGTTAGTGCAGTGCGTCCTGCTCACAGTGTTCTGCTAAACCTACAAGTTAGTGGGGTGCGTCCTGCTCACAGTGTTCAGCTAAACCTACAAGTTAGTGGGGTGCGTCCACCTCACAGTGTTCAGCTAAACCTACAAGCTAGTGGGGTGCGTCCTGCTCACAGTGTTCAGCTAAACCTACAAGTTAGTGGGGTGCATCCACCTCACAGTGTTCAGCTAAACCTACAAGCTAGTGGGGTGCGTCCTGCTCACAGTGTTCAGCTAGATCCGTTTCTGTTATCTTCTTACTGACAGGCAGGCTTGTCTTGTTACAGTAAATACAGCTACCTGAAGAAAATTGCTGGTGTTCTTTTGATCCTATTAGTACCACAGTCAGGCAGTTAGTGCAGTGCGTCCTGCTCACAGTGTTCAGCTAAACCTACAAGTTAGTGGGGTGCGTCCACCTCACAGTGTTCAGCTAAAGCTACCTGTAGAAGGTTGGTGGTGTTCTCATACTACAGGCAGGCAGTTGATTTTGCTAGCTGCAGTATCAGTACATATATATATATATATATATATATATATATATATATATATATATATCCCAGCTTAGTGCAGCTACAGGCCATTAGTATGTCTGGAAGGCCAAGAAGGAGAGGCAGACAGTCACAAGCCAATAAGAGAGGGCAAGCAGGCTCTGTGTCTAGTGCTGGTCGTGGAGACGGTGCATCCTCATCAGCACGTGGCCATGGGACACGCTTGGCCTTTTTTTCAGCAGCTGGCCGTGTTGAGCCGCAACATGCGGAAGACTTGGTCGAGTGGATGACCAAGCCGTCCTCATCCTCCTCATCCTCTCTCACCCATGCCCAGGGTACTTTGTCTGGCAAAGCAGCGGCCTCTTCCCTCGGCTCAATGTCATCAGTGACTCCTTCCCTAGCCCCACCATGTCCTCCTGAGGAGTCCCTCGAACTGTTTGACCACAGTGTTGGGCAGGGCCGGTCCCAGGCGGGTGCACGGGGTGCAGTGAACCCAGGCGCCAGAGAGGTGGGGGCGCTGAAGCGCCAGAGTGCTCCCCTCCCTCCTCCTTCTCCCCTCCGTGCTTCTGGACACTTCTGGATAGCTCTGTCCGCAGGTCACCGCCGCGGCCGCTGTGCTTTTCACTGCTAGAGCCCGTCCCCCCTCCCTCCTCCTCCTGTCAGAGGAGAGCAGCCGCCGGAGATCGGAGCGGCTGGTCTCTGTGTTGAGAGAGACCAGCCGCGCCGTGACTTCGCTGGGGGGAGGAGGGGGGGCGGCCCGTGCCTGCAGCCTGACACAGGTTCTCTCCTCCTCTGTCTCTCACTCCCGCCTAAGCTGCTGCCTGTCTCGATCTGTTCTTCACCCCGGCGGCGCGGCTTCACACTGTCCTCTCTAGCTGCTGCACGGGTGTTATGTGTCTGTACTGATAGAGGGAGGTTTGTCCCTGGGGGGGTCTGTACTAATGGGGGGTTGTCCTGGGGGTCTGTACTAATGGGGGGTTGTCCTGGGGGTCTGTACTAATGGGGGGGCTGTCCTGGGGGGTCTGTAATAATGGGGGGGCTATCCTGGGGGGTCTGTACTAATGGGGGGGTTGTCCTGGGGGGTCTGTACTAATGGGGGGTTGTCCTGGGGGTCTGTACTAATGGGGGGTTGTCCTGGGGGTCTGTACTAATGGGGGGTTGTCCTGGGGGTCTGTACTAATGGGGGGGCTGTCCTGGGGGGTCTGTACTAATGGGGGGGCTGTCCTGGGGGGTCTGTACTAATGGGGGGGCTGTCCTGGGGGGTCTGTACTAATGGGGGGGTTGTCCTGGGGGGTCTGTACTAATGGGGGGTTGTCCTGGGGGTCTGTACTAATGGGGGGTTGTCCTGGGGGTCTGTACTAATGGGGGGTTGTCCTGGGGGTCTGTACTAATGAGGGGGCTGTCCTGGGGGGTCTGTACTAATGGGGGGGCTGTCCTGGGGGGTCTGTACTAATGGGGGGGTTGTCCTGGGGGTCTGTACTAATGGGGGGTTGTCCTGGGGGTCTGAACTAATGGGGGGGTTGTCCTGGGGGTCTGTACTAATGGGGGGCTGTCCTGGGGGTCTAGACTAATGGGGGGCTGTCCTGGGGGGTCTGTACTAATGGGGGGGCAGTCCTGGGGGGTCTGTACTAATGGGGGGGCTGTCCTGGGGGGTCTGTACTAATGGGGGGGTTGTCCTGGGGGGTCTGTACTAATGGGGGGTTGTCCTGGGGGTCTGTACTAATGGGGGGTTGTCCTGGGGGTCTGTACTAATGGGGGGTTGTCCTGGGGGTCTGTACTAATGAGGGGGCTGTCCTGGGGGGTCTGTACTAATGGGGGGGCTGTCCTGGGGGGTCTGTACTAATGGGGGGGTTGTCCTGGGGGTCTGTACTAATGGGGGGTTGTCCTGGGGGTCTGAACTAATGGGGGGGTTGTCCTGGGGGTCTGTACTAATGGGGGGTTGTCCTGGGGGTCTAGACTAATGGGGGGCTGTCCTGGGGGGTCTGTACTAATGGGGGGGCTGTCCTGGGGGGTCTGTACTAATGGGGGGGCTGTCCTGGGGGGTCTGTACTAATGGGGGGGTTGTCCTGGGGGGTCTGTACTAATGGGGGGTTGTCCTGGGGGTCTGTACTAATGCGGGAGTTGTCCTGGGGGGTCTGTACTAATGGGGGGTTGTCCTGGGGGTCTGTACTAATGGAGGGGTTGTCCTGGGGGGTCTGTACTAATGGGGGGTTGTCCTGGGGGGTCTGTACTAATGGGGGGGTTGTCCTGGGGGTCTGTACTAATGGGGGGTTGTCCTGGGGGGTCTGTACTAATGGGGGGGGTTGTTCTGGGGGTCTGTACTAATGGGGGGGTTGTCCTGGGGGTCTGTACTAATGGGGGGTGGTCCTGGAGGGTCTGTACTAATGGGGGGGTTGTCCTGGGGGGTCTGTACTAATGGGGGGGTTGTCCTGGGGGTCTGTACTAATGGGGGGGTTGTCCTGGGGGTCTGTACTAATGGGGGGTTGTCCTGGGGGTCTGTACTAATGGGGGGGTTGTCCTGGGGGGTCTGTACTAATGGAGGGGGAGTTGTCTTGGGGGGTCTGTACTAATGAAGGGGGGTTGACCTGGGGGGTCTGTACTAATGAAGGGGGGGATTTGTCCTGGGGGGTCTGTACTAATGGAGGGATTTGTCCTGGGGGTCTGTACTAATGGAGGGGGGTGTTTGTCCTGGGGGTCTGTACTAATGGAGGGGGGTGTTTGTCCTGGGGGTCTGTACTAATGGAGGGGGGTTGTCCTGGGGGGGTCTGTACTAATGGAGGGGGGTTGTTCTGGGGGAGTCTGTACTAATGGAGGGGGGTGTTTGTCCGGGAGGGTCTGTACTAATGGAGGGGGGATGTCCTGGGGGGGTTGTACTAATGGAGGGGTGTTTGTCCTGGTGGGGGGTCTGTACTATTGGAGGGGGGTTTGTCCTGGTGGGGGGTCTGTACTAGAGGAGGGGGGTTTGTCCTGGGGGGGTCTGTACTAATGAAGGGGGGATTTGTCCTGTGGGGGTCTGTACTAGTGGAGGGGGGGGTTTCCTGGGGGGTCTGTAGTAATGGTGGGGGTTTGTCCTGGGGGGGTCTGTACTAATGGAGGGGGGGTTTGTCCTGGGGGGTCTGTACTAATGAAGGGGGATTTGTCCTGTGGGGGTCTGTACTAGTGGAGGGGGGGTTCTCCTGGGGGGTCTGTACTAATGGAGGGGGTTTGTCCTGGGGGTCTGTACTAATAGAGGGGGGGTTTGTCCTGGGGGTCTGTACTAATGGAGGGGGGTTGTCCTGGGGGGTCTGTACTAATGAAGGGGGGCTTTGTCCTGGGGGGATCTGTACTAATGGAGGGGGGGTTGTCCTGGTGGGGGTCTACTAATGGAGGGGGGGTGGTTTGTCCTGGGGGGGGTCTATACTGATGAAGGGGGGGTCTGTATTGAGAGAGGGGTTTATACTTAGTGGGGGGTCTGCACTGACGAAGGGGGGTCTATACTTAGTGGAGGGGAGTCTGTACTGAGGGGCAACTAAAGTTGGTGGAAGGAGGGTGACACCATGTTATACCGCACCTGGTGACACCAACCCTAGTGACGTCACTGCAGCTGCGGGCTCTCCTTTCGCCCCTTCCCCTCCCTCTCCCTCTCCTCCGCACGTGCACTGCTATACTAGTGAGCGGCGCTGGCCAGCACAGCCTCCCACTATGTTTCTTCCGCCGCCTTTATATCAGCCAGGGAAAAATAGAATAGAAAAAGGAGAAGAGGATTGTGGGATATGTAGTCCCGAGGACTGGCAGCCCCACTGTAACACGGAAACTGCAGCCCACACAGCAGGCTCAGCTGAATGGGAGAGAGAGATACAGGAGCCTGGGAAAGCTTTCAGGGAAGTACACCCAGGACTCCAGAGGGAGAGGGCAGTGCTGAGGGAACACCATCAGAGAGGAAACCCCACTGCCCTGCGCCACCAGAGGGAAAGACACACAGCCTGGTGCCATCCCTGGCAGAGAAAGGAATGGAGTCATTGCCAGAATACAGATCTGTGTTCTACCCAGCGGAGTCACCGTGGGCAATTCAGAGTGAGCTGACTCCTGATCAGAGGAACCATCGCTGGGTCAGGTGAGAGGGCCGATCGGCCATTATCTACTAATGTCCATAGGAACTGCAGTCTCTGACCATCTCCTGTATCATGTCTTCAGTCTCTGACCTTCTCTTGTATCATGTCTTCAGTCTCTGACCTTTTCTTGTATCATGTCTGCAGTCTCTGACCATCTCATGTATCATGTCTGCAGTCTCTGACCATCTCCTGTACTATGTCTGCAGTCTCTGATCATCTCCTGTACCGTGTCTGCAGTCTCTGATCATCTCCTGTACTATGTCTACAGTCTCTGATCATCTCCTGTACTATGTCTACAGTCTCTGATCATCTCCTGTACTATGTCTGCAGTCTCTGATCATCTCCTGTACCATGTCTGCAGTCTCTGATCATCTCCTGTACTATGTCTGCAGTCTCTGATCATCTCCTGTACCATGTCTACAGTCTCTGATCATCTCCTCTACTATGTCTGCAGTCTCTGATCATCTCCTGTACCATGTCTACAGTCTCTGATCATCTCCTGTACTATGTCTGCAGTCTCTGATCATCTCCTGTACTATGTCTGCAGTCTCTGACTATCTCTTGTATCATGTCTACAGTCTCTGACCATCTCCTGTACTATGTCTGCAGTCTCTGAACATCTCCTGTACCATGTCTGCAGTCTCTGATCATCTCCTGTACTATGTCTGCAGTCTCTGATCATCTCCTGTACCATGTCTGAAGTCTCTGATCATCTCCTGTACCATGTCTGAAGTCTCTGATCATCTCCTGTACTATGTCTGCAGTCTCTGACCATCTATTCTATCTTGTCTGTAGTCTCTGACCATCTCCTGTATTATGTCTGCAGTCTCTGATCATCTCCTGTACTATGTCTGCAGTCTCTGACCATCTCTTGTATCATGTCTGCAGTCTCTGATCATCTCCTGTACCATGTCTGCAGTCTCTGATCATCTCCTGTACCATGTCTACAGTCTCTGACCATCTATTCTATCTTGTCTGTAGTCTCTGACCATCTCCTGTATTATGTCTGCAGTCTCTGACCATCTCCTGTACTATGTCTGCAGTCTCTGACTGTCTCTTGTATCATGTCTACAGTCTCTGACCATCTCCTGTACTATGTCTGCAGTCTCTGATCATCTCCTGCACCATGTCTGCAGTCTCTGACCACCTCCTGTACTATGTCTGCAGTCTCTGATCATCTCCTGTACTATGTCTGCAGTCTCTGATCATCTCCTGTACTATGTCTACAGTCTCTGATCATCTCCTGTACCATGTCTGCAGTCTCTGATCATCTCCTGTACTATGTCTGCAGTCTCTGATCATCTCCTATACCATGTCTACAGTCTCTGATCATCTCCTGTACCATGTCTGCAGTCTCTGATCATCTCCTGTACTATGTCTGCAGTCTCTGATCATCTCCTGTACCATGTCTGCAGTCTCTGATCTTCTCCTGTACCATGTCTGCAGTCTCTGATCATCTCCTGTACTATGTCTGCAGTCTCTGATCATCTCCTGTACCATGTCTGCAGTCTCTGACTGTCTCTTGTATCATGTCTACAGTCTCTGACCATCTCCTGTACTATGTATGCAGTCTCTGACCATCTCCTGTACTATGTCTGCAGTCTCTGATCATCTCCTGTACCATGTCTGCAGTCTCTGATCATCTCCTGTACCATGTCTACAGTCTCTGATCATCTCCTGTACCACGTCTGCAGTCTCTGATCATCTCCTGTACCATGTCTGCAGTCTCTGATCATCTCCTGTATTATGTCTGCAGTCTCTGACCATCTCTTGTATCATGTCTGCAGTCTCTGATCATCTCCTGTACTATGTCTGCAGTCTCTGACCATCTCTTGTATCGTGTCTGCAGTCTCTGATCATCTCCTGTACTATGTCTGCAGTCTCTGACCATCTCTTGTATCATGTCTGCAGTCTTTGACCGTATCCTGTATTATGTCTGGGGACTCTTTCTAACAGAAGCCCTCTCTGTGTGCATCAGAGAGACTCCCCTCCAGGTCTCATTAGTGTTCTCTCTTCCTGTATTTTCTTTATTGTTAAGAGATCATGGGAGGATTTCAGGGTAACGAATACTTCTTAGAGGAGCAGCTCTGTATTTGAGTCGTTGCCATAGAATCGTTTGTAAAGGGGAGGAGTTGGTAAGATGACCACGCCCATGTGGGGGCGCCAGAAATATTTCTGCACCCAGGCGCCGGTGACCCTAGGATCGGCCCTGGTGTTGGGTACATGCTCCAGGAGGATGCCCAGTGTTTGGAAGGCTCTGATGATGATACTGAGCTCGATGAAGGCAGTAACATGAGCACGGACAGAGGGGGTGCCCAAGAAGGACAGCAATCTGGCAGTCATGCTCCCCCTGCTGCAGCATACTGCCAGGTTTGCTCCAGTGATGAGGAGGGAGGGGATGATGAGGTCACTGACTCAACGTGGGTGCCTGATAGGAGAGAGGAGGAGGAGGCGGCACATCACCAACGAGGCAGGATGCCCTCCAGGGGCCAGCCTAAGGGCAGCACATTGACTGCATCACACCCCAAAGCTCCACATGTGCAGGGCGCTGCAGTCTCTGCGCGTTATTCAAAAAGTTCTTTGGTGTGGGCCTTTTTTGAGACGAGTGCATCAGATCGCACCGCTGCTATTTGCAACATATGTCTCAAGCGTATCTCACGTGGCCAAAACATCTCCCGCTTGGGTACCACATGCTTGACCAGACATATGTTGACCTGCCATGCAGTTCGTTGGCAAGCGTATCTAAAAGACCCACACCAAAGAACAAAGAGGACCTCTCCTTGCTCCTCATCAGCTGAAATTTCCAACCCCACTAGACCTTCAGTCCTCTCTGAGACCTGCACTGAGAGGAATGAAGGTGTAGAATTAGGTGTGTCACAGCCAATAACTTGTGGGCAATCTGCTTTTGGTACACCGACGTCAGATTGTACCAGGCAAATTTCCCTGCCCCAGCTGCTGCTCCGCCGAAAGAAGTTTGCTCCCAGCCATCCACATGCCCAGCGGTTGAATGCTAGCTTGGCAAAATTGCTAGCACTTCAACTGCTGCCTTTTCAGTTTGTAGACTCTGCCCCCTTCCGTGAGTTTGTGGAATGTGCGGTTCCTCAGTGGCAGATACCCAAACGCCACTTTTTCTAACGGAAGGCGATTCCGGCTCTCTACCGGCATGTGGAAGGCAATGTCCATGCCTCGCTGGACAGGGCGGTCAGCGGTAAGGTGCATATTACCGCTGACTCATGGTCCAGCAGGCATGGACAGGGACGTTACCTAAGTTTCACGGCGCATTGGGTGACTCTGCTGACAGATGGGAAGGATGCAGGACAAGGTGCAGTAGTGTTGGAGGTTGTTCCACCACCACACCTCCAAAATGCTAGTGATTGTGACACACTTCTCTCCTCCACCCCCTCCTCTTCTTCTTCCTCCATGGCCTCTTCCTCGGAACCAGCGGTGCTCCGTAGTCGTTCAAGGGGCTACGCAAGTACGCAGGCAAAAAGATGCCATGCGGTGCTTGAGCTGGTGTGCTTGGGGGACAGGAGCCACACTGGGGCAGAGGTTCTGTCAGCTCTGCAGGGGCAGGTTCAGAGGTGGTTGACGCCACGCTAACTTAAGGCAGGAATGGTGGTTTGCGACAATGGCACCAACCTCCTCTCTGCCCTCCGACAGGGACAAATGACCCATGTGCCCTGTTTGGCTCACGTCCTTAACTTGGTGGTGCAGCGGTTCTTGGGCAGGTACCCGGGCTTACAGGATGTCCTGAGGCAGGCCAGGAAAGTCTGTGTGCATTTCCGCCGGTCATATAATGCCAGTGCTCGGCTGACGGACCTCCAAAAGGAGTTTAACCTGCCCAAGAACCGCTTAATCTGTGATATGCCCACCAGGTGGAACTCAACGTTAGCCATGCTGCAGCGGCTGCACACGCAGCAGAGGGCCATCAATGAGTACCTGTGCGACTATGGCACCAGGACAGGGTCAGGGGAGCTTGTTTTTTTTCCCCACGCCAGTGGGCCATGATCAGGGATGCATGCACTGTCCTGTCACCATTTGAGGAGGCCACGAGGATGGTGAGCAGTGACAGTGCATGCATCAGTGACACTGTCCCCCTTGTCCACCTGTTGGAGCACACGCTGCATGGAATAATGGACAGGGCACTTGAGGCAGAACAGAGGCAGGAAGAGGAGGACTTCCTTAGCTCTCAAGGCCCCCTTTATCCAGACAGTGTTCCTGCATGCCCGCCGATCACACAGGAAGAGGACGAGGAGGAGGAGGAGGAGGAGGAAGATTGTGTCAGTATGGAGGTGGAGCCTGGCACTCAGCATCAGCAGCAGTCTTTAAGGGATCAGTCCCAAGAAACACATGGACTTGTACGTGGCTGGGAGGAGGTGGCTGCGGACCATGTCGTCCTTAGTGACCCAGAGGACTCCGGACCGAATGCCTCAGCAAACCTACGCTGCATGGCCTCCCTGATCCTGCAAAGCCTGCGTAAGGATCCTCGTATTCGTGGTATCAAGGAGAAGGACCAATACTGGCTGGCAACCCTCCTTGATCCACGTTACAAGGGTAAGGTTGCGGACCTTATCTTGCCATCGCAGAGGGAGCAGAGGATGAAACATCTTCGGGAGGCCTTGCAGAAAGGTCTGTGCAACGCGTTCCCAGAGACTGGGAGGTTACAAACTCCTGTTTCTGGACAACGTGTTGCTGAGGCTTCGGTCAGTCAAAGAAGGAGCGGTGGAGAAGGTGGCCGTCTGACCGATGCGTTCAGACAATTTTTTGGTCCGCAGCCCCAAGGTATGATCGGTTCCAGCAACCATCGCCAGCGTCTGTTTTACATGGTGCAGGAATACCTAAGGGCAAGATCAGACTTGGACACCTTTCTCACCGAAAATCCTCTGGGTTACTGGGTCTTGAGGATGGATCACTGGCCAGAGCTTGCACAGTATGCAATTGAGCTACTGGCCTGTCCTGCATCCAGCGTTCTTTCGGAACGCACATTCAGTGCTGCTGGAGGCGTGGTAACCGATCACAGGGTGCGTCTGTCCACCGACTCGGTCGATCGACTGACCTTCATAAAAATGAATCAGTCTTGGATCACCACCAGCTACCAAGCACCTGATGCTGATGTAACCGAATAATTTTTTTTGAAATCTCAGATCCCTTCAAAGACTGCCTATGCTGATGCTGAGCGACTATCCCTGAGTAATTATCCTCTTCCTCCTCAATCATCACGCTGATAGCTTGTAAGAACATTTTTGGTTCTGGGCGCCACCACCAGTGCCTAAGGCACAATTTTTCAGCCCCTGTTTAACAGGGGCGTGTAATTACAATTTTTGATGTAATACTTTGCAGCAGGGCTCGTTCCTGCATTCCAACTAGAGTGTCTGTGAGGGGTTGCAGTGTTGTGGCACCAGCACCAGTGCCTAAGGCCCATTTTTTCTGCCCCTGTTTAACAGGGGCGTGTAATTACAATTTTTGATGCAATACTTTGCAGCAGGGCTCATTCCTGCGTTCCAACTAGACTGTCTGTGAGGGGTTGCAGTGCTGTGGCACCAGCACCAGTGCCTAAGGCCCAATTTTTCTGCCCCTGTCTAACAGGGGTGTGTAATTACAATTTTTGATGCAATACTTTGCAGCAGGGCTCGTTCCTGCATTCCAACTAGAGTGTCTGTGAGGGGTTGCAGTGTTGTGGCACCAGCACCAATGCCTAAGGCCCAATTTTTCTGCCCCTGTCTAACAGGGGCGTGTAATTACAATTTTTTATGCAATACTTTGCAGCAGGGCTCGTTCCTGCGTTCCAACTAGAGTGTCTGTGAGGGGTTGCAGTGTTGTGGCACCAGCACCAGTGCCTAAGGCCCAATTTTTCTGCCCCTGTCTAACAGGGGCGTGTAATTACAATTTTTGATGCAATACTTTGCAGCAGGGCTCGTTCCTGCGTTCCAACTAGAGTGTCTGTGAGGGGTTGCAGTGTTGTGGCACCAGCACCAGTGCCTAAGGCCCAATTTTTCAGCCCTTGTTTAACAGGGGCGTGTAATTACAATTTTTGATGCAATACTTTGCAGCAGGGTTCGTTCCTGCGTTCCAACTAGAGTGTCTGTGAGGGGTTGCAGTGTTGTGGCACCAGCACCAGTGCCTAAGGCCTAATTTTTCAGCTCCTGTTCAACAGGGGCATGTAATTACAATTCTTGATCTAATATTTCACAGCAGGGCCCTGTGAGGGCTTACAGTGTTGTGGCCACAGCAACACCTAAGGCCCAAATTTCTGCTGAGTATATAGGGCAGGACCCTACTTTCAAACATCTAACTTACAAACGACTCCTACTTGCAAACGGAAGGAGACAACAGGAAGTGAGATGAAATCTACCCCTAGGAAGGGAAATTCTCTCCTGTAAGAGTTAATATGGGAAAAACATTTCTCCTTTCCACTGATGCTTTCCAATCCTTGTTCCACAAAAAACCCAAATTTTCAAAAAACATTTTTCATTGGGACAAAAAGTGAGGTGAAATCTTCTGAAGAGGAGGAAAGACAGCAAAACAAATGTCACAGGGGTGATAACCCTTCCCTATGTTTTTCAAAAAGCTTAAAAAAGATTTTTTGGCTGGAGCTAAACACGTTAAAAATGTTCAAAATTACAAACAGATTCTACTTAACAACAAACCTACAGTCCCTGTCTTGTTTGAACCGCCTGTATACTGCTGTTCAGAGTATATAGGGCCTGGTGGCCCCACACCTTTCCTTATTTTAATTTGGGTGCGGGGTTCCCCTTTATATCCATACAAGTCCCAAAGGGCCTGGTAATGGACTGGGGGGTACCCATGCCATTTGTCTCTGAGATTTTTTCCTTTAAAAATGACATTTGGTGCAGGGACTGTTTTAAACACGGGAAACACGCGTCACTTTACAGGAATACTATAGACACCCCCCAGGTACGATATTTAAAGGAATATTTCACTTTTTTTTTTTACTTTAAGCATCATTAAAATCACTGCTCCCGAAAAAACGGCCGTTTTTAAACGTTTTTTTTGCATTGATACATGTCCCCTGGGGTAGAACCCGGGTCCCCAAACCCTTTTTAGGACAATACCATGCAAATTAGCCTTTAAAATGAGCACTTTTGATTTCGAACGTTCGAGTCCCATAGACGTCAATGGGGTTCTAACGTTCGTGCGAACTTTCGGTCCGTTCGCAGGTTCTGGTGCGAACCGAACCGGGGGGTGTTCGGCTCATCCCTACTCACCAACACTAGATGGCTCTCTGAGCCACGCAGGCATTATTGATTTTTAGATATTTTGTCTTTCCTTCACTCCTCCTTCCTTCTTTGCATGCAGTCATCAGATGGTAGTAGATGGCTTCACAAAATCAAACATGTGTGGATGTGTAATCTCCCTTTTACTCCTCTTCCACTCCTCCAATGCAAATTCCAGGCTCAAGGTAGCAAATGCATCATGTGGAAAGGATAGAAGAAATCCCCATAGTGTAATACTGTTAAGCTTTATTAAAACATTAAAAACTAAATTTCACTTACACTAATACAGATCATAAAAGCATATAAACTATCCAAGCGGCCACCACGACGTGCGGGTTGGCTGTTCAAACTCTTCACTGACTATCCTCACTTGACGGGCGTTTTGCCCCTCCCACTGGGTGTCTTCAGAAGCTTTTATGATCTGCATCGATGTAAGTGTAATTGCTTTTTTAACATTTTAACATTTTCATAACAGTAACATTTTAACAGTATTACACTATGGGGATTTCTTCTATCCTTTCCTATATGAAGCATTTTCTGCCTTGAGCTTGGAGTTTGCATTGGAGGAGTGGAGGAGGAGTTATCCCCTGTACACACGACCAGTTTTGCCGTCGGAATAAACTCTGAAGGTTTCTCTGATGGAACTCCAATGGAATTCCGCTCAAGCGGTCTTGCCTACACACGGTCACACCAAAGTCCGACCGTCCAGAATGCAGTGATGTCAAACACGTACGACGGACTAGAAAAAGGAAGTGCAATAGCCAGTAGCCAATAGCTTCCGTCTCGTACTTGCTTCAGAGCATGCGTCGTTTTTGGTCCGTCGGAACAGCATACAGACGAGCGGGTTTCCCAATAGGAATTGGTTTAGTCGGAAATACTTAGAACATGTTCTATTTCTAGGTTTGTCAGAATTTTCGAAAAAAATAGTCCGATGAGGCATACACACGATCAGAATAGACGATGAAAAGCTTCCATCGTACTTTTTCGGTCGGACATTCCGCTCGTGTGTACGCAGCATAAGAGGGAGATTATACATCCACACGTTTGATTTTTTGAAGTCATCTACTACCATCTGATGATGACTGCATGCAAAGAAGGAAGGAGGAGTGAAGGAGAGACAAAATATCTAAACATCATTAATTACTAATACCTGTGTGGCTCAGAGAGTGTCTATGAGTAGGGTAACATAGGTGGGGAGCACGCCACTGTGAAACTTCACTGGAACAAGACACATTTTTATATATGGACAAGTTACTATGCACAGAGCACTTTATTAATTTTGAGCACTTCCTATATGAACATTTTGTATTGTAATTAGAAATATATACTAATCTCACTTATAGCACTTTGGTTAGTTTGTTTGATCCTATATGCAATATTAGGTTTATAGTAATCTTTTGCACAACTGATATTTATAGTCTTTTGGTACCATAGGTGTTTAAGGGGAGCCCTGTAGATACATGGATTAACAGCAGACCTCTTATGTTTAAAAGTTTTATTCAGAAAAAAAAGAGTCCAATATGGCCAGCCGGAGGTAGTCTCCAGCTATATCAGGTGACAATCATCTCATGTCTATGAGTAGCTTTTCATGCTACCCATGAATGCTAATTTTTTACACTGTTTGACTTTGTTCACTTATAGATTCATAACAGTAACATTCTGTTTGCTCTAAATCTCTAATATTATTTAGAACAGGTTTATTTTACTGTACCCTCCAGAAATGCTGTCTCCCTATGAGCAGTTTATATCTATGTATGGTAGCATATTATCTGCTTTGTAGGTACCAGGAAGCGTCAGGCAGACACAGCGCATCTGTACACCAGCCAAGTCGTACAATATATTCACAACAAGAATTTAATTTCATTTACTTCTGAACATTCAGAGGAGAGTTTTGATTATATTTTGGCTACAGGGATTTATTTGCCCTCATTTAATTAAATAAAACCATAGGGTGTAACTCTCGTTAAATAAAGAGAAGGAGAATCCCACCAAAGGCATCATGATGAAAAGGGAAACTTCTAGCCAAAATAGCCTAATATAGTTATTAAATAAATGAACATGAGACTAAGAAAACCTAGACACAAGTAAGAAGTTTATAGTCTAATAAAACAAATTAAAAGAGAAATTCCAGCTTTGTTCCATGCTGTTTTAAATACTACAATAATGCAATAGGGTTGATTTACTAAAACTGGAGAGTGCAAAATCTGGTGCAGCTGTGCATGGGGGGCAATCAACTTCTATTTTCAGCTTGTTTAAAGTGTAAGTTCACTTTTACAGAAAAATCTGTGAGGTGAACTTACACAGGACCCCCTCCTCACCCCCAGCGACGTCACTAGGGCTGGTGTAACCTGGTTGCGGAAAAAATCGGTGTCTCCCCCCTCCACCAACTATAGTCCCTCCTCAGTACAGACCCCCCCACCTCAGTACAGACCCACCTCCACTAACTACAGACCCCCTCTCTCAGTATAGCCCCCCCACTAAATACAGATCCCCCTCCCTCAGTACCGACCCCCTCACTAAGTACAGACCCCCCTTCCTCAGTATAGATCCCCCCCCACTATGTACAGACCCCCTCCATCAGTATAGACCTCCCCCTCAGTACAGACCCCCCTCCCTCAGTATAGACCTCCCCATCAGTACAGACCCCCCTCCATCAGTATAGATCTCTCCCTCAGTACAGACCCCCTTCAAAAAGTACAGACCTCCTTTCCTCAGTATAGACCCCCCCTCACTAAGTACTGACCTCCCCCCTCAGTGCAGACCCCCCTCCATCCCTCTAGACTCCCCCTCAGCACAGACCCCTCCATCAGTATAGACACCCCCTCAGTGCAGACCTCCCCAATCCATATAGACACCCCCTCAGTGCAGACCTCTTCATCAGTATAGACACCCCCTCAGTGCAGACCCCCCATCAGTGCAGACCCCCCCATCAGTATAGACCCCCCCCTCAGTGCATACCCCCTCATCAGTATAGACCTCCCTCAGTGCAGACCCCTCATCACTATAGACCCCCCATCAGTATAGACCCCCCCAGTTCAGACACCCCCCATCAGTATAGACACCCCCTCAGTGCAGACCCCTCATCAGTATAGACACCCCCCTCAGTGCAGACCCCCCATCAGTATAGACACCCCCCTTAGTGCAGATCCCCCATCAGTGCAGACCCCCCAATCAGTGCAGACCCCCCATCTGTATAGACCCCCCTCTCCCCTCCCATAGCACCCCCCTGCACATGTCCATCTACATATAGTAAAGTGTACAGACCTCAGAACAGCGCGGACAGATATACACAGAGGTGTGTGTGTCTCGGCCTCCTCCTCCTGTGTGGATGTAAACAGAGAAGGTGGCTTCGGTCCACTCCGCTGAGGGAGACAGCTGTGAGACTCGAGAGGCGCAGATCAGTGTAGGGCAGCGGGCGGTGTTAGCGGGGTGTCACCCCTCTGGCGGGTGTCACCCAGGTGTGGGCTGCACCCCCACCTAGCAACGCCACTACTCATCCCCCATCCCGCTGACCAGGAATGCAGCGATCTCCTGTTCTGAGCCCTGCTACAGCCGCCTCATCGGTCCGGGGCTTAGAAGACCCCCTGGCATTCACGCGTCTTCTTCTCAGCTGACAGGCCGGGCTAGACCCACCTCAGTGCAGACCTCCCATCGGTATAGACCCCCCTCAGTGCAGACCCCCCATCAGTATAGACCCCCCATCAGTATAGACACCTGCTCAGTGCTGTCCCCCCATCAGTATAGACACCACCCTCAGTGCAGACCCCCAATAAGTATAGACACCTCCCCTCAGTGCAGACCCCCGATCAGTATAGACACCCCCCTTAGTGTAGACCCCTATTAGTAGAGACCCCCCATCAGTATAGACCCCCTCAGTGCAGACCCCCCCAATCAGTATAGAACCCCTCAGTGCAGACCCCCCATCAGTATACACACCCCCCTCAGTGCAGACCCCCCATCAGTATAGACACCCCCCCTCAGTGCAGACCCCCTCAGTATAGACACCCCCCTCAGTATAGACCCCCTCATCAGTATAGACACCGCCCCTCAGTGCAGACCCCCTCAGTATAGACACCCCCCTCAGTATAGACCCCCTCATCAGTATAGACACCCCCCTCAGTATAGACACCCCCTCCACCAGTATAGACCTGCCCTCAGTGCAGACGCCCTCAATCCATATAGACCACCCTCTCCCCTCCCCGTGCACATGTCCATCTACATAGTAAAGTGTAGAGACCTCAGAACAGTGCGGACGGATATACACAGTGTATGTCTCTCGGGCTCCTCCTCCTCCTGTGTGGATGTAAACAGAGAGGGGGTGACGGATTCGGTCCACTTTCCACTGAGGGACACAGACGCGAGACCCGAGAGGTGCAGATCAGTGTAGGGCAGCGGGCGGTGTTAGCGATGTTAGCGGTGCCGCTACCCACGGGTGTCACCCCTCTGGCGGGTGTCAATTGGGTGCAGGCCGCACCCCCCTCAGCGACGCCACTGCTCACCCCCTGTCCCACTGACCAGTAGCAGAGTGATCTCCCGTTCTGAGCCCTGCTATAGCCGCGCCACGGGTCCGGGATTTAAACCCCCCCCGCATTCACGCGTCTTCTTCCCCGCTGACAGGCCGGGCTACGCGGGTTCTGATTGGTCGTGCCACCCATGTGATGGCACAGACCAATTAGAATGCTCCGAAATGTCCCTCCTGATGGGGTACGTTTTGGAGATTTAGCTGTGCGGATTTCTAAGCCCCAGACCCCTGACGCGGCTATACCGGGGCTCAGAACGGGAGATTACGGTCATCCAGGTCAGTGGGACTGGGGGGGGGGTGAGGAGGGGGTCCTGTGTAAATTCACCTTACAGATTCTTCTGTAAAGGTGAACTTACTCTTTAACCACTTGCCGACCAGCCGCCGTCATTATACGGCGTCAGGTCGGCTCGGTACTGGTATGTTGGCTCCTTTAAGAGCCATAGCAGGCACGCACCCGCTGCACGGCGGGGGACCCGATGCACGTGGCCGACAGCCGCGATGTCCGCCGGCCACCCGCGATCATGGGCACGAGAGCCAGGAAGGGGATTTGTGTGTGTAAATGCACAAATCCCCATTCTAACAGGGAAGGAGAGACAGATCTGCTGTTCCTACTAATTAGGAGCAGCGATCTGTCTCCTCCTCCAGTCAGTCACATCCCCCCACACTTAGAAACACTCACGAGGGAACATATTTAAGCCCTTGATCGCCCCTAGTGTTAACCCCTTTCCTGCCAGTGACATTTGCACAGTAATTAGTGCATTTTTATAGCACTGATCGTTGTATAAATGTCAATGATCCCAAAAAAGTGTCAAAAGTGTCCGATCTGTCTGCCGCAATTTCGCAGTCCCGCTAAAAATCGCAGATGGCCGCCATTACTAGTAAAAAAAATAATAATAAAAATGCCATAAATCTATCCCCTATTTTGTAGATGCTATAACTTTTGCGCAAACCAATCAATATACACTTATTGCTAATTTTTACCAAAAATATGTAGAAGAATACATACATTGGCCTAAACTGATGAAGAAACTTTTTTTTTTTGGATATTTATTATAGCAAAAAGTAAAAAATATTATTTTGTTTTTCAAAATTGTCGCTCTTTTTTTGTTTATAGTTTAAAAAGTAAACACCGCAGAGGGGGTCAAATACCACCAAAAGAAAGCTCTATTTGTGGGAAAAAAAGGACGTCAATTTTGTTTGGGTAAAGCGTTGCATGACCGAGCAATTGTCAGTTAAAGCGACGCAGGGCTGTATCGGAAAAATGGCCTGGTCATTAAGGGGGAAAATCTTCCGGGGCTGAAGTGGTTAAGTACGTTTTGACCAAAAAAACCTTGAAGCTGACTGGTTTCTATGCAGAGCTGCATCATATTTTACATTCCCCAGCTTTGGTAAATCAACCCCAATGTGTACAGTGTTGCAGCATGCATATGCAGCACACCCCACATAGAAGCTGCTAAGTTAGGATTCCCCACTGCTACACAGCCAGGCACACAGCATTTTCGTAATGCATTCCGACACAGAAAACAGTCCTTGGCTTGTTTTTGATGTTTCATTAGGGGTTAATAACTTGGATGGGGTAAGTAATTATGGGATGCCCAACTCGAACAATGTCCGGAACTATAAACAAAGGGGACAATTTCCTCCCTAATTACACTTCTTCATTCCTCCTGTACAAACTTGGTTCACATGTACAGCTCCTGCTGATCCCTCCAGGGGAACTAACAGTCTTTAGTGTTAATTCAGCAACTGCCCATTACATGCTGGGAACATCCTGTCCCTTTGTGGATAAAAAATACAATATGGAGTGAACAGCATCTCCTTTTGACCTCCTGTAGACCCTGAACCCAGTTCTACTGCTGCAGAAGATACCAGCCTACCTGGCTGCTTGTTTCCCCAGTCCCCTTGACTGGCACACACTTCCATGGAGACTCCCCAGGGCACGGATGAAGACTTAAGCATACTGCTGTCAGAGAGCACTGCTACACATGACTGTCTCTCCCCCTTTTCCCTGCACTGTGCTGATATCACTCACTCTCTCTGCTTGCTCTTTCCCGCTGCCTCTTCCGGCATGAATCCCTCCAGTTGCCTCCTATGGTACGATCCTTCCAGGCCACCCGAGCTCCAGCCTGAGGTAAAACCCCTGGCTGGCAGGGGTCCCTCAAGACACCCCCCTTAGTGCAGATCCCCCATCAGTGCAGACCCCCCCAAGAAGTGCAGACCCCCCATCAGTATAGACCCCCCTCTCCCCTCCCATAGCACCCCCCTGCACATGTCCATATACATATAGTAAAGTGTACAGACCTCAGAACAGCGCGGATAGATATACACAGAGGTGTGTGTCTCTCGGCCTCCTCCTCCTCCTGTGTGGATGTAAACAGAGAAGGTGGCTTCGGTCCACTCTGCTGAGGGAGACAGCCGTGAGACTCGAGAGGCGCAGATCAGTGTAGGGCAGCAGGCGGTGTTAGTGGGGTGTCACCCCTCTGGCGGGTGTCACCCGGGTGTGGGCTGCACCCCCCACCCCCACCTAGCGACGCCACTGCCCCCATCCCGCTGACCAGGAATGCAGCGATCTCCCGTTCTGAGCCCTGCTACAGCCGCCTCATCGGTCCGGGGCTTAGAAGACCCCTCTGCATTCACGCGTCTTCTTCTCGGCTGGCAGGCCGGGCTAGACCCACCTCAGTGCAGACCACCCATCGGTATAGACCCCCCTCAGTGCAGACC
The DNA here is from genome assembly GCA_037952835.1 of Lithobates septentrionalis. Taxonomy (NCBI): domain Eukaryota; kingdom Metazoa; phylum Chordata; class Amphibia; order Anura; family Ranidae; genus Lithobates; species Lithobates septentrionalis. The sequence goes on along the minus strand of JBBDGP010000788.1, from coordinate 190,464 downwards.
CCCCATCAGTATAGACCCCCCCATCAGTATAGACACCCGTTCAGTGCTGTCCCCCCATCAGTATAGACACCACCCTCAGTGCAGACCCCCAATCAGTATAGACACCTCCCCTCAGTGCAGACCCCCCTATCAGTAGAGACCCCCCCAATCAGTATAGAGCCCCTCAGTGCAGACCCCCCCAATCAATATAGACCCCCTCAGTGCAGACCCCCCATCAGTATAGACACCCCCCTCAGTGCAGACCCCCCATCAGTATAGACACCCCCCCTCAGTGGAGACCCCCTCAGTATAGACCCCCTCATCAGTATAGACACCCCCCTCCACCAGTATAGACCCGCCCTCAGTGCAGACGCCCTCAATCCGTATAGACCCCCCTCTCCCCTCCCATAGCGCTGCCGTGCTTAGAAGACCCCCTGGCATTCACGCGTCTTCTTCTGGGCTGACAGGCCAGAAGTGCAGACCTCCCATCGGTATAGACCCCCCTCAGTGCAGACCCCCCATCAGTATAGGCCCCCATCAGTATAGACACCCGCTCAGTGCTGTCCCATCAGTATAGACACCACCCTCAGTGCAGACCCCCAATCAGTAGAGACACCTCCCCTCAGTGCAGACCCCCCGGATCAGTATAGACACCCCCCTCAGTGCAGACCCCCTCAGTGCAGACCCCCCATCAGTATAGACCCCCTCAGTGCAGACCCACCCAATCAGTATAGACCCCCTCAGTGCAGACCCCCCATCAGTATAGACACCCCCCTCAGTGCAGACCCCCATCAGTATAGACACCCCCCTCAGTGCAGACCCCCTCAGTATAGACACCCCCCTCAGTATAGACCCCCTCATCAGTATAGACACCCCCCTCAGTATAGACACCCCCCTCCACCAGTATAGACCCGCCCTCAGTGCAGACGCCCTCAATCCGTATAGACCCCCCTCTCCCCTCCCATAGCGCCCCCGTGCTTAGAAGACCCCCCGGCATTCATGCATCTTCTTCTCGGCTGACAGGCCGGGCTAGACCCACCTCAGTGCAGACCTCCCATCGGTATAGACCCCCCTCAGTGCAGACCCCTCATCAATATAGCCCCCCATCAGTATAGACACCCGCTCAGTGCTGTCCCCCCATCAGTATAGACACCACCCTCAGTGCAGACCCCCAATCAGTATAGACACCTCTTCTCAGTGCAGACCCCCGATCAGTATAGACACCCCCCTCAGTGTAGACCCCCCTCAGTGCAGACCCCCCTATCAGTAGAGACCCCCATCAGTATAGACCCCCTCAGTCAAAAACACCAATCAGTATAGACCCCCTCAGTGCAGACCCCCATTAGTTTAGACACCCCCCTCAGTGCAGACCCCCCATCCGTATAGACAACCCCCCTCAGTGCAGACCCCCTCAGTATAGACACCCCCCTCAGTATAGACCCCCTCATCAGTATAGACACCCCCCTCAGTATAGACACCCCCTCCACCAGTATAGACCCACCCTCAGTGCAGACGCCCTCAATCCGTATAGACCCCCTCTCCCCTCCCATAGCGTCCCCCGTGCTTAGAAGACCCCCCGGCATTCACGCGTCTTCTTCTCGGCTGACAGGCCGGGCTAGACCCACCTCAGTGCAGACCTCCCATCGGTATAGACCCCGCTCAGTGCAGACCCGCCATCAGTATAGACCCCCCATCAGTATAGACACCCGCTCAGTGCTGTCCCCCCATCAGTATAGACACCACCCTCAGTGGAGACCCCCAATCAGTATAGACACCTCCCCTCAGTGCAGAGCCCCCGATCAGTATAGACACCCCCCTCAGTGCAGACCCCCCTATCAGTAGAGACCCCCCATCAGTATAGGACCCCTCAGTACAGACCCCCCCAATCAGTATAGACCCCCACAGTGCAGACCCCCCATCAGTATAGACACCCCCTCAGTGCAGACCCCCATCAGCATAGACACCCCCCTCAGTGCAGACCCCCTCAGTATAGACACCCCCCTCAGTATAGACCCCCTCATCAGTATAGACACCCCCCTCAGTATAGACACCCCCCTCCACCAGTATAGACCCACCCTCAGTGCAGACGCCCTCAATCCGTATAGACCCCCCTCTCCTCTCCCATAGCGCCCCCGTGCACATGTCCATCTACATAGTAAAGTGTAGAGACCTCAGAACAGTGCAGACGGATATACACAGTGTATGTCTCTCGGGCTCCTCCTCCTCCTGTGTGGATGTAAACAGAGAGGGGGTGGCGGATTCGGTCCACTTTCCACTGAGGGACACAGACGCAAGACCACCCAGTCCCCTTGACTGGCACACACTTCCATGGAGACTCCCCAGGGCACGGATGAAGACTTAAGCATACTGCTGTCAGAGAGCACTGCTACACATGACTGTCTCTCCCCCTTTTCCCTGCACTGTGCTGATATCACTCACTTTCCCGCTGCCTCTTCCGGCATGAATCCCTCCAGTTGCCTCCTATGGTACGATCCTTCCAGGCCACCTGAGCATCCAGCCTGAGGTAAAACCCCTGGCTGGCAGGGGTCCCTCAAGGGCCACCGACAGCATCTCCTCAGCACTCCATCTCCATCTTCCACCCAACTCTCCTGCTGGCATGGCCCATGAATATTTATGGAAATGTTATCTCCCGCCAGCCCACTCCTAGGGATTGGCTGAGGTCCCATAAATATTCATAGCAGCCCCTCCTAGTCTCCGCCCACTAGTTGAACATTCTCCAATGTCCCAGAAACAGAGGGAAGCACCAGAGTGCTGCCAGGATGAGTCATCTAGCCATGGTCTCTAATAACCCTGACCCAATTAGTTGACTCAGGTTTAACCCTAGAGCCAGGGTATGCTTTTACCTGCACTACACTACTAGTAGCACGCATTAGAGGGTGCTACACATATTTTTATCTATAAGAAGATAAAAGATAAACTATATACACAGGAACCTATTTTTTATTATTTGCAATTTTTTATAGTACCTGACTTGTTCACATTTCTTTAAAAGCTTGCCGACTGCATCACTTAGTAGTACGGTGGCAGAGCGGCTCTTCTGTGCCAAATCACATACCTAGTACGTGATCTGGCACTTCCAGGTAGGGTCGCTCGTGTGCGCACTGCCGACAACCCAGCGGTGCTGGGATTAGACACAGAACAAGCTGATCAGCGGTGCTGGCCAATGGATGTCCGTCAGCGAGGAGAGAGACAGGACAGAGCTCTGCCTATGTAAACAAGGCAGAGCTCTGTTCTGTCAGCAGGGAAGTGATAGATTTTGATTCCCTGCAAAGCAGGGAATAAAATCCACCACATCCCTTAGTAAAACCCCATCATAGTACACACAAAAACACATGTTAAGCACATGGTTAACCCTTTGATCACCCTAGATGTTTAAACCCTTCCCAGCCAGTGTCATTAGTACAGTGACAGTGCATATTTTTAGTACTAATCGCTGAATTAGTCTCACTGGCTCCCACAAAATGTCAGCTAGTGTCAGAATGTCCGCCGCAATATCACAGTCCCGCTATAAGTCACTGATCACCACCATTACAAGTATAAAAAATAAATAATAAACAAATAAACATTTTAGTACAGTGCCTTGAAAAAGTCTTCATACCCCTTGAAATCTTCCACATGGATGGAAGAAAAGTGATAAATGCTTTTCAAAATTTTTTACAAATAAATATTTGAAAAGTGTGGCGTGCATTTGTATTCAGACCACTTTAGTCTGATACCCCTAACTAAAATCGAGTGGAACCAATTGCCTTCAGAAGTCACATAATTAGTAAATAGAGTCCACTAGTGTGTAATTTAATCTAAGTATAAATACAGCTGTTCTGTGAAGCCCTCTGAGATTTGTTAGAGAACCTTAGTGAAAAAACAGCATCATGAAGGCCACGGAATACACCAGACAAGTCAGGGATAACATTGTGGAGAAGTTTAAAGCAGGGTTAGGTTATAAAAAAAACAAAGAACTTTGAACATCTCACGGAGCACTGTTCAATCCATCATCCGAAAAGGGAAAGGGTATGGCACAGCTGCAAACCTACCAAGACATGGCCATCCACTTAAACTGACAGGCCAGGCAAGGAAAGCATTAATCAGAGAAGCAGCCAAGAGGCCCATGGTAACTCTGAATGAGCTGCAGAGATCCACAGTTCAGGTTGGAGAATCTGTCCACAGGACAACTATTAGTCATGCACTCCACAAATCTGGCCTTAATGGGAGAGTGACAAGAAGAAAGCCATAAATAATAATAAGAATCACTAAAAAAAAACTATAGTGATCAGCAGCACTAAACACGGACGCAGAAAAGTGAAAAAGATGGAATTTCAGTGAAAATTAGTCTAAAAACAATCAATCAGTGAAGGAAATGTCCGCAAACATGTGAGCGGTCTTCCAAAGGGTGACAAAGTTTTTGAACCACACCATGCGTGTCACAGGTACCACTCCTTGTCAGTTTTGAAATCACTAGAGGAAGTTGCTTACACTCGTGTGTTTGGCAGCAGCGCAGTTACCCATTAAGGGTTAACTCAACTACTGTCTCCTCTCCACTTGGTATGAACTGGTGGATGGGGGAAGATAACAAAAGAGCTAGTGTGATAACGTCAAACACACTGATATATTTATTTAGATAAAACCTTTAAATATTGCACTTACAAGGTAAATGAATAATATAAGCATAGAGGATGTAAAAACCAGAGCGCTGTAACAGCCAAAGATAAAAAATCCAGCCGGCAATATCTCACCACACTGCAGATACAGCTAGAGCGTCTCTCGTTGTAACAAAGTCTTCTTTCTAGTTGCCGTAGAGCCACTCTCCGATGCGTTTCATCATCTTGACGTCGGCCTGGGATTGCTGAAAGAAAGCCATAAGAAGTCCCGTTTGCAGTTTGCGAGAAGCCATCTGCGGGATACAGCAAACATGTGAAAGAAGGTGCTCTGGTCAGATGAGACCTAAAAGCAAAACACTACGTGTGGCGGTAAACTAACACTGCGCATCACCCTGAACATGCAATCCCCACTGTGAAACATGGTGGTGGTGACATCATGTTGTGGAGGTGCTTTTCTTCAGCAGGGACAGGGAAGCTGGTCAGAGTTGATGGGAAGATGGTTGGAGCCAAATACAGGGCAATCTTAGAAGAATAGAAGACTTGAGACTGGGGCAGAGGTTCACCTTCCAGCAGGACAACGACCCTAAACATACAGCCAGCGCTACAATGGAATGGTTTAGATCAAAGCATATTCATGTGTTAGAATGGCCCAGTAATAATCCAGACATGAATCCAACTGAGAATCTGTGGCAAGACTTAAAAATTGCTGTTCACAGACGCTCTCCATCCAATCTGACAGAGCTTGAGCTATTTTGCAAAGAAGAATGGGCAAAGATGTCACTCTCTAGATGTGCAAAGCTGGTAGAGACATACCCAAAAAGACTTGCAGCTGTAATTGCAGGGAAAGATGCTTCAAAGTATTGACTCGGGGAGGCTGAATACAAATGCACGCCACACTTTTCACATATTTATTTGTAAAATATTTGAAAAGCCATTTATCATTTTCCTTCCATTTCAAAATGATTTGCCACTTTGTGTTGGTATATCACATAAAATCCCAATAAAATCGATTTACGTTTTTTGGTTGTAACATGACAAAATGTGGAAAAGGGGTATAAATACTTTTGGGATTTTTTTTACCAAAAGTATGTAGCAGAATACATATTAGCCTAAATTTATGAAGAAATGTAATTGCTTTATTTTTTTAATGGATATGTTTTATAGTAGAAAGTAAAAAATATTTTTTATTTTTTCAAAATTGTCGGTATTTCTTTGTTTATAGCGCAAAAAATAAAAAAATGCAATGGTGATCAATTACCACCAAAAGAAAGCTAAGTTAAAGTAATACAGTGCTGTATTATTGGTTATTATTAGTAGTTCCAATGCTTTAAAACATATATGGAGCATAGTTTTAAACTTCAAATATTATATTCACTAATAATTAGCTGACCTTCGACTGTGTATATTTATAGTATAACTAAAAGGCAAAACTTTTTTTATCATGGAAAGTGAAAGTAAAGGAATAATCCCTTATTTTGGGTTGTCCCCAAAAAAGTAATAGAGGGGAAATCTTCCAATGGGGACACTAGTTCTGGTGACCTGGCGGTCCCTAAAGGACTTCCTTTAATTTACAGGGATTTTCTCTCATTTCCTGTTTGGCTAGAGGACAGGAAGTGAAGGGAAATCTCCTCAATGACACCGACTGGGCTTATAACCCTCCCTTGCTCTATTCAAAATGAGAAGAACAGTTTTGCTTATAGTTCTACTTTAAGCTTTTTTGTAGTACAGTTTTACCCGCACCTAGATCTGTATCTGTATCTGTTCAACCCACTTGTCACAGCCATATTTTGCAGAATTTTGAAAATATTTAACAGTGGTACTGAGTTATTTGATGTAAATATTACACAATGTCAGATTTGCTGCACATTTTCTGAACTTTTGCCCTTTTGACGTTTATCAGAAATGACAATCCCAAGTGATGTTTCAAATTTTTAGAGCTATACTAATTGGAAGAACTGGCTATCTGGTACTGAGTTATGAGCACTTATTATATCCCATAAATTCAGTGAAAATGTTGCTAGTCTGCTCATTGTGTGTGAGGTTCAGAAATTAACTGACATGTCTGCAGATAAAATCAGAACAGAGGTGTCTGACGGCAGAGGTCATTTTAGGTTTTCAGCTCTTTAAAAGAGAAGTAAAGGATTTTTATTTCACAATCATACTTACCTCGGTGGATGCAGCTGTCCCCCGACACCTCTGCACTGAGACCCAAAGGATCGAACACCGCCGACCGCTCGGTTTTCAGAGCTCCATGAGCAGAGAGCTGCAGACTGTCAGTCACAGCTCTCTGCTCTTCTCCCTCCTTGCTCAATGGAGCGCCGAGCTGTGGAGGGCGGGAGCGGCCGTCTCAGGCTCTCAGCAGCTCGCTGGAGAGGCTGAGACTGGTGTCAGTCCAGGCACCTGGCAGATCCGAATTACCTGGTCCTGATGACGGGGTGCCTGAATTGACATCGGTGACGTCAGCAGAGAGCAGACATCAGCCCACTCTCTGCTGAAAACGGGTTTCTGGAGTGCAAAACGAATTGCACTCCTGTGATCCATAGGAGAAGTCCAGCCAAACAAGCTTTGGCTGGACTTCTCCTTTAAGGTCAGACACCTTCATCTAAATAAAACTAGCACTTAGGCTGGGTTCACACTTATGCAAATTGGATTTGGGTTTCCCCGCATCCAATTTGCATGACAGGAGATTGTGCCTGGCTCGCAATGGAGCCAGTTCACACAGCTCTGGGGTGGCTGCAGTCCGCATTTGGAAAGGGTCGTGTGCGTCTTTGGTTCCGAATCAGGTACGAATTCAGGCAAAAACTCGGACCTGATTCGGACCTTAATCAGTGTACAGGGACACACCGGACCCTCTGCATATGGCATATAATACCCACTGGCACATTATAAATGTAAACTTGTCTTTTACAAGATATTTTCAGGTATCATTTTTCAGTAATCTACATTATGACCCCTTTCAGGCTGGAGGCTTTTTTCAGGCACTTTAGCACAAAAATAGCGCCTGTAAAGCGCCTGAAAAAAGCTTTAGCTGCAAACCCAGTGTGAAAGCCCGAGTGCTTTCACACTGGGGCGCTGCACTGGCAGGGCGTCACAAAAAGTCCTGCAAGCAGCTTCTTTGCAGAGGTATAGGTGCGTTGTATTCACCGCTCCTATAGCGCCCCTGCCCATTGAGATCAATGGGCAGCGCCACCGTACTGCCGGCAAACCGCTGCTGCAGCGGCGTTTTGTGGGCAGTATTAACCCTTTTTCGGCCGCTAGTGTGGGTTAAGACTGCCAGGCTAGCGGCTGAATAGCGTCACTAAAATGACGTTATAGTGCAGCTAAAAATAGCGCCGCTATACCGCCGACGCCCGGGCGTTTTCAGTGTGAAAGGGCTCTAAGTGCGCGTTGTCTTGATTTATCCAGGAGTTGCAAAAAATATATATATTTGCCAATTTTAACAAACATACATAATTTGATAAGCATTTTCTAGCTTAAGGCCTGGTTCACACTAGTGCAATTTCAGATGTGCCTTGAGTCACAGAATTGCATGACAAGGGATATCTCATTGTTTTCACTCGTGTCTGTTTACATCCAACCCAGCACAAAGCGATTTAGGAGAAGGTTTCTGTACTACTTTGATGCAATCCCAATGTGATTTTGGCCCCATAGCATGTACAAACTTTATCAAAGTTGCATCCAAAATGCATCCAAGTAGCACTACATAATCGCACTGAAAGTCAGATCAAAATTGTATTGCAGCAGGCTCTGTGTGTCCATTCACACATGGAACCGGGGCTTGGCCCTCCATCTACTGATTGGATCACTGGCTGTGATTGACAGCAGCGGGAGCCAATTGCTCCTGCTGCTACAAAAAGCCAATCCAGAGTGCACATTCCCAGAGAGGCAAGGCTCCCGTGGACATAGCTGGATCTAGAGGGGGCTCAGGTAAGTATTGGGGGGGCTGATTCACACAGAAGGTTTTTTACCTTCATGCATAGAATGCATAAGGGTGAAAAACAAAAAATCAAAAAAAAAAATATATAACTACAATTTTAAAAATAGTAGAAAATATTAAAACATCTAAATATAAAACTGTTACATTTCTTTTCATTCAGACAGCCCAATCCAGCAAAAAAAAAAAAAGCAGAAAACAGCCCAATCCGGCAAAAAAAAGAAGAAAACAGCCCAATCCAGCAAAGAGACATCCAAATCCAAGTGTGATAGGTGGGGGAGAGTGTGACAGGTGGGGGGGGGGGGTGACAGGTGGGGGCCAGTGTGATAGGTGGGGGCCAGTGTGACAGGTGGGGGGGCAGTTTGACAGGTGGTGGTGGGGGTCAGTGTGACAGGTGGGGGCAGTGTGACAGGTGGGGGGCCAGTGTGACAGCTGGGGGGGGGGGGGGCAGTTTGACAAGTGGTGGTGGGGGACAGTGTGACAGGTGGTGGTGGGGGGCCAGTGTGACAGGTGGAGGGGGGCCAGTGTGACAGGTGGTGGTGGGGGGCCAGTGTGACAGGTGGTGGAGGGGGGCCAGTGTGACAGGTGGAGGGGGGCCAGTGTGACAGGTGCAAGAACTTCACTCACTGTGTTGGCTGTTAGTGCCAGCTTCTCAAGAGGCAGGCACGTTGCATGAAATCCTATGTCAGCAATAAACAGCCCGTCAGAGCAGCCAATCATGGAGTCATGTGCTTGTGGATCCACGGTCAATCGATAGCAGGGGTGGGCGTTCCGTGTGGTGGTGGGCGTGGCTACCAGTGTGTTGTTCTGTCCCAGGGCTCAAGTGAGCGTCAAGTAGAAGCAGGAGAGTGGTGTACGTATGATCACCTGTCAACTCTTCCTGCCCCGGGGGATCCCCACACTTCCCTCTCTCCTCCCTTTCAGTAAACAGTGAGAAACGGCCCAGGAAATGAAGGCAGACTGGAGCGGAGCGCCCATGAACATGCCGCTCTGTGTGTGTGTGAGTGGAGCTGAGGTGGCCGGCCGTGCCAGTGTGCTGTCACTGTGCGCGCCCTCCGCATGCTGGACTACGGAGTATGAGGCACTGACAAGCTCCCGGTGGAAAGTAGGGAAACCAGCAGTCCTGGCTGCACCCTAGGCGGTTGCCTAGTCTGCCTAGTGGTAGCACCGGCCCTGCCTTTACAACCACTTTAAAGGCTGTGCCTGGAATCACTAGAGAATCCTGACTGAATGAGATGCCTGGAAACGCTGGAGAATCTGGACTGAATGAGGTGTCTGGAATCAATGGTTGAAGGAGGCAAGAGTAATCAATGAAGAATCCAGGCTGAAGGAGTTGCCTGGAATTTCAGGAGGATCCCGGCTGAAAGAGGTGCCTAGAATCACTGGATAATCCAGGCTAAAGGAGGTTCCTGGACCACTGGAGGATTGAGGCTGAAGGAGGTGCCTGGAAACGCTAGTGAACCTGGGCTGCAGGAGGTGCCACCACTGGAAAAATCTGGGCTGAAGGAGGTGTTTTAAATCACTGGAAATCCAAGCTGAAGGAGGTGCCTGAAATCACTTTAGAATCTGGGCCAAAGGAAATGACTGGAGTCACTGAAGAATTCTGGCAGAAGAAGGTACCTAGAACCACTAGAGAATCCTTGGCTGAAGGAAGTTCATGGAATCACTCAACCAGGAGTCAATGGAGAATCCATACTAAAGGAGGTGTCTGAAATCATTAGAGGAGGTGCTGGGAATCTCTGGAAATTTTTAAATGTGATATCCAATTACTGCATTAGATAACATCACCTGCTCAAAAGATGCTTACAAAGATAACAAAATTTGTATCCATTGGAATTATTAGTGTAAGGGTGGGTGAAGTAATTTCAGATAAATTGATTTAACAGTAAAATAATTGATGAAGCCATCAATTAAATTTTGCCAAAGCGGAAACAAACAATTTCTCTACTTGACCTGCTTTGGTGAATTTTGCTTTATGGGGCGTACACAGGGTCGGACTTTTCAGCTACAAAAGTCCGACAGCCTGTCCGACAGACTTTCGACGGACTTTTGGTGGACTTGCGGCGGACTTTCTAACGAACAGACTTGCCTACACACGATCACACAAAAGTCCGTCGAATTCTTACGTGATGACGTACACCGGACTAAAATAAGGAAGTTCATAGCCAGTAGCCAATAGCTGCCCTAGCGTGGGTTTTTGTCCGTCGGACTAGCATACAGACGAGCGGATTTTTCGACCGTGCTCGAGTCCGTCGGAAAGATTTGAAGCATGTTCCAAATCTAAAGTCCGTCAGATTTTCGACCGAAAAAGTCCGCTGCAGGTCCGATGAAGCCCACACACGGTCGAATTGTCCGCCGGATTTGGTCCGTCGGCGTCCGTCGGACTTTTGTAGACGAAAAGTCCGACCGTGTGTACGCCCCATTAGAAGAAAAAAAAATGTTTTTCCTATGTGCTTTTTCCTTTAATTGTATGCATTTGAGAGTTATTTGTGTACAGTTGCTTAAATGTATATAACCTTTTTCCCATGTCTGCCTTTTCTTTCTGTGAAAAAAATGTTAAACAATGAGGCTAATAATTAGCGTGACACTAGAAAAGTTTCAGCATAGTTAGAAGTAGATTCTATAACCCTTGTGACAGAGGGAGGCTCTGCCATTGTAAGAATATAAGAAAATGTGACACAAGATTTGCATTAAAGGGTAATGCGGGGTTCAGAACTATCATTTCTGAGTGGAGAAAGCTGTGTTTTTGTTTTGTTTTTTCAGATCCTGTAGTTCTGGATCAGAACATTTGCTAAACGCCTACAACCTGGCTGACTATACAGGTGTGCAGGGTCATTATATACTCAGGGCAGCTCAGAGCTTCCACTTTGGAGAGCGTAGCATAGTGAGCGGAGACAGATCTGTCATCCGCCTGTTCAGCGGGGATCAGCGGATCTATCCCGTGCTAAGCAAAGTGGAGTCCGTCGGGCGGACCGCCCATATGAAAGGGCCCTTTGGAGACAGCTTCCAGTTTGGAGATCACTCCCAGTGTAGGAGATAAAAGGTCTCATCCAGGGTCAGGGGGCCCCAGCCAGAAGCCAAGAGACAGAGGTCTCATCGAGGGGTCCGAGAACCCAGACAGAAGCCAGGAGACAGCAGGTCCCAGTTCCAGGAGTCAGGTCGGCTCCTATTGGAGTGTCAGGAGAACCCCAATCAATAGGCAAGAGGTGGGCCATACAACAAGGCACTGTGACTAAAGGCTAGAGAGCCAAGTGTTCCAGGAGAGCTGGACAACACAATCAAAGAGACTGGTAAGAGGAGCAGCAGCGCTGCCAACAAGTGAGCCAGGTGGCTCGGTATTTTCGATTGTGCACATTGTGTGGAAGAAACCCGCTGTGTGGGCAACTAAAGTATACATGTGAACTTTTCGTTTATTGAATAAAAGTGGCCTGCCATGCCCTAAAATACAGTTTTGGACTGGCGCAACTCATTCTAAAAGCATCTACAACTTGAGTTTAATCACCCCAATCTCACACCCTCAAGCCCCATTTAAAGTCCATTGCATCCTTGTAATCCACCGAAAATATCTTGATTTTGCCTTCCAAAGCATTACAGATTTTGAAAAAGACCTAAACTCAGTCATTAAAATCTCATATAATGTCATTTCAAAAGTTGTTTACAACAAAAGCTGGCACTTTTATTAAAATATCTGCCGATTCTTTCATAGATGTCATTGTTCAGGCACTTATATATTGTACACATCAGTCCCTGCCCCTAAGGAGCTTACAATCTAAGGTCTCTAACTCACATACATACCCATACTAGGGCCAATTTAGACAGAATCCACTTAACCACGAGCATGTCTTTGGAGTGTGGGAGGAAACCCACGCAGGCACAGGGAGAACATGCAAACTACAGGCAGGTAATGTCATGGGTAGTCCTGCTAGTCGCAAGTGCTAACCTCTTAGCCACTGTGCTGCCCATTGTGCCCCTGCATTAACACCCTGTTGCATGGACTACAATGTTACCCAGGCACGATCCACTGTTGTCATCATCAGGAACACCCAACCTAAGAAATTCCATGGAGCTAAAGCAGGAGCATATTTAGCAGGAATAGAAAGAATAATGACAATTGCTTATGATACACAGTGCTTTGGCAAACTAAATGTCATTCAGTAGAGTTTACATCTTTTTTAATATTCTCTGTAATCTACGATAAGAATACATGCAGCGGAATGTTATGTTGCTGTGAATCAGGGGTGTACCTACAGAGGTCCAAGCTCTAGGGGACCTGTGCGCAGTGCTGTATTTAGGCCTAGGCTGACAAGGCCCAGGCCTAGGGCGGCACTTTGCGGGGTGCTTTGGCAAACTAAATGTCATTCAGTAGGGTTTACATCTTTTTTAATATTCTCTGTAAACTACGATAAGAATACATGCAGCGGAATGTTATGTTGCTGTGAATCAGGGGTGTACCTACAGAGGTCCAAGCTCTAGGGGACCTGTGCGCAGTGCTGTATTTAGGCCTAGGCTGACAAGGCCCAGGCCTAGGGCGGCACTTTGCGGGGGGCGGCAACCCCCCCACGAAAAAAAAAGCACCTGCATCCTCCTCCCGACTCGCGCATGCAGGGCCGCCATCCGAGGAGTATATCTAAATGACATCACTATGGGAGTGCAGGGGGGGGGGGGGGGCGTACTGCACCCGGGTGACACCAGGAAGCAGTTGTAGTGGGTGCAGTCACCCCCCCCCCCCATTTGGCAAAGCGATGATCACAGGCAGCGGCGCTGTGACAGGGAGAGGAGAGCTGTGTACACAGCGGTTGTGTATTTCCCCCACTCACCCCCCCTCCTTTCTCCTGTCAGCTGAAGTTGAACAGGAGAGGAGAGCGGCTCGTTCCCCTAAGCGTCGCCCGGTGTCTTGCCGAATAAGTTCCTTCGGCGGATAGGTTCCCCCCCTGTACTGCGCAGGCGCAGCGCCTGCGCAGTACGTACTACTGTCGGCCGCCGGAGATAGCCGAAGCTCAAACGCTTCGATCAGCTGTACACGGCGCCTGCGCTCTGGGTCCAGGTTCCTTCCCCTCTATCCAAGTGGACCTAGAGGGGGAATCTAAAAGTGCCGAGCGCAGCGAGGCCGTGCCCGAAGCATGGCGAGCGAAGCGAGCCCGCGAGGGGCCCTCTTACAGGCGCCGTGTACAGCTGATTTTCAGCTGTTCCGCTTCGGCTATTTCCGCCGGCTTCTACTGCGCATGCGCAGTAGAGGGGGAACTAATCCGCCGAGCGGAACTTTCTCGGCAGAACACCGGCTCTCTGCCCGCTCTTGTCATAGCAGAGAGCCAATCCGAACACACGGGGATGGGCATTATGGGAAACGTAGTCCCAGAAGATTGACGGCCCCAGTATGTCCACAGACATACTACAGGCTACAGTCCCCCAACATACATGCGCAGGGGGGGGGGGACCTGACCTGGAACCCAGCAAACAGCAGAGTGCTACAGGGGAAGAAAAAGAGAGGACTGTGCTGGGGGAGACCAGATAAAGCCACGCTGTACCCGCACCACCAGATAAAGCCACGCTGTACCCGCACCACCAGATAAAGCCACGCTGTACCCGCACCACCAGAGAGGGAGCCACGCTGTACCCGCACCACCAGAGAGGGAGCCACGCTGTACCCGTACCACCAGAGAGGGAGCCACGCTGTACCCGCACCACCAGATAGAGCCACGCTGTACCCGCACCACCAGAGAGGGAGCCACGCTGTACCTGCACCACCAGAGAGGGAGCCACGCTGTACCCGCACCACCAGAGAGGGAGCAACAATGTACCCGTACCACCAGAGAGGGAGCCACGCTGTACCCGCACCACCAGAGAGGGAGCAACAATGTACCCGTACCACCAGAGAGGGAGCCACGCTGTACCCGCACCACCAGAGAGGGAGCAACGCTGTACCCGTACCACCAGAGAGGGAGCCACGCTGTACCCGCACCACCAGAGAGGGAGCAACGCTGTACCCGTACCACCAGAGAGGGAGCCACGCTGTACCCGCACCACCAGAGAGGGAGCAACGCTGTACCCGTACCACCAGAGAGGGAGCAACGCTGTACCCGTACCACCAGAGAGGGAGCAACGCTGTACCCGCACCACCAGAGAGAGAGCCACAGGATCACTGTTGCGGTTTCGCTGGGTCTGGTAAGAGGGCCTGTTGGCCATTATCCATTACTGTTCCTACGGACTGAGCCGTGCCTAACCTGCTATTCTCTAGGCCTTATTGACCACCACAACAACCCTCTCTGTCCTCCTCCGCCGACGTCTCTCTGTCTTCTAAAAAGGAAGGGGTGTGGCCTTGACAGGAAGGGGTGGTTCATATTTAAATTAGGGGGTGCCCAAGTTTAGTCAGGCCTAGGGCAGCACAAAACCTAAATACACCACTGGCTGTGCGGCTCCCTGTACTCCTGGATAGAAGGAGCAGAGGGGGTGGCTGCATATAGAGGAACCAAACTCTTAATTTTCCTCCTGCAGTCACTGAATGCCCGCTTCTCCTCCTCTCCCTCTGCAAGGCCACCAGTGGCTGCAGGAGGAAAATGAAGAGATCTGTTCCTCTATATGCAGCCATCCCCACCGCTCTTCCAATTAAGCTTCTTTCTGCTGACCCCCTGTGTGCTCTCCTGCCCCCCTGATTTTTTTCCTGGCCCCCTGTGCTCTCTCCTGGCCCCCCTCATCCCCCACAGCTCTGTCGGGTTCCCCTCTCCCCTCTCCCACCGACTGCTGAGGGAGATCTGTCAGGATGGAGAGCGGGGAAGGGGCCAGTAAATGTGTCTTTTACCAGCCCCTTCCATGTCCTATTGAATAGAGTCAGTGATCCGTACCAATCTCTGTCTCAAAGGTGAAACATCAGAGGTCTGTTTAGACCCCTGATGTCTCACCAAAGCCCCCCTCCCCAACCGCACTCCTATAAAAATTGTAAAAAAATAATAAAAAGTAATATTGTAAAATAAATAAATAAATGGTAAAAAAATATATTAAAAAAATAACATAACGCATAATAAAAAAACTGACACCAGTGACTGAACTACCACGGTCACTTAAGTCGCACTTGTGACCAGGCCCCGTCATTCCGCTACCGAGCTCAGAGGGAAAGGCCCCAGCTGGGGGTCCCTTCATGGTTTTGTGCACTGTACGACACTGCTGTGAATTACTAATATTATTTAGAAGTATTTAGCAAGCTAGCTGGCCATCCATCTTTATCACAGTTTGCTGTGATCTATTTTGTATACTGTATTTTTTTATGTAAAGACTACAATTATTGTAACATTCTCCTCGTATGGCATAATTTATTATTATATACAGGATTTATATAGCTCCAACAGTTTACGCAGCGCTTTACAATATAAAAGGGAGACAACACAGTTATAATACAATAAAATACAAGAGGATTAAGAGGGCCCTGCTCAGAAGAGCTTACAATCTAATAGGTTGGGGCAGGTGGTACAAAAGTTTGTAACTGTGGGAAATGAGCTGATGGAAGTGGTAAAAGATTAGTTGGAGACATGATAGGCTTTCCTAAAGAGGTGAGTTTTTAGGGATCGCGTAGCAAGAGTAGGGGATAGCCGGACAGGTTGAGGTAGCGGAAATACACTTTACGAGAAATTGTTGCCCCCTACTGGAATAAGAAGAAACTTTCTGAATGTGCTATTTGAACAGCAGGAGCTTCAATCTGATTCTACCTGTTCACGATCTCTGATTATACTACAGTCAGGCAGTTTTTGGCAAATACTGACTAAAGCCTTTACACAATCAGATTTTTGGACGACTGTTCGTCCCTTTTTTGTTGCATGCTAGTCTCATGTCGAAAGTGAAGAGGTTACTCACCATACGAAAAATCTTGTACAATAGAATACAACTTCAGAAGTGACGTAATGTGTTGAATTGTTTTGTATGTGTTCTTTCGTTTCTGAGCATGCGTAGCTTTGCTCTTCCGTTTCTTTTTTCGTACGAAAACCGCACTAATGAAACGAAAATCGGACGTTGAGTTCACATCCGGCAAAAATGTTATAGTCTGCACATCCAGCTTTTGACGTACGAAAAACCGGAATCGGCGGTCAAAAGCACCATACTAATGATCCGAAAAACGGCAGATAGTTCATCGGACAAAATTTTACTTTCGATTTTCGTATCATGTGTACAGGCCTTAGGCTGGCCATACACCTATAGATTATCTGCAGATTTTCTATGGTTAGATGGAAAAAGTGGGAGATTCCTCCATCCACACAGTTTATTGAACATGGAGAGATCTGTTGCACATTTTCTATCTAACCATAGAAAATCTGCAGATAATCTATAGGTGTATGGCCAGCTTTAAGCTACTGGGAATGCTACGAGTTCTCTAGATAAGTTTTGGAGGATTGCATCAAATTCAACTCCCTTTATAGCAATAAATCCCTGACAAGAGGGTACCAATCCTTCCACGCTCCATTTACAACTAAAAGAAAATATTTTGTTTAAAGATACTTCAATTTTAAGTGGTATTTAAGCATTTAACGGTCACTTAGAGAGGAACACAGCCCAAAGCGGTTATATAGTTATTAAAGTGGTAAAAGCAGTGAATTCGGTTATGTAATTTACTTTTCTACTTTCTTGTTACCAATTTTTTTCATTAATAGCAACTTGCTGAAAGTATTGTCCATTGCCGCCAAGTAAAGTAATGTGAATTTTTGTTCCACCAAAACTTTTTTCCCTGCAATTTTTTTCTCTTATATCTATTCAGTCTGAAAATTTGTATTTTGCGTTGTTTGCAAAAATAACTTCTGTAATAATCCTTTTCTACACTAGGTGGAGACAAACCTCACTGTTCAAATCACAGACCCTTTCTAAACTCCCATAAATGATGTGAGAGATAGCCAAAGTTAGTAATAGTGAGATATAACTTATTTTTATGGATAAAGCATAGATATGTCCAAAATAAAAACAATTATGTAATACTTGGTTTTGTTTGTTTTATTAACAGAGCTACAGACTTGTTTATGTATTTGCAGGTTAATTTGCAAAGTCAGTGCCTACAATAATTTAAGAGCTATTCTTAATATAGCATTCAGAGCACCATGTAGTGCCTGAGAACACTGATATGTGAATTACAGTAATTCTAGAACAGTGTGTTAACAATACTACGGAAACCAGAGGTCATTGATACCCAGACTAAATTTATCAGTGTCAGTATGCGTTGGTTAAAGTGACACAATATTCTTATTTTTAAAAAATAATTCATACAAATCCACTACTTAATCGGTCTGTAATCTATTTTTCTGCCTCCTTGTAACATCCTCTGTGAGCTCCAGAAGCTTTACTCCCCCCCCCCCTCACTTCCGTTTATTTGGATTAAGCAATGCACGTTAGTTGTAGTCTTGTGCACTGCTCTATGCACAATACACATCCCATAGTCCATAGTTCTTAGTTAGTGTTGCTACCTGTCCAGGATTCACCCAGATAGTCCAAGTTTTGAATCATGTGTCCGGGTTTCAGTCCACCTGAAACCCAGACACATTATTCAGACAGGAATGTGGCTTGGAACAGGGCCTGACAGGATTGTGAGTGGGCACTATGTGTGCCGCATTACTATTCTCTTTGGAGTGCCCAAAGGTGTCCCAGGTCTGTTACAATCTTATAGTGTATACTAAAAGAAAAAGTTACTGTGCGCCTCTAAAGTGTTCGGGTTTGGCTTGAAGAAAAAGTTGCAACTCTATTCTTAGTCCATCTCAAGACCAAGCGAGAGAGGGTCGCTATGTCCCTACATACAGTGAGACCATGAAGAACAAAAGTAGCCACCTTCAAACAGCAAGTTGAATTGCAGTGACAAAAAAAGAGATTTGGAGGAGGCTAAGAACAGTAGAAGGTATTTTTTTAAGTTAAGATTACATATTTTTGTTTTTCAAACCAGAGTTCATTTTCACTTTAACTTGGCAATATGTGTATGATCAATTTGTATCTCTAAAGAATTTTATTTAGAATTTTATTTGGAACACTGTTTTGAAAAAGTTTCTTGCTGTTTTTTGTTATATGCTGATTGCTGACAAATGTGCAAGAAAGAGAAAAAAATATTTATTATTATTATGAATACATATTATTATTAGTAGTATTATTATTAATAATACTACTAATAATAATAATATTGTTTCTGACTGCTACACCGTTAACCACTTGCCGACTGTTGGCCGTCATATGACGTCCTTGACTTTGTGCGGGGATATCTGAATGATGCCTACAGCTACAGGCATCATTCAGATATCAGCTTTTTCAGCCGGAAATTCCCTACACCAGTGATGGCGAACCTTGTCACCCCAGATGTTTTGGAACTACATTTCCCATGATGCTCATGCACTCTGCAGACCACACATGTGAGGTATCACCGCGAACATTAGAGCGAGAGAAATAATTCTAGCTCTAGACCTTCTCTGTAACTCTAAACATGTAACCAGTAAAAAAATTTAAAGCGTCGCCTATGGGGATTTTTAAGTACCGTAGTTTAACCCCATTCCACGAGTGTATGCAATTTTGAAGCGTGCCATATTAGGTATCTATTTATTCCGCTTAACTCCATCTTTCACAATATGCAAACAAATTGAGCCAACTTTACTGTTTTTTTTTTAAAGCATGAAACTGTTTTTTTTTTTTTTTTCCAAAAATAAAGCGTTTGAAAAATTGCTGCGCAAATACTGTGCAAGATAAAAAGTTGCCATTGTATTCTCTAGAGTCTCTGCTAAAAAAAATATATATATAATGTTTGGGGGTTCTATGTAATTTTCTAGCATAAAATTGATGTTTTTTACATATAGGAGAGAAATGTCAGAATTGGCCTGGTTGGCAAGTGCTTAAATAGATCTCCTGCAGATACCACTGAGTGCTTGTTTTGCAATCCTTCTCATGCCTAGGGATCACAATTTTTTCTCAGCCATAAGTGTGATCTGGAGCTGTCAATGACAGGATTAAAAGCCACCAGCCATGCAAATGGAAGGAAGTTTATTAATGTATCTGCAGAATGAGACATCTTGCTGGGGTATGTTAGTACACAATCTGTGAGCTGTAGGGACTTTAAACCTTAGCAATCAGGCAAGTATATGTAACTAGGTCCTCTGAATTTACCAACAGCAGGATTAAAGCTGTTCCATTTTGCTAACTGGCAGGACAGAGTGATAGTGAATTTGTTACTTGCACTTGTAGTTCTAAATGTTACTGCATATAATACTGCTGGCTTTTCATAATATTTCACATGGGTTGAATTACCATTTGTATTTTTTTAATAATGTCTTGCAAAAATTATTTTATTTTCTACGCAATTTACAGCACAAAATATGTAACCAAACTAAAAAAAGTGTTCTTTTCTAATTTGATCAGAAATAAAGTTAAAATAAGCAGTAATACTGTAGACAAAACATATATGTTATATTTTATATAGTCCCCCATAAACAATAACTCTAAAATGACTTCTTTGGACAAAATATGGCAAAGGCATTTGCAAATTGAAAAGGTACTTTTTAAATTGTGTGCATTTTTTTAAGTTTGACAGAAAGAAGTATCAAACAATATGAATATAACTGAAAAAAAAAGTTGAAACAATAATGGTTAACAATAGAATAACAAAAAAAAATGTTAATTGTTGAAGTGGAGGGAGGAGTTAAATAAAAATGATTATTATTTTTATTTTATTTTTTTACTTGTAAGGTTGCTTTAACTGATGTCATGTGCAGGTCAAAGATCATACTTTTGACCTATATATGTATAGAAAAGTAAAGCAAATGTAATATTTCTTACAATGTATTTCTCAAAGACATTTTCAGACAATCTACAAACGACATTTTACATAGGAGCAGCTGCATTTTTACAGCTGCTCCTGCTATGTGTTCTCTTTCTCTTAGCAATTTTTTTTTTGCACAGTGCAGTGTACGCTTTAAGCCCACTCTGAGCAAATGCAAGATGCCAAGTCCAAGAATGTGCCTAGGGGCTCATATTCTATAACTCCTCAGCTGATGCTCAGGGGTTATATTATTAGTGGCCAACCAATAGCTGAGGAGTGACTACGCCTGGACCAGAACCTAAGATGGAGCTGTCCGCACCCCAGAGGTAAGCCTGCTGTAATAAGCAAACATTCTATGCATACTTGAAAATAATGGAAAGCACAGCATACCCCTAGCACAGTACAATTCTGCTTTAAGGTGCTGATTTATATTATAATTGTGCTAGGGAATAGTTCTATGGTGCCAATTTTAGCAGGGTCCTATCGCTGCATCACTACTTCGAACACACAGAGAAAGTGTAAATGAAATGTTGTTTTTTCCCCTCAGGAGGGAAGAATAACAACTCCTACGTGGCCAAATTACATTGCCGTAGAATAAAGGATCCTACCTGTTGGGCCAGTTGATCTAGAAGGTGCTAATCATCAGTTTTTATTTACCTGCATCTACTCCTCAACTATCTAATAAAAAGAGAGGGAAATAAATTAGAAATAGATTAGAAACACAGATCATACCACGTAAACCAATGGCGGTACAGAAACCAAACTGTTAACATGACCACAAAAGATGAAC
The DNA here is from genome assembly GCA_037952835.1 of Lithobates septentrionalis. Lineage (NCBI taxonomy): Eukaryota > Metazoa > Chordata > Amphibia > Anura > Ranidae > Lithobates > Lithobates septentrionalis. The sequence goes on along the minus strand of JBBDGP010000788.1, from coordinate 169,387 downwards.
ATTATTTTCATTTATCATTTTATAAATTAGAATTCCAAACAACACTTTGCCGCAAGAGAAAGAAAGACATTGGTTCTTCAAGATCTTTGATCCTACAGCTGACCTAGTAGTTTATGTGTTCTAAATAACACAAATTAAAGACAAAAATAAGCATAAATTTGTAAAAAGGTAAAAATATGCATGTTAAAAATAAAAGTGTTAGCTAATAACTACCAGTGCATTCACACTGGCACTTTTAACTGGTCCCAGGTGTGGTTCAGCCCCTTGGGCCAATTTGTTTGTGTAGTGTGTTTGCGCTGAACTGCGCCCAGGATCGGTTAAGTGTACCGCACCTAGGACCACTTGGAATAAGAAGTCTCAGGCACGGTTTACTTGTGGTCCGGAATGCTTTGATTCAGTGTGAGTGCAAACCGTGCCAGAGCACAGGGGCCTCCATAAAAGTCTATGTAATGGATCAATGTGGGCTGGTTAGTATAATGCCGCGTACACACGGTCGGACTTTTCGTCTACAAAAGTCCAACGGACGCTGACGGACTAAAGCTGGCTGGTAATCCGATCGTGTGTGGGCTTCTCCGGACTTTCAACATACTTTTTTAGCTTCAAATCCGACGTACTTTAGATTTGAAACATGCTTCAAATCTTTACTTCGTAACTACGACGGACCCCGAAATCCGCTCGTCTGTGTGCTAGTCCGACGGACAAAAAGCCACGCTAGGGCACCTATTGGCTACTGGCTATGAACTTCCTTATTTTAGTCCGGTGTACGTCATCACGTAAGAATTCGACGGACTTTTGTGTGATCGTGTGTAGGCAAGTCTGTTCGTTAGAAAGTCCGCCGCAAGTCCGTCGAAAGTCCGCCGAAAGTCTGCCGGAAGTCTGTCGGATTTCCTCCATGTTGTCCAGGTAGATTTCAAACTCTGAAAGGTTGCCTACCTCTGATCTAGAGTGAGTGCAGGCCAGTGGGGGAGTGGGGAAAGGGAGACAATCGATCTCAGGCATGGTTCAGTTAAAACAGTCCCAATGCAAGTGCACCCTTATGCCCCGTACACACGATCGGACATTCCCGACAACAAAATCCATGGATTTTTTCAGACGGATGTTGGCTCAAACTTGTCTTGCATACACACGATCAAACAAATCTTGAAATTCCGAATGTCAAGAACACGGTGACGTACAACACGTTGATTCCAAGCATGCGTGGAACTTTGTGCATCGGAATTGTGTACACAGGATCAGAATTTACGACAACAGATTTTGTTGTCGGAAAATTTGAGATCCAGATCTCAAATTTTGTGTGACGGACATTCCGATGGAAAATGTCCGATGGAGCCTACACACAGTCGGAATTTCCGACAACAAGCTCCCATCGAACATTTTCCGTTGGAAAATCCGAACGTGTGTACGGGGCATAAGCGAGGGATTCTACTTGTGTATCCTAATCTTTAGGCTGTCAGCTGAATGTTCTTCATGTAAAACCTGCATGATAAAGTGTTTGGTTCCATTAAAATGTTTACTCATCTGTAATGTTTTTACTGAATACCTTACTATACTTACTATGCACATTATTTTTGTTTGGTCCCAGTATTTTTTTAAACAATTTAATATTTTTTTTCTTTTGTAGTAATTTAAGCCATACACCACAAAGTGACTTAGGCAGGTATACCACCCTAGAACGTGTGGTGAATCCTGTAAACCCTTCATAAATATGCCCCTAAATGTCCTTGTCAAAGTTTTAACTGTAAAAGCTGTGATCGGATAGAATGGTGGGTGGGCTTACGTTTAAGCTTACTTTCTGGCAACAGAGTACACCCATACCTCCCAACTTTCTGAGATGGTAACCTCATCCCTGTCTGTCCCTACTCTGTCCACTCACAAAATGCCAAAATGCTAAATCCGAGAGCCAGGATCTTAAATAGACGCTGCCTGACCCAAGATGGCTACCAAAGTCACATGGGGTGACAGCATCCAATAGGATAGCTGCCTCTCTGTGACCAAGAAAAACCATAGAGGAACTGAGTTCCTCTCGACTTCCTTTCCCATCTGCATTGCCACTGCAGACGAGCACCACCTGCAGTGGAGAAAATAGACTGCACCTGCCTACAGGCATTTCAAACAAACCAATTCAATAACTTAGTAGTTGGATATATGGTTTACTGCAGTATAACACTTCTAGAAACTAAATAGTACATTTCTCTTTAGAGGCCTATGCATTAGACCAATAAGAGGGACAAATCAGGTGTAAAGAGAGACAGAGAGATTTGGTTTGAAAACAGGGACAGTTGGGAGCTATGACCTAAGAGTTGTACCCAAGGGTAAGATTTGCAGGCTGTTACACACATTGTGACTAACCCCTGCCAACTCCTAGACTTCATGTAGACTACATAGACTACTTTGACTACCGGCCACGGGAAAATGCAAAACACAGCAAAATCGCTGCAAAATTGTGACGCGATTTTGCTGTGATTTGTGGCCAGCAGTCAAAACAGTCCTACCCTGAACGCGATTCTTCCACGTTCAGTAGAGGGAGATTAAACCTCCCCTAACCGTAGCAATTCCTAAACGATCCTAAAAGCCTATGTGTACATGGACACATAGGGGGTGATTTACGAAAGCCCTGTGCCATCAGTAGAGGTGCACAGCGAGGCGAAATGCACATTTCCATATTTACGAAATGGTGCGTCAGTAACAAAGCGCAAATCCCCCATTTACTATAGCGATCTCTACGCACGGGAGAATGCATTCTGTGCGCCACTATGGACATGGCGCACAGCATCTCCAAATCAATATTGACAGAACATAGAGGTGCCAATATTATGGGTTGATGTGAGGAAGTTTAGTAACAACTGCCCAAGTAACAAATATGGCCAAAATAGAATGAGAAAGTAACTTTTTCAGAGAAAGCCTGCTGTGCCTGCAAGTACGTTTAGAACTGCGTGAGATCAATGAAAGCAGTGCGCATGCGCAACCGGCTCTTGCGCTTGTTCACATGCCTTTGCTCACTGGGTGGTATTTTTCACGTGGGGGTTCTCATTTTAAGCCTTAACAGACCAAAATGGCCTTGTATGTATTGGGGGGCAGGCTATTTTTTTGTTTTGGGTTAAAATCTTGCAGATTTGTAAGTTTTCTCTAAAGCCGTACATCTTTGAAGCAGCATTTTGGATACATGTTACAGATGCACCACTTTACAGGCAGAGTAAGCCCCCCCCCCAAGTTACTGGCTTTTAAGCAAATTTGCATTTTAAAGGCAATTCTCTTTGTTTTGGGGGTTGTCCAAATTGGTGACATTGATATATGTCCCTCAGGGTGGTCAGTTCCCATAGACTGCAATGGTATTTGGTGTATAACTTTTTCCCATGTTAGGCTCTTTGTTTGCCCCCCTGGACCGTTGTGTTTTTCCCATCTGTAATTTTGTAGCATGCTGGATGATGTTCTTAATTTTGGACAGGGGGGTGGCTTATTTTGCGCTAGCTGCATTTGGGTTGTTCTGGGCATGCTCAGGGACTTTAGTTTTTGCTGTGGCTTTTGGTGTGTGAAATGCATTTGGGTTGTTCTTTTCATGCTCAAGGACTGTTTTTTTGCTGTAGCTTTTGGTGTGTGAAATGCATTTGGGTTGGTCTGGGCATGCTCAGGGACAGGGTTTTTTTGTGCTTTTCGTGTGTGAACAGCACTTGGATTTTTCTAGGCATGCTCAGATAGTGTGTTTTTTCTGTTAGTAATTTAACCACTTGACGACCGCCTCACGCTGATATACGTCAGCAGAATGGCACGGGCAGGCAAAATCACATACCTGGTACGTGATTGCCTTCCCGCGGGCGGGGGGTCCGATCGGACCCCCCCCAGTGCCAGAGGCGGTCGTCATTTGTTCCCGGGCGATGAGAGGTGAGGGGGAGGCCATCCATTCGTGGCCACCCCCTCCCGATCGCTCCCGGCGAATGAAAATCCTTCCTCTGCCTCTGTAATGTAAACAGAGGCACAGGAAGTGATGTCATCCCTCCTCGAGCCGGTCTTTTCGATCCGGCGCCGAGGAGAGAAGACATCAAGTAAATCTGCACAACACTACACTAACAGTAGAACACACCAGGCACACTTGACACCCCCTTCACCCCCCGATCACCCCCCTGTACCCCCTGTCACACTGACACCAATAGCAGTTTTTTTTTTTTTCTGCATTGGTGTCAGTTTGTGACAGTTATAAGTGTTAGGGCAGTTAGGTTAGCCCCCTTTAGGTCTGGGGTACCCCCCTTTAGGTCTAGGGTACCCCCTAACCCCCCCTAATAAAGGTTAACCCCTTGATCACCCCCCGTCACCAGTGTCGCTAAGCGATCGTTTTTCTGATCGCTGTATTAGTGACACAGGTGACGCTAGTTAGGGAGGTAAGTATATAGGTTTGCTGTCAGTGTTTTAGAGCGACAGGGACCCCCATATACTACCTACTAAAGGTTTTAACCCCCTGATTGCCCCCTAGTTAACCCTTTCACCAGCGATCACCGTATAAGTGTTACGGGTGACGCTGGTTAGTTAGTTTGTTTTTTGTAGTTTTTATTATAGTTTTAGGGCACCCGCCGTTTATTAACTTATAAAGGTTTAACCCCCTAATTGCCCAGCGGTGATATAAGTTACGTTTTTAGGATCAGATAAGGTCTGCGTCGCCCCAGGCAGCGTCAGATTAGCGCCAGTACCGCTAACACCCACGCACGCAGCATACACCTCCCTTCGTGCTATAGTATCTGAACGGATAGATATCTGATCCGATCAGATCTATACTAGTGTCCCCAGCAGTTTAGGGTTCCCAAAAACGCAGTGTTAGCGGGATCAGCCCAGATACCTGCTAGCACCTGCGTTTTGCCCCTCGGCCCAGCCCAGCCCACCCAAGTGCAGTATCGATCGATCACTGACAGTTACAAAACACTAAGCACACAACTGCAGCGTTCGCAGAGTCAGGCCTGATCCCTGTGATCGCTAACAGTTTTTTGGTAGCGTTTTGATACAGTCGCTAACAGTCAGGAGCTTTTTTGCCTGTGAGTCTCACTAGTGAACCCCTAAATTTAGAGCCCAAAATGGCAAATCGAAGGTACACTAGTGAAGAGGCCTACACGTTTCTGAGCATGACAGATAGTGCAGAGGAAATCACTCATCTGTCAGATTCAGGCTCAGAATACGCTCCTGTAGAGGACAGCGGCTCCATGACAGATAGCTCTGACGACGGAGTTGTGGTCCCTGCTAAGGTCAGGCGTACTAGACCCCAAACTTCTTCTTCTGTCCTTGAAGTGCAAGAACCACAGGTCCCTCGTATGGAGCAGAGAAGTACTAGCGCCGCTATTCCTTCTGGTGAACTGGCAAGCACCAGCGGCCTAGTACACCCTGGTCATATATCCAGCACTGCAGTATCACATGGTGACGTGGCGAGTCCCATAAGTGCAGTTCAAGCTGGGAGGTGGCTAGCACTAGTAGTGTCCCACTGCCAACAAGAAGACAAAGACAGGCCCGTCGTGCCCATAGTGCCCTTCCTGCTGCATTCGCCAATCCGAATTGGGAACCCACCACTTCTGCAGCAACCGTACTTCCCCCATTCACTGGCCAACCCGGAATTCAGGTGGAAACAGTTGATTTTACGCCACTGGATTTTTATTCGCTGTTTTTCACCGAAGATCTCTATAGATCTATTGTGGACCAAAGCAATTTATACGCTGGTCAACACATCACCGCTAATCCCCAGTCCTCCCTTGCCAGAGATTGGAGACCAATTACAGTCTCCGAATTTAAGATCTTTCTGGGCCTTTCCCTCAACATGGGCTTGAATAAAAAGAGTAAGTTGCGGTCATATTGGTCCACTGACCCAATTTACCATGCGCCCGTGTTCTCTGCCTCCATGGCCAGGGCACGATACGAGCAGATTTTGCGGTTCATGCACTTCAACGACAATGAACTCTGTCGTCCTCGTGGAGACCCTGAATACGATCGGCTCTACAAAATTCGGCCCCTCGTAAACCACTTCAACCAACGTTTTGCAGACTTGTTTACTCCCCATCAAGTTGTCTGCGTTGATGAGTCCCTGATTAAATTTTCTGGCCGCTTGTCATTCAAACAGTACCTTCCCAGCAAGCGTGCCAGATACGGGGTCAAGATGTATAAGCTCTGTGACAGGGCCACAGGCTATACATGTCGTTTTATGGTTTACAAGGGCAAAGATAGTCACGTAGAGCCGACAAACTGCCCTGACTACATAGGAAGCGCTGGCAAGATAGTGTGGGACTTGGTGTCACCCTTATTCGGAAAGGGGTACCACTTGTACGTGGACAATTATTACACGAGCGTGCCACTTTTTAGTCACCTTTATGATCAACAGATTGGAGTATGTGGCACCGTGCGATCTAATCGCCGGGGCTTTCCCCAGCGGCTTGTAGATTCCCGTCTTAGGCTGGGGGAGAGAGCCTGCTTGAAGTGTAATAACTTGCTAGCTATGAAGTGGAGGGACAATAAGAATGTTTTCGTTCTTACCTCCCTTCATGCAGACACGGCGGTCCAAATTCCTACGGCGACTGGTGTTGTGGAGAAACCCCTCTGTGTCCACGAATATAACCAAAATATGGGAGGGGTGGACCTCAACGACCAGTTGTTGGCGCCGTACCTAGTTGCCCTTAAGGCCAGACGCTGGTACAAAAAAGTGTCTGTTTATTTATTTCAATTGGCTTTGCTGAATGCTCATGTGCTATACAGAGCTTCAGGACGGACTGGATCCTTCCTTAAATTCCAGGAAGAGATCGTCAGAGCCCTTCTGTTTCCAGACAGTGCTCCACCTCACCTTCCCCAACCAAATGCAGTAAGCCGGCTGCATGAGAGGCATTTTCAATATGTCCTCCCGAGTACCCCTACCCAACGAGCCCCCCAAAAAAGATGTCGTGTCTGTAGCAAGCGCGGATTTAGGCGTGACACCCGGTATTATTGTCCCTCCTGTCCTGACAATCCTGGTCTTTGCATGGGTGAATGTTTTGAACGCTACCATACACTAGTGGAGTATTAGCGTAGGGTACAGCACTGCACAGACTAGGACACACTTTCACAGGGTCTCCCAAGATGCCATCGCATTTTGAGAAACCCAAACCTGGTACCAGTTAAAAAAGTTAAAGTTACAAAAAAAAGTGTAAAAAAAACCCCCAAAAAAAGTAAAAAAAAAAAAAAAAAACACAAAAAAATATAAAATAAAAAAACCAAAAATAGTTGTTGTTTTATTGTTCTCTCTCTATTCTCTCTCTATTGTTCTGCTCTTTTTTTATTGTATTCTATACTGCAATGTTTTATTGTTATGTTTTTATCATGTTTGCTTTATAGGTATGCAATTTTTTTATACTTTGTTTTTTATTGTTAACCACTTTTTTGTTTTCAGGTACGCCATTCAGCTGCAGAGCGGATTTATTTATCTTGACAGCAACAGCGTTGCCGTGACTCCAGCGTTGTCGGAGGTGATTTCACCACCACAGTTACATACTTCAGCATATATGCCGAAGCGTGGGGGCAGCAGTGGGTGGAGGAGCGATTTACTCCTGCCTTTTGCGGGAGGATGCCCCCATGCTTCGGCATATATATATATATTTTAGGTAGGCACAGGTTGCGTTAAATGTTTTATTTTTTACTATGTTTTTTTTGTATTTGCTTTGCAGGTATGGTAAGTATTACTGTTATACTGTAATGTTACTTTGTTTTTTTGTTAACCATCATTTGCTTAGCAGGTACGCCATTCAGTTGCAGCGTGGATTTGTTCATCTGGACAGCAACAGCGTTTGCTCCCACGATACATAAAGCCGTGACTCCAGCGCTGTCTGAGGTGATTTCACCACCACAGTTACATACTTCAGCATATATGCCGAAGCGTGGGGGCAGCAGTGGGTGGAGGAGCGATTTGCTCCTGCCTTTTGCGGGAGGATGCCCCCATGCTTCGGCATATATATATATATTTTAGGTAGGCACAGGTTGCGTTAAATGTTTTATTTTTTACTATGTTTTTTTTGTATTTGCTTTGCAGGCATGGTAAGTATTACTGTTATACTGTAATGTTACTTTGTTTTTTTGTTAACCATCATTTGCTTAGCAGGTACGCCATTCAGTTGCAGCGTGGATTTGTTCATCTGGACAGCAACAACGTTTGCTCCCACGATACATTAAGCCGTGACTCCAGCGCTGTCGGAGGTGATTTCACCACCACAGTTACATACTTCAGCATATATGCCGAAGCGTGGGGGCAGCAGTGGGTGGAGGAGCGATTTGCTCCTGCCTTTTGTGGGAGGATGCCCCCATGCTTCTGCATATATAAACGGTGCATGTATGCCCAACATTAGAAGTGGGTGGATGAAGGGAGGTATTCTAATGGTGGGCATACCCACCAATTAATATCTTTTTTTCGTTCAGCCGTCAGGCTGCATGAAAAAAAGTTTACAATATATGCCCAACAAGGACCAGCAACGTACTGGTATGTTGCTGGACTTCGAGTGGTTATACCAGAATGATGCCTGCAGGTTTAGGTATCATCTTGGTATCATTCTTTTCAGCCAGCGGTCGGCTTTCATGTAAAAGCAATCCTAGCAGCTAATTAGCCTCTAGACTGCTTTTACAAGCAGTGGGAGGGAATGCCCCCCCCCCCCACAATCTTCTATGTTTTTCTCTGGCTCTCCTGTCCCAACAGGGAACCTGAAAATGCAGCCGGTGATTCAGCCAGCTGACCATAGAGCTGATCAGAGACCAGAATGGCTCCAAACATCTCTATGGCCTAAGAAACAGGAAGCTACGAGCATTTCATGACTTAGATTTCGCCAGATGTAAACAGCGCCATTGGGAAATTGGGAAAGCATTTTATCACACCAATCTTGGTGTGGTCAGATGCTTTGAGGGCAGAGGAGAGATCTAGGGTCTAATAGACCCCAATTTTTTCAAAAAAGAGTACCTGTCACTACCTATTGCTATCATAGGGGATATTTACATTCCCTGAGCTAACAATAAAAATGATTTTAAAAAAATAAAAATGAAAGGAACAGTTTAAAAATAAGATAAAAAAGCAAAAAAATAATAAAGAAAAAAAAAAAAAGCACCCCTGTCCCCCCCTGCTCTCGCGCAAAGGCGAACGCAAGTGTCGGTCTGGCGTCAAATGTAAACAGCAATTGCACCATGCATGTGAGGTATAACCGCGAAGGTCAGATCGAGGGCAGTAATTTTAGTAGTAGACCTCCTCTGTAAATCTAAAGTGGTAACCTGTAAAGGCTTTTAAATGCTTTTAAAAATGTATTTAGTTTGTCGCCACTGCACGTTTGTGCGCAATTTTAAAGCATGTCATATTTGGTATCCATGTACTCGGCCTAAGATCATCTTTTTTATTTCATCAAACATTTGGGCAATATAGTGTGTTTTAGTGCATTAAAATTTTAAAAGGTGTGTTTTTCCCCAAAAAATGCGTTTGAAAAATTGCTGCGCAAATACCATGTGAAAAAAAAAATGAAACACCCACCATTTTAATCTGTAGGGTATTTGCTTTAAAAAATATATATAATGTTTTGTGGTTTAAAGTAATTTTCTTGCAAAAAAAAATAATTTTTTCATGTAAACAAAAAGTGTCAGAAAGGGCTTTGTCTTCAAGTGGTTAGAAGAGTGGGTGATGTGTGACATAAGCTTCTAAATGTTGTGCATAAAATGCCAGGACAGTTCAAAACCCCCCCCAAATGACCCCATTTTGGAAAATAGACACCCCAAGCTATTTGCTGAGAGGCATGTCGAGTCCATGGAATATTTTATATTGTGACACAAGTTGCGGGAAAAAGACAAATTATTTTTTTTTTTGCACAAAGTTGTCACTAAATGATATATTGCTCAAACATGCCATGGGAATATGTGTAATTACACCCCAAAATAAATTCTGCTGCTTCTCCTGAGTACGGGGATACCACATGTGTGAGACTTTTTGGGAGCCTAGCCGCGTACGGGACCCCGAAAACCAAGCACTGCCTTCAGGCTTTCTAAGGGCGTAAAATTTGATTTCACTCTTCACTGCCTATCACAGTTTCGGAGGCCATTGAAAGCCCAGATGGCACAACCCCCCCCCCCCAAATGACCTTATTTTGGAAAATAGACACCCAAAGCTATTTGCTGAGAGGTATAGTGAGTATTTTGAAGACTTTTTGTCACAAACTTTTGAAAATTGAAAAAAGAGAAAAAAAATACATTTTTCTTGCCTTTCTTCATTTTCAAAAACAAATGAGAGCTGCAAAATACTCACCATGCCTCTCAGCAAATAGCTTGGGGTGTCTACTTTCCAAAATGGGGTCATTTTGGGGGGTTTTGTGCTATCTTGGCATTTTATGGCCTTCAAAACTGTGATAGGTAGTGAGGAGTGAAATCAAAAATTTACACCCTTAGAAATCCTGAAGGCGGTGATTGGATTTCGGGGCCCCGTATGAAGCTAGGCTCGCAAAAAGTGCCACACGTGGTATCCCCGTACTCAGGAGAATCAGCAGAATGTATTTTGGGGTGCAATTCCACATATGCCCATGGCCTGTGTGAGCAATATATCATTTAGTGAAAACTTTGTGCAAAAAAAAAAATTGTCACTTTCCTGCAACTTGTGAAAAAAAATAAAATATTCCATGGACTCAACATGCCTCTCAGCAAATAGCTTGGGGTGTCTACTTTCCAAAATGGGGTCATTTGGGGGGGTTTTGTGCCATCTGGGCATTTTATGGCCTTCAAAACTGTGATAGGTAGCGAGGAGTGAAATCAAAAATTTATGCCCTTAGAAATCCTGAAGGCAGTGATTGGTTTTCGGGGCTAGGCTCCCAAAAAGTCCCACACATGTAGTATCCCCGTACTCAGGAGAAGCAGCTGAATGTATTTTGGGGTGCAATTCCACATAGGCCCATGGCCTGTGTGAGCAATATATCATTTAGTTACAACTTTTTGTAAATTTTTTTTTTTTTTGTCATTATTCAATCACTTGGGACAAAAAAAATTAATATTCAATGGGTTCAACATGCCTCTCAGCAATTTCCTTGGGGTGTCTACTTTCCAAAATGGGGTCATTTGGGGGGTTTTTGTACTGCCCTGCCATTTTAGCACCTCAAGAAATGACATAGGCAGTGATAAACTAAAAGCTGTGTAAATTCCAGAAAATGTACCTTAGTTTGTAGACGCTATAACTTTTGTGCAAACCAATAAATATACGCTTATTGACATTTTTTTTTACCAAAGACATGTGGCTGAATACATTTTGGCCTAAATGTATGACTAAAATTGGGTTTATTGGATTTTTTTTATAACAAACAGTAGAAAATATCATTTTTTTTTCGAAATTTTCGGTCTTTTTCCGTTTATAGCGCAAAAAATAAAAACGGCAGAGGTGATCAAAACCATCAAAGGAAAGCTCTATTTGTGGGAAGAAAAGGACGCAAATTTTGTTTGGGTACAGCATTGCATGACCGCGCAATTAGCAGTTAAAGCGACGCAGTGCCAAATTGGAAAAAGTCCTCTGGTCCTTAGGCAGCATAATGGTCCGGTCCTTAAGTGGTTAAGGACATCCTTAACAGGTGTACCCACTTTGAAGTTCTGTCTCTACATTGGGTGAACTTGCATTTTGTGTGTTTCATGGACTGTGCATGCGCTTTCAGTTGTCTCATTAGCACACAAACCTATGTTATATAAAGCTTGCAGATAGCATTCTATACCTTGCCCTGAAGTGTGTGTGTGTTTATTTGTCACAGGTCCTTACAGCTAGACACATGAAACACTTTTGAGCCACAGCATTTTCCATCACCACTAAAAGGGGGTTATGATCCTTCCAGCAGAGAAAATCAAATCAAGACCACCACATATATTTCCTGCTTGTTTTGTACTGTAAAAAGGGAACTACTTACCTAAAAACAGAACAACAGCAAAACATACATGTACGAACTTGTGAACAGTCCTTCTTTGGTTTCTGATAGGGGGGGCCCTCCTCAGACAACAGGCTCCAAAAGTGGTGGACAGGAACAGTACACCCAAAGTGTCCATGATTATACAGTCCCTCTATCAAGCACACTGGGCAGCAGGCATAGGCTGTTCCTGCAAGAAAATGTCAGAAAGGAAAAAACACACACAACTCTGCCACTTCCCTGCAGTCTTGTGGCTGTACAGCACAACAGTCCTCCTTACACATAGAAGCGGGGATTCGGCAATCTCCTCCTGCTATCCCCTTCCTCTCTGACAGAGACCGAATGGCTCCTGGTAGGCTGACCTGCCTTTACAACCAGGACTCAATCCCTGTAAATGGCACGTCCCAGCTTCCATTCCTCCCGAATGGCCACAAACCGGGCCCAGGCATCACTCTCTGTCACCCACAAAGGCTTTGGTACGTGCAGAAAATCCCAGACAGGGTCATCCTCCCACTCTCCCCGGGAGTTCTCCACCATGTCCATTATCTGGGAGGGGACATATGGGTAGTCCAGACCAGGGGCGGACTGATAACTCATGGGGCCCCCCGGCAATAGGAGATTATGGGGCCCCCGGGCAATAGGAGATTATGGGGCCCCCAGGCAATCAGAGAGTATGGGGCCACACAGTATACACACACACAGTATACAATCACACAGTATACACATACATGTACACACAGTATACACAGACAGATGTAAAAAAAACACAGATTTATACATACTGTCCCTGGTTTTACTGAGGCTGGCAACCCTGATGGGGCCCCCTAGTGGCCCAGGGCCCTCGGGCAGTGCCCTAATCGTTAAATGGTCAGTCCGCCCCTGGTCCAGACCCCACTCCAGAGCAACCCTTCTCTGTATTGTGTAATGGTTAGCACTCTGGACTCTGAATACAGCGATCCGAGTTCAAATCTTGATGGGACCTCCAAAATGTAGCGGTGTCCCCGTGGGGTCGCTGTGTGTTTCAGCATCCACACATCATTCTGTTTGGTCAGACATCCATTTTAGGCACACTTTCTCCAGTCAATGAACAGTCTCTTGCTTGTTTTTGTTGCTTTTAAAAGGGGATTAAACTTGGATGGTGAAAAGGGACATGGGATGCCCAAATGATGAATCTTCCTTAGTAGAAATAAAGGTAGCTGAATCCAAATTGACAGTCTCTGTTACCTCACATCTCCTCCAGCAGACTACCTGAGATCACTTGCTTTCCTCTACTGTCCAATTCTAGGTTCCTGTCACTGTTAGCACATGGCTAGGCCTCACTCTGAATAAGTCCTAACATTTTCCTAGTAGCCATTTTCAGGCGGGGTTCTGCAGTCCCCTTAGTTGTAGAACCATTTTAGATGAAAAGAATAGTTCTGCTAACTGATACTTGGTGGACTACTGCTCCCAGCAAGTCTAGTGCAAATCCTGCCAACCCTCCTGGCTGCAGTGACTTGACTTCATCAACACCACAGTCTCTCCCTCTGGCTCCACATCTAATCCTGGTATGTCTCTCCTAGAGCTTCTCACTGTGCTTCTCACTCACCGACCCTGGCATGGATCCCTCCTGAATGACTTTCCCGGCAGTACTCCCAACTGTCCTCCCACTCCTTTTCCAGGACACCTTTCAATGACCGTGTAGAGAGAGGCTCCCTCCCAGCTCTCGAGCTCCAGGCCTGAGTTCACCCCCCCCCCCCCAGAAGGGGGGTTTCCTCAGGCCTACGACAGTCTAACACTCCATCATCTCAGTTCTATCACCGACAACTCCTCCCACCACAGGCTGAACATGGGTATATATAGAAGGCCTGCCCCCTGCCAATCCTAGCTGGGGATTGGTCAGGGCTCCCAAATACACCCCATGTCACTCCAACACTCTGCCCTGCCTCTTTTCCAGAACCTTCTCACTGGAAACAAAAGAGGCGTCAGAGAGCTGAAGCACATGTCAGTCACCTGCTGCTACACTAAACCACTCCCCTGCCCCCAGATCAAAAACTAAATTTACCTGCACTGGCAGTACACACAAAAACACTACTCTAGCACCTACCCATCTAAGGTAGAGGGTGCTACACCTACACGAAGGAACATGAAGCCTGAGCCTTTATGCACACTGGTTTATTGCAAACATTGTTTCACCTGACAGGAGAAAATCAGCCTTAAAAATTAACCTGCATTTTTCCAAACCAGTTTAGGTGAGTTTAGCAGCATTTGGTGTTTGGGAGTTTATTTATTTCAGTCACTAGACTTTTAATTTATTCTGGCCATTGAAATTAATAAACTCTAAAGTGAAAAAAATAAAAACCGCAGAGATGATCAAATACCACCAAAAGAAAGCTCTATTTGTGGGAAAAAAAGGACATCAATTATGTTTGGGTACATCGTCGCACGACTGTGCAAATGTCAGTTAAAGCGTTAAAGTTAACGCAGTGCCATATCGCAAAAAATGGCCTGGTCATTAAGGGGAAAAATCTTCCGGGGCTGAAGTGGTTAAGGAAGTCATGCCCTACTTTGTCTTCAACGTCCTTACAGTCTGAAAAATTTAGCAGCTTTGTTCCTATGAGTGAATAAGAAAATGGAAATCTTACTAGCTAGGAGGGAGAAGCCGAGCCCGTGACATCACGCCGCCTGTGTGCCACGGGAGCCAGGCGGCATTTGACTTGTAATATTGTGTGCTGTGAACTTGGATTCTATGTAAGAGCAATACTGTGTGGCAATAAATCTTCTTAAAGCAGACTACACTATGTTGGTACCTTTATCTCTTATGGCCCACGAGTGGAAGCTTTATTAGAGAGAAGGAAGCAGAGGAGGTGGCCGCCTGCTAGCAGCCTGTAGAGCAATAAGAAACCAATTTTGCCCCAAGGATTCCAGCAGTGGGGATTAGATGATAAATTAATGTCTCATATACCCTTGAGGTGAGCAGGTTTTTCTCCAGGTGATAGATAAACACAAGAATATGAAGTAATATAGAACGCACTGTGGTGACTGAACACTGTGTGGATATCGCATACTACTTTGGACTGTATTAATTACACAGATAATTTTTGCTGTTGTGTTTTTTTGTTTACAAATCTAAAAAGAATTAATGCAAAAGGTAATAACTGTCGGGGGTGAGCTGATGGAAAAAGTGAACATGCAGTTTATTAAAGCGGAGTTCCACCCATTTAAAAGGCAGCAGCTACAAAAAGTGTAGCTGCTCACTTTAATAAACAGACACTCACCTGTCCCACGGTCCAGCGATGCGGGCGCCCGAAGCCGCGCTCCTTTTCCTCTCCTCTCTCTGCGGTGCCGGCATTGTACCTGTGGGCGCCCGGCTGTGGCTTCACAGCCGGGAGCGTACTGCGCATACGTACTGCGCATGCGTGAGCCACGCTGCGCATTGTGAATGGCTGGGCAATCTTCTGGGACCTGTGACGTGTCCCAGAAGATTGCAGGGAGGGAGTGGGGAGAGGTGAACTTCCTTCTAGCGCCGCTTCACCAAGAGAGGATGTGGGAGCTGGGTGCCTGTTAAAACTGGGTACCTGCTCCCTCCCCCCAAAAAAAAATTACATGCCAAATGTGGCATGTCAGGGGGTCACCAGTACTTAAAGCAGAAATGTCATTTTTGGGTGGAACTCCGCTTTAAGTAGAGAAAGGATAGGCTTTCTTCAAGAGATAGATATTCAGGGATCATCTAAAGATTGACAGAATATGAGATAACCAGGCAGATTAGGGTATGGAGTTCCACAGGATGTGAGAGGCCCTTTTGAGGATTTAATGCTGCCAATGTTCTGCAGCTTCTTTACAGTCTGTCCATGTCGATATAGACTAAAGTGATAACAGACTGCATGTGTTTTTTCACAGTTTATATTTCCTAATTGTTGCTGGTTGTTTTTTACACAGCCTTATTTCCTAATCAGACCTGGCCTGGTTTCCAGGACTTCCTGGAGTAACGGATGATCTCACCATGCCTCCACCTTGCCTCCTGGGATAGTTGGGCACTCTTGCAGGATTTCAAATACCCAGCTATCCTAGGAGTCAGCAGTGAGGCATAGCAACGTCCCAGGTCTGACGCATTTCCTGCTAAATCAAAAACGATTGATAAAAAGAAGATAAGAGTAAGACATTTATATGTAGCTTGAATTAAGTATATTTTTTTCTTAGATTTCAATTAGGCATTAAGTGCAAAAACCTATAGCAACAAAGTATTAGTGAGAATTTAGCAGTAATTTCAGTGCTTCAATGGTCAATTATATTGTTAAACCACTGTAGCACCCTTTAGTGTGCTAGATTAGATGTGCATAGGTTTTTTAGAGCAGAAAAATTGGTCTGGCTGAGAGCCAGCCCTGGTTTTAATCTGGGTCAGGGCTGAGTGACTCAGGGAGGCTGGATGACTCATCAAGTAGCATCTCTGGTGACTCCCCCCTGCTTTCTGGAACCTTGGAGAAACTTCCAAAAGCAGTGGGTGGAGTCTAGGAGGAGCTGCTTGTAGTATTAATGAGGACCCCAGCCAATCCCCAGCATATGGGCTGGCAGGGGGCCGGCCAACTCATAAATAAGTACTGAGGAGGCTGTTGGTGGCACTAGAGGGTGCCCCCTAGTCTAGGTAGGGGTGACCTTGGGCCAGGGGCTCAGGTGCTGGAGGGACTATCTACAACACACTGAGGAATCCTATCCTGTAGGAGCAAGGAGAGGACAGCAGGAGTGAGTCAGCACGTCCAGGAGATCTCCTGAGAAGTCAGGCGGGTGGGCAGGTGAGTATTCAATCTGGAGAGGACTGAGGAGAGAAATTGTCAGTCTGGGAGGACTGTGGAGATGTTAGCCAGGAGGGCTAGTGAAAGGGGCAGCTGCAGCCAGGCGGGTTGGCAGTGCCTGAAGAGGTGGTGCTGGGATCAGTAGCCACAGGGATGTAAGCTGGACACTGATTTTTGCTACACACTAAAGAGACCTCGGGTTCCTGCCATATGCTGCCACATTATAAGCAGCTCATAGGCAACCAGTGTAAATCTGTATGGACCTCGATCTCTGTCTCACCAGGGACAGTCACCTCCACCCATCTTCTCCAATTGGAGCAGTAGTGCTCTGTATGCTCACAAAATGACACCAGACACTTTTGCTGCAAACTATTAAATGGGAATGATTCCCAAGCTGGTTCTATACAGTATTTGTGAAGTTTCGGAGGTAAAACTGACAAAGCCATAGCTGAGGTTCCAGGGGCAGAAAGAATGACGGACAGAAAGAAGATAAGAGTACGACATTTATAAATCAATGTTTTTATGTAGGTTGAATAATATAAATATTTTTTGCTTGGACTTCAATTAGGCATTAAGGTGGATGTAAACCCAATTCATGAAATCTGAGCTGGGCACATATATCTGCAGTGTTTTCTTATCTCTCCTCAAAGCTCTGAGTCCCGTGGCTTTCTCCTGCTCCGTAGCTCTGTTATAAGCCTGATAACATCTGACAAGTTCTCCGACACAGGAGATAAAAGCAGCCTGAAATTTGCGTTGTTGGATGTTGGTATAAATAAATTAGCAGACGGCTTGCCATCTCACAGCAGAGCTCTGCACATTCCTTTCTTCCTTTGCCTATTTGGGTGGGGGTGTGTGCCTTTCCTCCAATCAGCTGTCTGGCTGTATGCCAATAATCCACTCCCAGTGCTGAACAGAAAGAGAAAAATCTGTAACACGATGTGCACTTTCCAAAGGATATATACAGCTGAAGACAGCAGATATAAATGTAGAACGTATGTAGGGAGATGTTTTTCATCTCTGTGTACCATCTGAGGCTGTTCACTTCACTGGGTATAGGAGGGGGTTTACATCCACTTTAAGTGCAATAACCTATAGCAACAAATTATTAGTGGTAATATCCCTGAAAACTCATCTCTTTAGAGAAGCCTATCTGGCCCCCACCTAACAACTGTACATTTATCTTCCCACAGTTATTACCCCTTGTATCTCTTGACCTTCCCCCTAAGATTGTAAGCTCTAAGGAGCATGGCCCTCTGATTCCTACTGTATTAAAGTGTATTGTATTTGTACTGTCTACCCTCAAGTTGTAAAGTGCTACGTAAACTGTTGGCGCTATATAAATCCTGTATAATAATAATAATATCTTTTGACCTAACATTGCGGTACATTGAAAAAGGTCCTGAAGTGTACCCACCCCTTTCTGGCCTCTCTTCCACTGACAAAAGTCCTTACGTTGTTTCCACAGAATGTAACACATTCTTTGAATTAGAAAGAGATTGGTTCAGAAAGTAAAGTTAATGGGCCAGCATCCTGAAGGAGGTGTTGTATCAACTTTATGACACAAACTGCTTTTTATTTACTGTTGCTTATTTCCTTCTAAACCCACATACCTGCATGAACTTTATGTCATCAATTTACAGAAATATGCCTAGTCACTATGGTTCTGTGCTAGAAACTAGCTGTAAATAGCATTATTGCCTTGCAGTTCTAGGCCCTAGGATGCAGTTCCACAGTCCCAAAATGGACCCCTTCGGCATGCTTGTATGCTCTCCCTGTGATTGTGTAGGTTTACTCCAGGCACTCATCCTCCCATGATCCTGACATTTAAAAGCTAGTAAGCTTATAGAGGTCTGATCAACCTGCCATTAGGTTCTCTGTACATTGTAAAGCATAGCTCCCAACAGTCCCTGGTTTCCAGTGACCGTCCCTGATTTGGAAGGTTGGCTCTAAAGTGTGAATCGCCGTAGGTGTACGTCGCTTCATGCAATAGATACAGTGGGTGCACACACGGCACCGGAGCCGATGTACGTGGCCAGTGGCTGTGATGTCCGCCAGCCCCCCGCACGATCGCTCCACAGAGAGCCAGAACAGGGATCTGTCAATGTAGACAAACAGATCCCCGTTCTGTCAGTAGAGAGAGATTGTCTGTTCCTAGTGTTCAGGAACAGTGAGCTCTCTGTACTCCCAGTCAGTCCACTCCCCCCCACAGTTAGAAACACCTCCCAGGGAACACATTTAACCCCTTGATCGCCACTAAAGTTACCCTCTTCCCTGCCAGTGTCATTTATACAGTTATCAGTGCATTTTTATAGTGCTGATTGCTGTATAAATGTCACTGGTCCCAAAAAAGTGTCCCCCTAAAAATCGCTGATCACCGCCATTACTAGTAAAAAAAAACAAGAAAATTACAAAAATGCCATAAACCTATCCCCTATTGTGTAGACGCAATAACCTTTGCGCAAACCAATCAATATGTGCTTATTGCGATTTTTTTTTACAAAGAATATGTATTGGCCTAAACTGATGAAGAAATTTCTTTTTTTTTTGCATTTTTGTAAATATATTTATTATAGCAAAAAGTAAAAAAAAAAATTTTTTCAAAATTGTTGCTCTTTTTTTGTTTATAGCGCAAAAAATAAAAACTGCAGAGGTGATCAAATACCACCAAAAGAAAGCTCTATTTGTGGGGAAAAAAAGGACATAAATTTTGTTTTGGGTACAATGTCGCACGAACCCGGTGCCGTATCGCAAAAAGTGACCTGATCATTAAGGGGGCAAATCCTTCCGGTCCTTAAGTGGTTAAGGGGGCGTGGCAGGGTGTGTCCTATGCCTACATACTTTTGCTAATAGTATGTCCCTCGTTCCCATCCAAAATAGTTGGGAGGTATGCTGCAAAAAGCTGCATATTATCATAGCACTATATAAAATATATAAATATATATAAATACTTTGGTGACAGACTTAAAAGAATCTTCAAGTGCTAACAAAAAGTTTCTTTGGTTTTTATTGTTCTTATCATTTGTCAAATCTTCTCTAATATCTCTCATGAGACGTATTATTCCAAAATCTAATTTAAACCCCACTGTGCTCATGTGATAGACTGTTATTGTTTTCAGTGGAACATTAGCTTATCTTTAGAAGTTCTACCTACATTTGGATTATAAACTTCAAGAAATAGGATCTTTTTTTTAGCCAACGACCTTACAAGAAACATTGTAAACAGACACGAAAGTAGATTCAACAATGGGCAGTATTTCATACTGAATATCTCTTGGGACAACCTGTAAAGTTCTGTTCTACCCTGCCAGTCACTGACTGCCAACACAATTTAAAACGTATAGTTTACAGCTGAGGCAAAGCATATAAAACAGACGTATAATCACCAAGTATAAAAAAAAATATCACACCACATTTCTAAGTTTGTCATGCCAATTTGTAGTTCTAAAGGCTCAATTTTTTTACCTTCATACATTTTATGTATTAAGGTAAAAAAAACTTCTCTGTTCAGCATTCCCCCAAGCCCCCCTAATACTTATCTGAGCCCCATCTTGATCCAGCGATGTGTACAATAGCTTTGGTTCTCCAGGGACTCTTACTCCTCATTGGCTGAGGCAGCAGCAGCCATTGGCTCCCGCTGCTGTCAATCACAGCCAGTGAGCCAATAAGGAGAGAGCGGGTCGGCTCTGTTTGTGACTGAATGCGCAGAGCAGCAGCTCTGGAGCAAGTCTGCCTCTGTGTGGTGCATTGCAGTGAGACTTATTTAGGAGGGCACCTTAACCGGTTCAATACAGGGCAATTTCACCCCCTTCCTTCCCAGGCCAAATTTTAGTTTTCAGCGCCGTCGCACTTTAAACGTCAATTGCGCGGTCGTGCGACGTTGTACCCAAAAAAAATTGACGTCCTTTTTTCACCACAAATAGAGCTTTCTTTTGGTGGTATTTGATCGCCTCTGCGGTTTTTATTTTTTGCGCTATAAACAAAAGAAGAGCGACAATTTTGAAAAAAACACAATATTTTTTACTTTTTGCTATAATAAATATCCCAATTTTTTTTTTAAAAAACAAATTTTTTCCTCAGTTTCGGCCGATACGTATTCTTCTACATATTTTTGGTAAAAAAAAATCGCAATAAGCGTATATTGATTGGTTTGCGCAAAAGTTATAGCGTCTACAAAATAGGGGATAGATTTATGGCATTTTAAAAAAAAAAAATTATTTATTTTTTTAGCGGCGATCGCGATTTTTTTTCGTGACTGCGACATTATGGCGGACACATCGGACACTTTTGACACATTTTTGGGACCGTTCACATTTATACAGCGATCAATGCTATACAATTGCATTGATTACTGTGTAAATGTGACAGGCAGTGAAGGGGTTAACCACTAGGGGGCGGGGAGGGGTTAATATGTTTCCTAGGGAGTGATTACTAACTGAAGGGGGAGGGGACGCTCAAGGGGAGGAGACCGATCAGTGTTCCTCCGTTCTGGGAACACAGATCGCTCTCCTCTCACCTGACAGGCTGTGGATCTGTGTGTTTACAGACACAGATCCACATGCCGGCCCGGTTAACGGGCAATCGCGGGTGCCCGGCGGACATCGCGGCCGCCGGGCACACGCACCGGGTCCCGAGGAACGCAGCGGGCGCGCGCGCGCTCCCTGCGGCGCGCGCACTCCCGGCGGCGCGCGCGCGCCCCCTAGGCGGCCGGGAATCCCAGGGCGTCATATGACGCCCACCCAGGATGGGAGATCCCATCTGTGGACGTCATATGACTATGGGCGGGTAGGGAAGTGGTTAAAGCACAGTATACTTAGTGCCGATGGACCAGCACCGCATCTCACTTTTTACAAAAATGGTACAAGCCCAGTTTTTGTTGCTTTGTTGCTACCCACATAGACACACTGGGGTTGATTTACTAAAATTGCAGAGTGCAAAATCTGGTGCAGCTGTGCATGGTAGTCAATCAGCTTCTAACTTCAGATTGTTCAATTAAGCTTTGGCAATAAAACCTGGACGCTGGTTGGTTTCTGTGCAGAGCTGCACCAGATTTTGCACTCTCCCGTTTTGGTAAATCAACTCCATTATATATTTTCTAGAAATTTTGAGAAAATTTAATCCATAACTGTTTACAAGAAACAATAATGATCCCCATGCTGGTTGAATATATTTTGCCTCCATTAGGGTGCAGATTCTGGTAGAAGGATCTCATGAGCCCTCTGACTTACTTCAGTTACTCTCCTCTTCCATAAATTTCCATGAACTTCCAAAATCTCCTCAATGGTACAATTATGTTGAAACTCCTTGTGTTCTTCTTTGTGCCTTCTTTTTTGCATGAACATTCAAAACTGGTCATGCCGGGTATGGAGGGGTCCGCTCGCAAGCATGGGGTGAGAAAGTGTTGGAGTAATCGGATTTCATTATGGTCACGCAAACATCAGAAGCCTTTTTCTCAAAAACAGGGATTTTACAACTTGTAAACATATTTTAACAATTGCCCATTTTTTGACCACATGTTGCCATGATTGCTCATTGTGCACCCATGTATTGTCATGATTGGTGGCCATGAATTGTCATGGTTGCATGTTTGTGGCCTGTAATTTGTTTCCTATAAGCTTTCACAACTATTTGTTTGTTGCCCATACATTTTTATAATTGCCTGTTTATTGCCCATGTATTGCCACAATTGCCAGCGTGGTATACAAATATTTTGCCCACTTACTCCCACAAGTATGTATGTTGTCCACATTTGTTTCTCAGGTGCTGTCATGGTTGCCATTATGTTTTCCATATATTGCCACAACTGCCATGGTGTAGTTATTGTCAGTATTTTGCCACATTTGCCCATTTATTCCCACACTTTAGTGCTATAGCGCAGTCTTTTTCAACCAGGGTGCACAGGCTCCCTGGGGTGCCTTGAGGTTTCCTCAGGGGTGCCTTGGCAAAATGTCTAAAAATTGATCAAAAATTGTATACAAGCCAGCAGGTGGATCAAGCCTGCCTTTTAGTTATGTAGCACCCTGGTCCTAAACAGGGCTGCTAATAAATCAAGTTGTGCTAGGTGGTAACCAGCCTGACTAATTGTTTGATCCACTGATTTCTGTCCTAAGTCTGAGTTTAATTGGTAGTCTCTCTCTGTCAATAGGTGGCACTGTTGCCGTTCGCATTAGGATGATGGATTACAGTGAATTCAGGTGATGGGTAAATGAGTTATCTCAGACAATCAGCAAGCGTTTCTTTTGGCCGCTGTGCATGCTGGGATAGTCTATTTATTCGGGAGGGGTTCTGGTGATTCAGGTTCTTCGCGCCCGGGGCTGCGGCCTGGGTGGGTGTGTGTTGAGTAACTCCTGGTTGCTAGGCCTGAAGCCTGAGGCCTATCCAGGAGAAATACTGGCTGCTAGGACTACGTAAGACCTATACAATAGTTCAGGGTTTCGCAAAGGAAGAGCAGCAAAGGTTAAGCCCAAAGCCTGGGGCGGAACCGCGTGTGTTAGAGGCTCAGTCCGAGGGGAGCTTGAACATTAGCGGAGGTAAAGGAGAAGCAGTTGCCACAAAGGGACGACCACTTCTGTTACCAGAGGCAAGATTGGAAGGAATGAAGCTCTGAAGGAGTACCAGAGCAGACGCTTCACTTTCTGGACACTGGCATCCTAACAACCAGTGAAGTCATTAGTAGATAAGGAGGACATCTGTTGCCTCCACAGCATCCTTGTTTGACCCTCCTCTGCCACTCACTATCAGCACTGGGGTCACATGAGCTGACTGATGGAGAGAAATTGAGGGAGAAGAGAAACATAGGAATACTAGTCAGTACCAGTGTGCAAAAGTGTATTTGCTTTTAAAGAATAAATACCTCTAACATTGGGTGTCCTACATGTGGATATTGCGGCATTATTGTAAAACTATTAGAATGTTTTTTTTTTAGATTTTAGAATGGGAGAAAGGGCCTTCAGACTGTCCATAATTTTAAAGGGTGCCTTAGCTGAAAGAAGGTTGAGAAACACTGCTCTAGCGTCATCTGTGTGAGAGCAGGTAAGCGCTGTCTGCTTTATAGCAGATCGTATTAGTATATAACCCTGCTACACTCAACACAATCATCTCCCTGTAGGATCTTATGCTTTGTACACACGAGCGGAATGTCCGACAGAAAAAGTCAGATGGGAGCTTTTCATCGTATATTTCGATTGTGTGTATGCCCCATCGGACTTTTATACGTTGAAAATTCTGACGGACCTAGAAAGAGAACATGTTCTAAATTTTTCAGACGGAACCAATTCCTACCTGGGAAAACTGATCGTCTGTATGCTGTTCCGACGTACCAAAACGACGCATGCTCTGAAGCAAGTACGAGACAGAAGCTATTGGCTAATAGCTATTGAACTTCCCTTTTCTAGTCCTGTCGTACGTGTTGTATGTCACTGCGTATTGGACAGTCAGAATTTGGTGTGACCGCGTGTATGCAAGACAGCTTGAGCGGAATTCCATCAGAACTCTGTCGGAAAAACCTTCAGCGTTTATTCCGATGGGAAAACCGGTCCTGTGCACAGGGCATTAGACTCACAGCGCCAAAGTTCCCAGGTTAGCTGACAGGTACACTTTATTTTCACACTGGCGCACAATTGTTATTGCTTGATTGCAAATGTTTATCTGCATATTGACATTTGCAAATTGCAAGGATGGTACTTTTCATGTACATAATTTTATTAATTTCAGACTGAATAAAGGAGAGCTGTGTTTAGTTCTGGAAGTGAACTGATCATAGATATCCTAAGGATTTTACGTGGTAAAAGCAGTCTGTTATTCCCAGTTACCTCTGGGCCAATGCTGGCAGCAAAGGAGAACTTGTCACTGCTAAGGAGACAAAGCTACATTTATGTCTCTCTCTCTCTATGTAAGTGAAGTCAGCCCACTCCCCCATCCAAGTACTACTCTCTGGCCCCTCTTCTAGCACTGTACCTCATTCTGTACAGTATTCATCTACCCAGAGGTCTAAAGGCTAGACAGGAATTTTACAGAAGAATCAGGTAATTTCTCCATTCTTAAATTATAGAAATTATTTAAATGATTACATTGGGCATTTTCACCCCTATATGAGGCTCAATGTTGCATAATAAAAGTATGCATTGTAGATTGTAATATGTACAATAGAAACTATTATACTTTTCAGACGAAGGAGCGCAGTACATATATGAAAATGACAATGCACTTTTTCTCCATTTTTAATAAATTAGTAAATATATTGTTTGTGTGAAAACAATATATTTAAAATTCTGCATGATCTTAGAGTTCACATTTTTCATAATTTTATTGGGGCAGCATATTTCATCCCACTAAAGAATATATAAA
This sequence comes from Lithobates septentrionalis, assembly GCA_037952835.1. Lineage (NCBI taxonomy): Eukaryota > Metazoa > Chordata > Amphibia > Anura > Ranidae > Lithobates > Lithobates septentrionalis. The sequence goes on along the minus strand of JBBDGP010000788.1, from coordinate 144,393 downwards.
CCCTTTTGCAATAATTAACCTTTTTTTATGTGCTCCCTTTTTTCTGTTAAATATATCATCAAAAGCATTTTGTTATATATGTTAAATAAAAAAAAAAAAAACACGTTGATCTTGCCAGAAATCTCGTCTGCTGATAAGTTCTTGTGCTTTCTGCTTGTACTTTACTGTTAGCAGTTATATTTTTCTGAGGACTACAGGACCCTGCCCATCTATGCTATGGACAGAAGAACAGGGGGGGGGGGGGCAGTAATCCTGTCCCATTTCTGCTGTCCTGATACAGTAAGGTGAGTGAGTGTTGTCATAGCACAGGAAGTATGTTACTGGCAGAATCATCAGAAAAAAAAAAATAAATAAAAGAGAAAAAGCCTGAAAAGGTAAAAAAATGTATGTGGATGGGGGAATCATTCCGGCCACACTCGCTGGGGGTGTGTGCTGCCAGAGCCGCGCGCGGGGGGTGCTGCCACCAGAGACGTCCATGGGGGTGGGCACAGGTGGCTGCATATGATGGGCAAAGGTGGCTGCATATGATGGGCATAAGTGGCTGCATTTGATGGGCACAAGTGGCTGCATTTGTTGGGCACAGTGGCTGCAATTGATGGGCACAGTGACTGCATTTGATGGGCACAATGGTTGCATTTGATGGGCACGGTGAGGCTGCAATTGATGGGGGGGTTGAGTATTTTTCAGTTTGTTTGCGTCCCCACTGTTAAGGAATACATGCATTTTCTTACCACAGACAACAGTCATGCATGCACTGGAAAATGGAAATTGTAATAGTTGTGGGGTGGTAAAGACAATTCTTAACTAGAAAAGCTACAATTTCTGGGGAAATTGTGAAAAGTGTTCTTGCCTCTACAACTGGAGTGGGCGGAGTAACTGGGTGGGGTGGAGTGGCTTAAGTAACTGTGAAAAGTGTTAAAAAGCCTAATATTTTAAAAAGTATAAATAGTAGTAAAACAGTTGAAGTCCCATCATTAGCTGAAAGAGCTGAACATTTTTTTCAAAAATAATTTTTTTTTTCAAAAATATTTTTTTTTTTCAAAAATGATTTTTTTTTTCAAAAATGATTTTATTTTTCAAAAATGATTTTTTTTTTCAAAAATGATTTTTTTTTCAAAAAGGATTTTTTTTTTCAAAAATGATTTTTTTTTTTTTCAAAAATGATTTTTTTTTTCAAAAATGATTTTTTTTTTTCAAAAATAATTTTTTTTTTTTTTTTTTAAATAGTTTTTTTTTTCATGGGGCGGTCATAATGTTTTGGCTGATCATGTGGTGGTCATAATGTTTTGGTTGATCATGGGGTTGTCAGCTTTTGTCACCTCCCACCTCGCCGCAAAAACGACGATATTTTGTGAACCATTCGGCGAAACGTTCCACAAAGTAATATCACACCAATTAAATGACATTGAGGCCAGATTCACACTGGTATTTTTCAGCTTTTCACAAAGTACCACAAGGTAATAGTACACCAATTAAATGACATTGAACATTTCGCCATTCATTCCTATGGGACCAATTTTCCGCAAAAACTACGATATTTCGTGAAAAATTCGGCGAAACGTTCCACAAAGTAATAGCACACCAATTGGGAACAATCCACGCCTTCGGTATATTACTGTCTATGTAGTTTAAAAGCTGTGGGAGGAGTTAGGGTGGTATGATCATGGGGTTGTCAGTTTTTGTCACCTCCCACTCTAGTTTTGAACATTTCGCCATTCATTCCTATGGGACCAATTTCGCCGCAAAAACGATATTTCGAAAACCATTCGGTGAAACGTTCCACAAAGTAATAGCACACCAATCGGGAACAATCCGCACATTTCGGTATATTACTTGTCTATGTAGTGTAAAAACTGTGGGAGGAGTTAGGGTGGTAAATTTGGCTATAATAAGACTAATAATATATATGTGAGATAACGGTAAGTGGTCTTGCTATGCAAGAACACTTAATAAAGTCACTGGTACATGTCTTAGATGTGAAGACACTGAATTTCAGTAGTGCAACAGGGACTTGCTGCAATGTATTGCTTTTTACCTGAAGTTCTTTAAGTCAAATGTTTCTTCTTATAAAAAATGTAAAGCAGCCATTGTATGTAACAAAAGAACCTGAACATACAGTATCTCACAAAAGTAAGTACACCCCCTCACATTTTTGTAAATATTTTATAATATCTTTTCACGTGACAACACTGAAGAAATGACACTTTGCTACAATGTAAAGTAGTGAGTGTATAGCTTGTATAACAGTGTAAATTTGCTGTCCCCTCAAAATAACTCAACACACAGCCACTAATGTTCAAACCGCTGGCAACAAGTGAGTACACCCCTAAGTGAAAATGTTCAAATTGGGCCCAATTAGCCATTTTCCCTCCCCGGTGTCATGTGACTCGTAGTGTTACAAGGTCTCAGTTGTGAATGGGGAGCAGGTGTGTTCAATTTGGTGTTATCGCGCTCTCTCTCATACTGGTCACTGGAAGTTCAACATGGAACCTCATGGCAAAGAACTCTCTGAGGATCTGAAAAAAAGAATTGTTGCTCTATATAAAGATGGCCTAGGCTATAAGAAGATTGCCAAGACCCTCAAACTTAGCTGCAGCACGGTGACCAAGACCATACAGCGGTTTAACAGGACAGGTTCCACTCAGAACAGGCCTCACCATGGTCGAAGTTGAGTGCACGTGCTCCGTGTCATATCCAGAGGTTGTCTTTGAGAAATAGACATATGAGTGCTGCCAGCATTGCTGCAGAGGTTAAAGGGGTGGGGGGTTAGCCTGTTAATGCTCAGACTATACGCCGCACACTGCATCAAATTGGTCTGCATGGCTGTCATCCCAGAAGGAAGCCCAAGATGATGCACAAGAAAGCCCGTAAACAGTTTTCTAAGACAAGCAGACTAAGAGCATGGATTACTGGAACCATGTCCTATGGTCTGATGAGATAAACTTATTTGGTTCAGATGGTGTCAAGCGTGTGTGGCAGCAACCAGGGGAGGAGTAGAAAGACAAGTGTGTCTTGCCTACATTCAAGCATGGTGGTGGGAGTGTCATGGTCTGGGGCTGCATGAGTGCTGCTGGCACTGGGGGGCTACAGTTCATTGAGGGAACCATAAATGCCAACATGTACTGTGACATACTGAAGCAGAGCATGATCCCTTCCCTTCAGAGACTGGGCCGCAGGGCAGTATTCCAACATGATAACGACCCCAAACACACCTCCAAGATGACCACTGCCTTGCTAAACAAACTGAGGGTAAAAGGTGATGGACTGGCCAAGCATGTCTCAGGACCTAAACCCTATTGAGCATCTGTGGGGCATCCTCAAACGGAAAGTGGAGGAGTGCAAGGTCTCTAACATCCACCAGCTCCGTGATGTCATCATGGTGGAGTGGAAGAGGACTCCAGTGGCAACCTGTGAAGCTCTGGTGAACTACATGCCCAAGAGGGTTAAGGCAGTGCTGGAAAATAATGGCGGCCACACAAAATATTGACACTTTGGGCCCAATTTGGACATTTTCACTTAGAGGTGTACTCACTTTTGTTACCAGCGATTTAGACATTAATGGCTGTGTGTTGAGTTATTTGTGTTTGGGGGGACAGCAAATTTACACTGTTATACAAGCTGTACACTCACTACTTTACATTGTAGCAAAGTGTAATTTCTTCTGTGTTGTCACATGAAAAGATATAATAAAATATTTACAGAAATGTGAGGGGTGTACTCACTTTTGTGAGATACTGTACCTGTCTTTGTATTTTCTGACATACACATATAGACTTTCCATCTTAAAGGCCCATATTTTGGTTATTGGGCATGATGGTTGGATCCAATGACTAATAGCTAGATGTAGGAAGAGGTGGTAGGCAGGTAAGTCCTCAACTAGGAAGGTAATTAATATTATTACTATTATTATAATTTGTATTATTACTATTATACAGGATTCATATAGTGCCAAGTTTGTGCAGTGTTTTACAATATAAAGGGAGACAGAACAGTAACAATACAATTCAATACAAAGGCATTAGGAGGGCACTGCTCTTAAGAGCTTCAAATATAATAGGGAGGGGCAAGTGGAACAAAAGGAAATAACTTTGAGGGATGAACTGATAGGAGAAATAAAAGATTCAGTTGTTAGCTGAATTCAGGAAAATCTTACCTGAAGAGATTTGTTTGCAGGGATTGCCTAAAAGTGGACAGAGTAGGAGATAGCCAGACAGACTGAGGTAGAGAGTTCCACAGGATGGGAGATGATCTGGAGAAGTCCTGGAGATGAGCATGGGAGGAGGAGACAAGAGAGCTAGAGAGCAGGAGGTCTTGGGAGGAGTGGAGAGGACAGTTTGGGTGATATATTGAGACAAGATTGGTGATGTAGCTTGGGATAGAGTTGTAAATGGCTTCGTATGTTGATGTTAGTATTTTGAATTTAATTTGCTGGGCAATCAGAAGCTAGTGGAGGGATTGGCAGAGTGAGATGGCAGACACTAAAAATGGGTGTATTTTGGAGATACTATGGAGGTGAAGTCTACAAAATTTGGACAGTGATTGGATTTGGAAAGGACAGGTCAGAGTCTAGGATTATACCTAGCACCCAGGTACAAGGGGAGGGAATTATACTTGTACTTATGATCTTGATGGAGAAGTCAGGGGAGGGTGCACGAGTGGGGAGGAATATTATGAGCTCAGTTTTAGAAAGGTTGAATTTGAGGAAGTGGTTTGACATCCACAGTGATATGTCAGTTATTAAGTTAGTAATGCGAGAGGAGACTAAAGGAGTGAGGTGAGAATTAGAGAGATATATTTTGGTGTCATCAGCATAGAGATGGTATTGGAAGCAGTGGGAGTTTATCACGTGACCAAAGACGAGGTGTAGATGGAGAGGAGAAGGGCTCCCAGTACAGAACCTTGGGGGGTCTCCAGAAAAAGAGGAAATGGAAAGGAGGAGGCAGAGTTGTAGGCAGCCCCGAAGGAATACTGTGATAGATAGGAGAGCAGAGTCTTGAAGGCCAAGGGAGTGAAGTTTTTAAGAGGAGCAGATGATCAACAATATCAAAGGCAGCAGAAAAGTCTAGTAGTATGAGTATGGGGTAGTGGCCATCAGATTTAACAGTTAGTAAATTGTTAGTGTAGTTTTCATAGAACTGTTTCTGTGGAGTGTTGCACGCAAAAGCCAAATTGTAAACAGTAAAGGAGGTTGTTGTCAGTGAGGCAGGACTCAGATGGTTGTAGACTAGGTGTTCGAAAAGTTTAGAGGTAAATGGGAGCAAGGAGATTGGTCTTAAGTTATTCAGGCTGGTGGGGTCCAATGAGGGCATTTTAAAGTCGAGTTCCACCAAAAAGTGGAAGCTCCGCTTATCTGCCTCCTCCCCACTTCCGGTGCCACATTTAGCACCTTTCAGGGGGCAGCGGCGAGATCACTCAGAAGTTCGGCCCCCTCCAGGCCATTCAGAAAGCGCAGCGCACTTCACGCATGCGCAGTAGGGAACCGGCTCTGATGCTGCAAGGCTTCACTGCCGGTTTATCTTACAGGCAATGGCGGCAGCAGAACCCGAGAGCCGATGGAAACATCGACTGGGGTGCCGACATCGCTGGATTCCAGGACAGGAAAGTGTCCCAGTATTAAAAGGCAACAGCTACAGTATGTGTAGCTGCTGACTTTAAATTTTTGCTAGGAGGGCGGAACTCCGCTTTAAGTATGGGTATGATCAGTGCATGCTTTAGAGGGGAGAGGAATATGCCAATAGAGAGGGAGAGTTTTAGGATGTAAGTGAGGGAGCATAGGATAGAGCAAGAGGGTGACCATAGTATTTGCAAGGAAACAGTGTCCAGAGGACAGGTGGTAAGGTGAGCTTCTGAGAAAAGTTTGGGCATCTGTTCCATAATAACATGGTCAAAAGAGGAATTTATTAAATGTGGTTTTGGACAGGGTATGTTAAGTGGGATAGATATCTGTGCAGTTGAGATATCAACAAAAATTGCATCAATCTTGTTTTTGAAGTTAATACTTGCATATCTAAGGTTATTGAACTCCTGGGGCAATTGAAAACAGATTAACACATGGTTTTATATTACAACGGCTGTTTTTTTTTTAACTGATTAAAAGGTTTGCTATAAGTATGTGTGTATAATGAATGATACGACTGCTAATAATGTATATGACTGACTATATGCTGAGCTGTTAAATGAGCACTAATATAAATGCTGAGACATATAACATTAGTTTTAACTGGCATAAAAATAATAAAGTGTTTTCTTACCCCCACATAAGATGTTATGTCTATATGAGAGGAACATGTAATGTGTTTTATGCAAATATTTGAAATAGGAAAAACATCATATTTATTAGGTGACTCTTGGAATGAAATTGTAGTACTGACATTATACTAATACGTAATTCACTTGCCTTGCCACAGCAGCACGCTGCCCATATATCACAGTGTTGCACTGAGAACAAGCTCCATCTTATACAACGTATGTTGAATAACATTTGGGTAAGGATTGTTTTTAGTGCCACGTCTATACTCAGAAATTTGATGTGCTGTCATTATTCTTTTATTTTATTGTATTTTCCACTCAGTAGCTAGCGTAACGTGAATACATCCTTATGAAGAAATCTGAAAAAAATGGAGTGAGAACTGTTCTGGCCATAATAGTAGTAGAAAGGGTCATCACATTATATCTGTGAAAGCTTCTATATATCTAGAAATTAGGACATGATAAGGCTTCCAAAAAAAGCCTGTAACTAGTGGAAACCTCTGGAATCTTCCCAAAGTAGTTACCTGCCTAGAGCTCAAGAGTTCAGCAATTGCACACACCAAGGCCAACAACTTGAAGGGGCTGCAGTTTGCAGGGTTCTTCATGGCCACATGTAGACTTAAAATGGCATAGGTGATTACCTTCTCCTGGCCATCTTGTTCTGACTTCATCTAAGGCTGTGTGTCCACATCTTGTCTCTCATTTGGTTACTTGCTAAAACTTTACAATTCGAGTGTTTTACTGGGGGAGGGTAGACTGGGGAAATTCTTCCTTCTGCCTGCAGAAGACTGATGACATCTTTACTGCAAATTAAGTAATCTCAGCCTCAGCACAGTTACCTGACTATAGATCAAGAGTTCAGCAATTGCACACGCCAAGACCAACAGCTTAAGGGGCTGTAGTTTGCAGGGTTCTTCTTGGCCACGTGTAGACTTTGAATGGCATAGGCAATGACCTTCTCCTGGCCATCTTGTACCTACTAGTGTATGGCCCCTAGGCCCTGAGTACGGGTGTCAGTTATTAGCTGGAATGGAAGGAGAAATCAGCAAAGGTAAGCACATCAGCTGCTTCTTCAAGTACTTAAATGACTCACATTGTTGCAATCCCTATTCCACTTTGATGGAGTCCCCCCCCCCCCCCCTTGTGGCCTGCCTCATGTAGGAGCTTTTGAATCAGAGCAGAGTGATGGGCATATTGCTTGATGAAATGCAAAACAATTCGGACTTTGGTCACAATCATTAGGGGCCTCCATTTTTGTATTGACTTTACTTGGGATTGGGCTCAATCTCACAATGGTATTTCAGCCCATACTGGTGCTCCTGTGTCCACACTGCATCCATGCATTGAAGATGGTCCTTGAATGTAGGAGAAAACACCACTACATTTTGAAGACAAATACTAGCCAGGATGGAAGTGTTTGATCATCCTCTGGAATGCGAATGGGCACATTGTTCACCCCAAAGAGCATCCTTTTAAATTGGTGCAACCCAATTTTAACAAGGATATGCCAATACCTGCTGGCAAGATCGAGTGTGAAGAAAAATGTGGCCCGTCCTAGAGCAGACAGGGATTCTTCTACTCCTAAAAGTAGATAGTCCTCCCTCGTGAGCCACCCAGCGGCTTTTAGTCTCTTCAGTCACCGCTTGTTTCATCATCTGTTCTAGCATCTGCTTGACTATTTGGTAGTGGTGTGGAGGTATGCTTTGATATATCTACCAGAAGGGAGGATTCCTTTGGGTATCTCGTGTTCAGTCCCATTGCTTCAACTGTGGTTATGGTGAGAACACATCTGACCACTTATCCAATATCCGCTTACTGCTTCTAACTTTATGGGTATCAGTTCCTCTGTGGTCAGTTGTAGGAGTGGTAGTATTTGCTCTCCCGCTTACTCATTTTTTATCTTGCCAACCTCTAAATTATGTTTACTTTTGTCACATAGCAAGACCATGAAATTCTCAGATCACTCTGTGCCCCACCTAGGGTGAAAGCACTTACATGGTTAAGGCCAGGTCAATCAACGCAGTTTCAAGAAGTAAATAGAGTGGAGGAGTCTTGGTATTATGGATTCAAACTGATATCATACCTTGCCAAACCATTGTCAGAGTTCAAATGGAGCCACTTCTTGCCTGGTTTCCTTTGGTGGGCCCAAGTGTGCAAGACATCCCTTTAGCATCTCAATTCTTAGATCCCAGATGACATTCATGCACAGAATTACCTGTGACCACCCCCCTCAAAGAGGCATTACCCACAGCAGGACAGCCACCACATCTTCAGTTCTTGAATGGGGAGTCTTTCCAATTTGCTGCCCCACTGAGTAACTCTTGGCAGTGGGACACTCTAGTTTAATGGATTCCTTTGTGTATGACTGGGGCAATGTCCCTGGAGATGGCTAAACTCTTGACAGCCCCAGCACAGGGATAGTGACCTTGCATGCCTCCACTGCCTCTCGGTGAAGTATTCCTTTCTTTACTTCCACTCTGATAATTCTATCTGCAGCTGATGGCAACTTCCCATGGAACTGTATGTCCTATTGCAAGTGAGTCTAATGCCGTGTACACATGATCGGAATTTCTGTCAGAAAAACTTGGATGGTTTTTCCGACAGAATTCCGCTCAAGCCTGCCTTGCATATACACGGTGACACAAAAGTTCTCTGAACTATCGACCGTCAAGAACGCGGTGACGTACAACACTATTGCCGCGTACACACGAGCGGACATTACGGCGGACTTTGCCCGGCGGACTGGATTTCGTCGGACAATTCGATGTGTGTGGGCTCCAGCGGACTTTGTTTTCTCAAAAGTTCGACGGAATTAGATTTGAAACTTGTTTTAAATTTATCCGTTGAAATCGAGTCCGGTCGAAAAGTCCGCCGTCTGTATGCTAGTTCGACGGACAAAAAGCCACGCTAGGGCAGCTATTGGCTACTGGCTATGAACTTCCTTGTTTTAGTCCGGTCGTACGTCATCACGTACGAATTCGACGGACTTTGGTGGATTGTGTGTAGGCAAGTCCGTTCATTCACAAAGTCCGTCGGAAAGTACGTCGAAAAGTCCGCCGGGCAAAGTCCGCCGTAATGTCCGCTCGTGTGTACGCGGCATATGATGAGCCGAGAAAATGAAGTTCAATGCTTCCGAGCATACGTCGAATTGTTTCCGAGCAGTCGTCATTTTTTGCGCGTCCGAATTGCATACAGACGATCGCATTTTCGGATAGAAACTTTTCCCAACCGAAAAATAGAAAACATGCTCTCAATCTTTTGCTGGCTGGAATTCTGCCAGCAAAAGACCGATGGAGCATACACACAATCGCATTTTCCGACAAAAAGCTCTCATCAGAGTTTTGCTGGCGGCATTTCCGATCGTGTGTACGCGGCATAACAGTTTCCTGCCTATGATGGCCATTGGTGTGTCCAAGCCTGTATGTCAATGTTTTAGCCACTCCTAAAAGTTTGTGGAACTTTAAATTGGGTGTACTTCTATGTTTCTCTGACTTTGTTGGACAACAGTCCATCCACAAATTTTTCTTCAGTCATCCATCTGCATCACCCCAGTCAGACCTTCCTACTTGGCCACTTTCCCTGTGGCATATCTCCGTTTCCATGTCATGCAGTTACAGTGCATATTGTGGAATGGATTCTACTGCTCTATACTTTCTGCTGACAAATTGGGCCCTGTGGTACCCTAGTGTTACCACATGGCTGTACACTGCGTCTACATAGTTAACTATCTTGTCAAAGGAATCCTGGTCTTCAACAGGATTAACCTCCTTGCTTTCCCCTTTGGGGCATTAATAGCCAGTCCTGTCTACTAATTGCATGGTTTACAAAGCAGGGTTTATATACACATACACCCCCCTGTTCCACATCACCATTTTATAAACCCTGGAGACTGTGCACATATACCACCACTGTCTTCCAGGTATCTACGACCTGGCAGAGACTGGCAGTGCATCTGTGCACGGAGGTGGAAGGGATCAAAAAAGGTTGATGCAGTTTAATTCCACTTTAATGAGGACTATACATTTATACTTTAATGCCGCATACACACGGTCGGACTTTTCAGCTACAAAAGTCCGACAGCCTCTCTGACAGACTTTTGACTGACTTTTAGCGGACTTTCGACTGACTTTTTAAAGACCGGACTTGCCTACACACGATCACACCAAAGTCCGACGGATTTGTATGTGATGAAGTACGACCGGACTAAAATAAGGAAGTTGATAGCCAGTAGCCAATAGCTGCCCTAGCTTTGGTTTTTGTCCGTCGGACTAGCATACAGACGAGATTTGAAGCATGTTCCAAAGTCCGTCAGATTTGCGACCAAAAAGTCCGCTGCAGGTCCGATGAAGCCCACATACGGTCGAATTGTCCGCTGGATTTGGTCCGTCGGTGTCCGTCGGACCAGTCTGGTCAAAAAGTCTGACCATGTGTACGCGGCATAAGGCACAGTGTCACACATCAGAAAAACAAATTCAAATATTTCTGAAACTGAATTAATGTACTTGAATACATTGGGGAATTTTAACAACTTAGAAATCCTATTACATATGTCTTAGTCAGGCAGTCAATGATCTCCTATGCTTTGTGTCATTGTTAAGACTTAAAACTGCTTTCCCTTTCCTAGTCTGCTTATATTGGCCAATAATCCTGTTTTATTCTGCTCTGATCACTCTGTGGTAAACGTATCCAAAAAAAGCTTGTGGCGCCGAGTAGCCTATCCTCTATCAAGCTAGTGGTTTTCCCTGAGCTCATGAGAAAAAAAGAGTCCTGTATTACAGTATGAAGGCTTGTAACCAAGAGCATGCTTTAATGTTATTTTTAGAGGTTTAAGCAAATGTGAAATTTAAGGGATCATTCTCAGTAGGATCTTGAAGTATGTGTCTGTATATTTAGAAGATGAATGTAGAACTTTTTCCAAAGCCACGCATGTACAGGGAAAAGTCTACAGATAGATATCTGTACTACACACCAGCCAGTATAAAGTAGTAACATATAGAGTAAAATGATTGTGTGACACAATAATATCAAGCTGATTTACTGTGACCATATCAAAACCACCTTAGAATTTGAGGAAAGATGCAGATATATAATCATTTCATATCACTACATTTCCTTAAGGAAATGATTTCCTAAAAATAAATAATTTACTATATCTGCCTAGGTTTGAATAATTTGATGTATTCCATATTTCCCTTTCCTTTGGGGGTTTTCTACTTTTTGTAGACATGCATGTTTGCATTGAGTGAATTTGCATGCATGTCTCATGAAGGGTACCAGTTTATCTCTGAGGAAGACAGTTGCTATCAGCCAGAAAAGATCAGACCTGGATGAATGATTACTCCCTCACGAATGCTTGAACAGGGGATGTCTGTCAAGTTTAAAAGGATGTAAAGGCAATATCATTACATAATCTGACTGTGGCTAACATAATATCAGTACCTAGCCTGAACGTGGCTAACCAGGTTGTGTAAACCTTCTCTTAAAGGAGAAGTATGGGCAAAGCTTGTTTGGCATACTTCTCTTGTGGGCCACAGGAGTGTACTTAGTTCTGCAGTCCCGTGATCCAGATTCAGCTGACAGCAGGCTAAAGTTCGCTGTCAGCTGACATAACAGAGCCAGTCTAGGCTCTGCAGGGATCCTGACAATAATGTCGGTCTCTGTCCATATGCCTGACCAGTAGCTGACTCAGCCTCTTAGCGCACTACTGAGAGCCTGAGCCAGCCACTCCAGATCCCTCCACAGCCTGATGCTCCTATTGAAGGGGCAGAGCACAGAGTAACTTACAGTCAGAGGCGGCTCTCTAATTAGGCAAATTAGGCGGTCGCCTAAGGCCTCGAACTTACAGGGGCCTCGCGGCCGCCTAATTTGCCTGTTCTCATTTACCGAAGTTGACGCCGGCGGCTCCGCCTACCCCCACTGGGACTCTGTGACTTAGGAGCTGACGGACAAATCAGATACTGCCCGCAGCCTGAGGAATAGCGGCCTCATCACGGAGCGTCCCAGTCCGTGGGGCCTCATGTTTAAGTTTTGCCTAAGGCCTCACAAAGCCTAGAGCCACCTCTGCTTACAGTCACCACTCTGTGCTCAGAGCAGACCCAAGAACTGAGTCATTAGCGTTCTTTGATCATTCAGTTCTTGGGCTTAGAGGTGGCAGGGGACAGCTGCAGCTTGGATCAGGGCTGCAGTCATCTAGCTGAGTATGAAGTTTGTTTTTTTCGATCCCACAATTCTCTTTTAGGCTGGCCATACACTAGTAGAATTTTGTTAGACATTTTTCTTTCTTAGTGGAGTCAAATTGACATTCAATTTCTACTGTAGTTATGAGAACATTCAAAAGAGTAGGATGGAAAATCTTTCTCTAACAACATTTTAACTAAATGTGTTTTTTGGGCAGGGAAAATGGTATATATTGCAATGAAACCCGTTTATTACATCTGAGATTTAACTGAAATAACAGGTCTGGACAAAATTTTAAAGGCTTTCAAGCAAAATTAGTTGGCTAGTGATGTCGAGAAAGAATATTCTGCTGCATTGATTTTTCATAATCTCCCTACCAGGGTTTGAACGGAAATCTAACCATGTATAGCCAACTCTAAAGTAGATCTTAACCTCATGACTGCATTATATGATCACCACCAACCAGGTATTATATTAATAAAGGTTGCAGATTTTAAAAGATCTAAAACAACATTTGAGATTATATTAGCATAATGAAGCTTTTGTGTCTGTTCCTGCCTAAAGGTGGTCATACACATAAAGATTTATATTCATAGAGTCCCCCATCCCTGCTGCTGACTGTTTATTCTGATAGCCAGCACCCATATGTAGGCAGGTGTTACCCTTTAATGAATAACCAGTCCCCTTAGGCCCCTTGGGGGGTGTCCTCTGTACCAGCCCAGCCCTATCCCTTTAGAATGATAGTGGGAGTGTAGGCAGGTGTAGATTGACCTACCTGCTTCCTGTAATGGTGTGGCAACAATGCTGCACTGTTCCTTAATTCAGAGCAAAGTTGCCAGGCTATTTCAGCTTTCACTACAGTTGGATGTAAAGATGTTAAAGAGAGCTTGACTATCAGCTTTGTCACTGCTGTAGCTCATCAAGCCTATAGCTTATCAATCCGCAAATGGCCACATCTCAATCTGCCCACTGCTTTCTGGATTGACAGTGCTGCCTCTGTTGCAGAACCCCTAAAACTCTGGGCTGCAGTGTCTAGTAGGGGGTGTGTGTGAAATATAAATTAAGGATGGTTAGGCTCAGCCAGGGAAGGTAAAGGAAGTTTTCTGCTTAATTTTTGAGGCTTGTGCATCATATAGTATTTGGATTTGGTACTTGTTTAGACTGTCATACAGGAGCTTTTAGTTGTACTTCAAGGCAAGAGTCACTTTAGTTGGACCTTACTCAAGACTTAGGACACTACCAGTTCCCAAGAGACAGAACTATGCAAATCATTAGGTACCAGTACTGTCAAATTAGAGCAAGAGATAGACAAATTAGGCATATGAATACAAACTGTGTAGACAAACTTGCAAACACAGCCCATTTAATGTGTGATAGATTTTACTGTATGCCTCTGGGCAATGAATGTTTAGCTTTATTATGATAGGGATGTACTTTATTCCCTTCATCTCCCTCTGATGTACACTAATATTCAGCCTTCCTATACTGATGCTAATTAAATGTTGAGTGTTATCTTTGCTATGCAACAGACTGCAGCTCAGGGTCCCATTAGAGAAAAAGCATTATACATTGAAAATCATAATTATTATAACTGAGAGGCCCATTCAAGAGCTTAAACCGGGACCCCGGAGAAGAAGAGATCATTCATGAGCCAGGTGTCTCACCAATAATAATTATATTCTGTTCAAGTTTTCTTTTCTAACACATTCTCTTTCTCATTACCTTTTGTCTATCAGTTTCACTGCCATCATACAGAAAAGTAGAACTGAATGCAATTACATTAAATTGATGTGGATTCAGTGCAGATACTGACATGAATTGTGAATGTACTGTAGATACAGGTGCAAATGCTGTGAGTAGAGCTTTATTTTAATTCTCCAGCTTAAGTGGATATTAAATAGAATGGACATGGCAATATTAAATAGTATGTTTAAGAAGCATAAAATGAGGAGTAAGTGACGAAAAATATTGTCTTATGGTAACGGTATGGGGGTATGGGGTTATTACCTGTAATTTTAGTATTTAGGCTCCATGCACACTGGGCTTAAGAAAAACAACAGTTCCACTGGCAGAAAAAAAATGCTTATATAGATCATTTATGTACACAATTTAGGAGACTTTAGTGTTTTTCTGCGAGAAAGCTCCAACCAAAAATGCAAACAAGAAGGTTTTTTTTTTTTTCCTGCCTCCAAACGCTAAGCTCAATGTGCATTGACATCTAGGATAACATTCAGTTGCTTCTACAGGCAAAACACAAAACTCCTGTAGATGCAATGATTTTTAGGCCAGTGTGCATCGACCCTAATATGTGAATTTCTGTTTTATTTCAGATGACCTAATTTATTTGCATTTTTCTTCGCATTTACATGCAGACCAAGCTGTCCAGCAAAAGTGACAGTTACACGAGTTGGGACAAATTATTATACAGATGGGGTGCTTATTATAGCCTGCTTTTATATGCTTTTGAACTTTTTTTTTCCCAACAGATTTTTCCAACTGGGGTTGAACAGAATCATGTGTGTTTTGGCAGGTTTAAACACATACAGTATGTATTTACATTGTGTATTAAGCCCTTTAGCTACAGTTCAACTTTAATGTACACCAAAGTATGACCTCATTACACAAGGAAGCTTCCATTGTTTTTCTTGTCCATGGCCAGAATTACAGTTCCTTGGTTCAGACCTGAACATTTGAAAGTCGTTTTTCATAGCTCTCGCTTTCCTTGCTGAATGGATTTGAATGATGGGTTTTTGGCCATTGGAGTTCAAAGAATAATAGCGTCACTGAAAGTGGCACCTGGTAACTGAGTACATTCTATACCCTGCTGAGAAACGTGAAGCGTGCTGCCTCCTATCTAGGCTTCTTGCCAACACAAACAGTTCAGATGCCACATGACTAACTTTTTTTTAACCGAATTCAAAGGCCTATTGTTTATTTTTTCTAAAACTACAATGTTTCATTTCATTTTGATCTTTCTGCAACCAGCATTTAATTCTTCACACTCTTTCCTGGAAGAACACATATGCAAAGCAGGGGCGGACTGACCATTCGGTCAGTCGGTCGCTGTCCGAGGGCCCCGTGGTGGGGGGGGGCCCGGGCCGGCTCAGTCCGTCCGTCCCAGGAGGTGCCCGCAGCATAATGTGAAAAAGAATACCCCTTCCGAAGCAGTAAAGTGTAGCCTTTACCTCTGGTTGATGCGGCTATATAAGCAGAGCTGGCCAGGATGCATCATTCATCAGCTCAGAGGCGAGCCGTCAGCCGTTCGGGAATGATTTTAGTGACAGGCGCTCCGGCCACCTCTCCCCCTGGGGAATTCAGCCGAGGGGCGGGGCCATTCGTCACTGCCGCGGGGGACCAGTAAAGAAGCTGGAGGCAGCAGAGCGCGCCGCACAGGCTGAGCGAAGTCATCTGGCATCTGGAGAGAAGAATTTCCCTTTCCCAAAGGAATCCACACTGACCTGCCTTGTGTGCAGCAGCAGGTCAGTGTGATAATGACAAAGAGGAGAGCAGTTGCCAGTAGTGTATTATGTGTGTTGTAAACGAGAGAGCCATGCTGCTGAGTGTTCCACTTCATTCTTGCCCTGTGCTGTGCCTATTTACCAGGTGGCAGGTGCTATTCACTAGTGCACACTGACATCTGGTACATTGAATGCCACTCAGTGCACTCAGTGTATATAGATATCAGTGTTATATATAGGGAATAGCACTTAGCCCTGGTTCACATTGGAGCAATTTGCCATGCGATTTGACATGGCAAATCGCATGGCAAATCAGCGGCAATCACCGGCAATGGCACTACCCGAATCAGTGCGATGCCGCATTTGTGGCACCGCACTGATTCCCAAAAGTAGTTTCTGTACAACTTTTGGTGACTTCTGGGTGCGATTTCCATAGACATCTGTGCAGCAACCCGCACAGATGTCTCTGAAATCGCTGCCAAACTCGCACTGATATGTGGGTATGAAATTGTGCGAGTTTAGCTGAACTCACACACTTTCATTCCCGCTGTCAGTGTGAACCTGGGCTAAGTGCGTTTATTATATATATATCACTAAAATCTGTACACTATGAATGTTCCTTACATTGGTGGTCAGTGAGAACAATGTTCCTTACATTGGTGGTCAGTGGGAATAAAGTTCCTTACATTGGTGGTCAGTGAGAAGAATGTTCCTTACATTGGTGGTCAGTGGGAAGAATGTTCCTTACATTGGTGGTCAGTGAGAAGAATGTTCCTTACATTGGTGGTCAGTGAGAAGAATGTTCCTTACATTGGAGGTCAGTGAGAAGAATGTTCCTTACATTGGTGGTCAGTGGGAAGAATGTTCCTTACATTGGTGATTAGTGAGAAGAATGTTCCTTACATTGGAGGTCAGTGAGAAGAATGTTCCTTACATTGGTGGTCAGTGAGAAGAATGTTCCTTACATTGGTGGTCAGTGGGAAGAATGTTCCTTACATTGGTGGCCAGTGGGAAGAATGTTCCTTACATTGGTGGTCAGTGAGAAGAATGTTCCTTACATTGGTGATCAGTGAGAAGAATGTTCCTTACATTGGTGATCAGTGGGGAGAATGTCCCTTACATTGGTGGTCAGTGAGAAGAATGTTCCTTACATTGGTGGTCAGTGAGAAGAATGTTCCTTACATTGGTGGTCAGTGGGAAGAATGTTTCTATACATTGGTGGTCAGTGAGAAGAATGTTCCTTACATTGGTGGTCAGTGAGAAGAATGTTCCTTACATTGGTGGTCAGTGAGAAGAATGTTCCTTACATTGGTGATCAGTGAGAAGAATGTTCCTTACATTGGTGGTCAGTGAGAAGAATGTTCCTTACATTGGTGATCAGTGGGAAGAATGTTCCTTACATTGGTGATCAGTGGGAAGAATGTTCCTTACATTGGTGATCAGTGAGAAGAATGATCCTTACATTGGTGATCAGTGGGAAGAATGTTCCTTACATTGGAGGTCAGTGGGAAGAATGTTCCTTACATTGGTGGTCAGTGGGAAGAATGTTCCTTACATTGGAGGTCAGTGGGAAGAATGTTCCTTACATTGGTGGTCAGTGGGAAGAATGTTCCTTACATTGGTGGTCAGTGGGAAGAATGTTCCTTACATTGGTGGTCAGTGGGAAGAATGTTCCTTACATTGGTGATCAGTGAGAAGAATGTTCCTTACATTGGTGATCAGTGAGAAGAATGTTCCTTACATTGGTGATCAGTGAGAAGAATGTTTCTATACATTGGTGGTCAGTGGGAAGGAGGAGGAGGACACACCCAAGGAGCTCTCTGTGAGAACCAGCCTTTTTTCAAGCCTGGGCCTTGCCTGTTAGCTTGGCCCAGGAATAATGCCTGATCCTGGGGGAGGCCCAGGGAGGGATCCCCCTGATGACACGGGGCCTAGTGAGGAGGAGGTGGAGGATCTGACTGTGGGTCCAGGCCCTGGTATGGAAGCAAGTATCTTCAGTCAGAAGATTGTTGATCGTTTTAGGGAAATTGGAAGGGCTGAAGAGAAACTTCAAGTTTTGAAAACTGAACATAAAAACTTTAAAGCCAAATACTTCCAGGCATGGAGTAGAAATCGCACAGCCATGAAGCCGGAGTTGCAGGAATTGGAGGAAAAGGTAAAGCAGCAAACTTTATTGTTGGAGAAGTTAAAAGCCAGAAGTGGAGCTTTTAAAGAAAAATTTGACAATGAGAAGAGATTTGCCAGCCAGTTATCAGTAAGTTGCATGGATCAGCAGCCTCAGGTTATGGATGACCCGGGTCCATCTGCCTCTGCACCTCTCCCCCCATGTAAGGCCTTGGAATCGCCAGCGGCAACCAGCCAGGGGGTTGAGAGTGAGCATGGCACCCTGACCTTCATCCAGCAGATGGAGTCACCCCTGAGAGCAGACAAGGTTTCCATTTCTGATGATCCATCAGAAATCCCTGAGGATGAGAAAAAAAATAAAACTGGGAATGAAGATGGACCTGCACCGGATACCCTGAACGTGGATGTTTCTACTCCTGCATTTGCTGAGACCAGTAGTTCCTCTACCAAGTTTTCTCCATGTGTTTCACACAGTAAGGCTGACACCAGCAAAGAGATTGCCTCACCTGAGCCTCTCTGTGTTCCAGCAGAGCTGATTGATGCTGATGGGGGAGGGGATCAGCCCATTGCACCATGTGCAGTGGAAGCCATGGAGGTGTCAGACCAGCCTGCTGAAAGTCCTGTCCTGATGGAAGAGAACAGGCCAGCTGAAGATTCCACCAGCACAGCAGTGGGAAAGGACACTGTTGGGAAGACTACAGGAACTGTGAATATACCAGCAAGTATTAAGAATGACAGTAATGATAAAACAATGAATGTGGTGGGTGGTGGTGAAGGGGTTAATACTGCTGGGAAAAATAAAAATGACATTGCTCTCCCTGCTCAGCAGAGGAAAGACTCATCGATTGTGCAGACCAAATCTGTACAATCGATATCTGCTAGGAATGTGTCAGACGGTTCAAAACTCACAAATGTTTCTTCTGCTGGGAGAAATGTGGGCAGTTATGCGTCTGTTCTGGGGAGTCGCACCAAGGAGGGTGGAGGGAATTTTGTAAATATTAGTGGTCACAATTTGGGGGGGCTTGGTGGTGGGATGGTTGGTGGGTACAGGAGGAGGAATGTGGTTCAATTGAAGTGGGAGGGGGAGGGGACCCCACCAGTAAGGGGGGGGGGGGGTGGCTGAGTTGGTTCTGGAAATGGGGTTTAAAGCCTTGGATATCTTTGCTTTGATTTGCCCAGTGGGGAGTTATGAATTTGATTTGTCCTTTGTAAAGCCTGAGGGTCTGGATTTATTTTGGGAGCGATATAGGAGGTGCAAGGGCCTTCCGCAGTGGAGTGGTTTGGTGCCAAAGGTGATTTCCAGGCAGCCTCTGATAAAGTCGGTGACAATCTTGGTGCGTAACGAATCCATACCAGAGGCTGATTTGATAGTATGGCTACGCCGATATGGTGAGGTCCTCGCTCCACTGCGGAAGGTCCTTGATGAGCATGGGATATGGACAGGGGCCTGGACAGTGTCACTAAAATTGGGGGTGCTTGGAAATGTAGTTCAACACCTTCCCTGTTCAGCTTTTCTGGGGAGGGATAGGCTGACTATTTTTTACCAGGGTCAGCCTAAAGTCTGTAACAAATGTGGAGACAAAGGCCATTTTGCATCTACTTGTACCCGTAAGAAATGCTCACTATGCCAGGATCTGGACCATTTGGCTAAGGATTGTACTGAAATTCGGTGCAATTTGTGCCAAAAGCTCGGTCATCCTTATAGCCAGTGCCCGGAGGCATTACATAACTTGCCAGGATTGGAGGCTGAGTTGCAGAGACTTGATAAGGAGGATGAGGCCGCTAAAACTGTTATTGACCCTCCTGTTTCTGTTACATCTGTTCCGGATTCTGTTTCCCCTAGTGATGTGGTCCCTGAGTCTGTCCCTCCTGTGTCTGTTACATCTGTTGTTTCGGATTCTGTTTCACCTAGTAATGTGGTCCCTGAGTCTGTCCCCCATGTGGTGGTCCCTAATCCTGCTGTACGCAGATCCTCCAGACTGGCAGAAGCTGCTGGGGGGGCAGGTTTGGCAGATCTTCCCTCTCGGCCTCCAGTCCCTGTCCCTCAGCGGCACAAACGTGGTCAGGGGAATGTGGGGGTGCTGGATGGGGGAGGGGTTGAGGGAAAGGTGTCCATATCCCATGTCTCACCCTCTGTTGAGGGGGATTCGGATGATGAGGGGTGGGAGAAGTTTAGGAGGAAGAAAAAGAAGAAGAGGAAGACAAGTAAAGTGGTCATTTCTTCCTCAGGGTCGGACCCAGGAGGGGTTCCTCTTGGTAATACCTTTTTAGTGTTGTCGGGTGATGAGATGTCTGATCTATCTTTCTCTTTATCATCCATGGATGAGGGGGAGTCACGTAGTCTTAAGAGAGCTGTTTCTGGTGATGAGAGTGTGGCAAAGGTTAAGAAACGACTACCCCAATCATCCTGATGGCAGTTCCCACTCCGATAAAGGTGGCGACCATTAATGTCGCCAGCATTAAATCTGCAAGAGCTCGTGATATTGCCTTATTTTTGCTCAGCGAGTTTGATGCCGAGATTTTATTTTTGCAAGAGACCTGGCTCAATACTTTGGCCGATGTCCATCTAGCAAAAAGGGAGTGGAGATGCGGTCCCTCCTTTTGGTCTCTTGCGGCTGAGCCCTGCAGCGGAGTTGCGGTCCTTTTTAAAACCGATATGGTAACGTGCCGGCGGGTAATTGAGGTAGAAATGGGGAGATGCATGGTCTTGGACGTCTCTGTTAGGGGGCAGGACCTGCGCCTAATCAATATCTATGGACCGCAGTCAAAATGGGGCAGGAAATGCCTCCTCACAGAGATCAAGCCCTTCCTTTTTACGTCCCAGCAGGTTGTCTTTGGAGGTGATTTTAACACTATAATTAGGCCTGAAGACAGGAGAGGCTCCATAGACAGGCTGGGTTATGATAGCGTTTTTCTTAGAGATATGGTGAGACAAGCAGGCCTGGTAGATGTGCATATTAAGCACTGCCCTGGCAGCACAGGATTCACATTTCAGAGAGGGAATAGTCAGAGTAGGATAGATAGGTTTTTTTTAAAGGAGAACTCTGCTTTCTC
The DNA here is from genome assembly GCA_037952835.1 of Lithobates septentrionalis. Classification (NCBI taxonomy): domain Eukaryota; kingdom Metazoa; phylum Chordata; class Amphibia; order Anura; family Ranidae; genus Lithobates; species Lithobates septentrionalis. The sequence goes on along the minus strand of JBBDGP010000788.1, from coordinate 123,331 downwards.
GGCTCCTGAGTTGAGGGCGGTGGAGTTCTCTGACCACTGTATGCTGTCTGTGACTCTGAATGCCTCGGACACTCCACCCAGGGGAAGGGGTACCTGGAAACTGAATTCGGCTCTCCTGGAAGATGTAGAGGTAAGACAATCCTTTGAGGATTTTTTTCAGGCACAGGTTTCTATTCTGGACTTTTGCAGCAGTAAGTCAGAGTGGTGGGAGCTTGTGAAACAAAGGGCAATTGGACTTTTCAAGGCCATAAGTAAGAAGAAGCAGCTTGGTATGTACATTGCCTACCAGCATTTGAGGAGGAAGCTTGATCGTCTTGTCTCGTATAGAGGAGATCCAGGGGAGATCTCTGAGGTGAAGTTTCTTCTTAGGAAGTGTCAATATGACCGGCATGCCTCCTTGGTTCTGGAGAGGGATTATGGAAAATATCACTCGCCTGATCCTTACCAGAACTGTAAGCAAGGCATAGCAGTTAAGACGGTCATAGGCCTGAGGGATAGTACGGGTTCCCTGGTAAAGTCCAGATCAGGGATCCTAGAGATCTTCAGGTCATATTACGCAGACCTTCTGGGAAGAAAGGACCTTTGTCGGGACAGGATGGAAAGCTTTCTGGATTCTACTCCAGGATTGGGAAATGGTACGTTGCCTTTGATGGATTTGACAGAACCAATTTCAGTGGATGAGGTAGTTAATGCTATAGAGAAGCTGGCTACCAAAAAATCGCCTGGGCCAGATGGGTTGACAGCTGAATTCTATAAGTGTTTTAAGTCCATTCTGGCTCCCTTTTTAGCAGAGGTTTATAACAGCTGTCTAGAAGAGGGTTCGCTCCCTCCATGAGGCAATCCGCTGTGATTCTTCTGTCAAAAGGTAAAGACCCCTCAATGATTGAGAACTGGCGCCCCATCAGTCTTCTCAATGTTGATAGAAAGATCCTGGCGAAGATTCTTTTTTGGCGCTTGTCGTCAGTAGCAGGCGATTTGTTGTCCAGTCATCAGCACTGCTCAGTCCAAGGTAGAAGTACCTTTTCAGCGGTTTTAGCTGTCCGGGAGGCTTTGGAACGATGCAGGGCTGCTGGATGGAGAAAGTACTTGCTGGCATTGGATCAGGCGAAGGCTTTTGATAGAGTCAATCACGAGTACCTGTATTTGCTACTTGGTAGATACGGCCTGCAGGGGAGGTTTATAGATTGGCTGAAGACATTATATAGAGGGGCTGAGAGCTTCCCACTGGTTAATGGTTGGGTTGGACGGCCTTTTGAGGTTGGCTCTGGTGTGCGCCAGGGATGTCCTCTGAGCCCTCTGTTATATGTATTCGCAATCGACCCCTTCATAAGAAGGCTAGAGAGTGGATCTTTGTGCGGGGTGCCTTTGGGCATTGCTGGTGTGCCGCCTCTGAAGGTCGTGGCCTATGCCGATGATGTGTCTGTTATTGTCTCTGGGACAGAGGAGGCGCAGGAGGTGGTCTCTATGATAGAGCAGTACACGGAGGCTTCTGGTTCTAAAGTCAACCATGAAAAGAGTGAAGTTTTCTGGATGGGTGAGGAGGGTGAAAGCTTCGAACTTCCGGATGCCTTCCCAGAGCCCCAGCAGGAAATTAAAGTGTTGGGCATCAAATTTGGTCCTGGTGACTATGGTCATCGAAATTGGGAAAGCAGGTTGGTGTGTGCCAATGCCAAAGTAGCAAGCTGGAAGAAATGGAAGCTTTCCTTGAGGGAGAGGGTTGACTTGATCAAAACGTACCTGGTCCCAATCTTTTTATATGTCAGCTTCGTCTGTATCTTGCCAGCATCTCTCTATGCAAGGGTGTACAGCTGTTTTTTCCAACTGTTATGGGGAAGTAGGCTGAACCTGATCAAACGCAATGTAACTTACCTGTCTAGGCGGGAGGGTGGCCTAGGAATGGTCAACCCAATAGTTTTCTTTTCTCTGCTCTTTTTAAAGTACAATCTTGGTAACATGCTAGCAGAGAACCCGCCGGGATGGGTGGGCATTTTTCAATCTTGTTTTAGGCCTTTTCTGCGATGCTGGGAAGATGGCGGGCCAGTGAAAAGTCTGAGAGTCCGACATGGCAAGCTCCCGGCTTATGTTGCCCCGTGTCTGAAAATACTTCGGCAGTGGCAGGTGACAGTGGAGGATATCAAGTCCCTCCCCAGGAAGCTTCTGGAGAAGAGGATTTTGAGCTCTGCTTTCAGTGTGTCACTGGCCTTAAGGGATTGCCCAGGCTCTGTAATGAGGGAGGGGTTGCGTTTAATCAATTTAGAAAGAATTCCCTTGAAGTTTAGGGATCAAGCCTGGCTCGCTTTCCATGGAAGGCTCTATGTCAGAGGGAACTTGAAGCATCGCCCTGTGGATGATCGGGATTGTCCTAGAGCGGAGTGTGTTGGTAAAGTGGAGTCTATGGACCACTTTTTGCTGCAATGTCCCTTTAACATAGAGGTGTATAAAAGGGTGGGGAGGGCTCTAGGCATCCCCTTTTTCTATCGCATGAGTTATGCGGAGTGGGTGTACGGGGCATTCCCGACTTGCTGGGATTTTGATTTGGATACACTGTTTTTAGTTAGTATAGTTGTCCGTTACTTCACATGGAATGCACGGTGCCAGATTACCCTGCGGGAAAAAGTCCTCTCTGTTGAGGTGGTGGTGCACGATACTCTTGGTGAGGTTGGGAAAATTCGGGGTCTTGAGAGGGGCAGGGAGCCTCGGGCGGTCTGGAAAAGGGCGTGGAGGAATATCAGACCTGCCTTTGGTGAACTGCCCATCTCTGGGTGAGGTGCTCTTTTCTTTTTCTATTTCTTTCACTCCCTTAGTTTTTGTTGGTTAGTAGCTTCTTTTTGAAGAAGGGCTGCATGCATAATGGGTGCGGGTTTGTTTCTTGACCTCACAGTTTGGATGTCTGGTGTATTGGTGTGAGTTGTAGTGAGATTATCCCCAATAATGACATGTTCATGATGAGTTTTGTTTTTGCTGTAAAGTCATTATTTGTTTGAGAGCAGATTTGCTATATTTATTTTCATTTATGTAAATATGTATATTTATGTATATTATATATAGTGATTTTATGCTTATTGATTGCAAGACTTTTAATAAAGAAAAATTGGGAAGAATGTTCCTTACATTGGTGATCAGTGAGAAGAATGTTCCTTACATTGGTGATCAGTGAGAAGAATGTTTCTATACATTGGTGATCAGTGAGAAGAATGTTCCTTACATTGGTGATCAGTGAGAAGAATGTTCCTTACATTGGTGATCAGTGAGAAGAATGTTCCTTACATTGGTGATCAGTGAGAAGAATGTTCCTTACATTGGTGATCAGTGGGAAGAATGTTCTTTACATTGGTGGTCAGTGGGAAGAATGTTCCTTACATTGGTGATCAGTGAGAAGAATGTTCCTTACATTGGTGGTCAGTGGGAAGAATGTTCCTTAGATTGGTGGTCAGTGGGAAGAATGTTCCTTACATTGGTGGTCAGTGAGAACAATGTTCCTTACATTGGTGGTCAGTGGGAAGAATGTTCCTTACATTGGTGGTCAGTGGGAAGAATGTTCCTTACATTGATGGTCAGTGGGAAGAATGTTCCTTACATTGGTGGTCAGTGAGAACAATGTTCCTTACATTGGTGGTCAGTGGGAAGAATGTTCCTTACATTGGTGGTCAGTGGGAAGAATGTTCCTTACATTGATGGTCAGTGGGAAGAATGTTCCTTACATTGGTGATCAGTGAGAAGAATGTTCCTTACATTGGTGATCAGTGAGAAGAATGTTCCTTACATTGGTGATCAGTGAGAAGAATTTTCCTTACATTGGTGATCAGTGGGAAGAATGTTCCTTACATTGGTGATCAGTGGGAAGAACGTTCCTTACATTGGTGGTCAGTGGGAAGAATGTTCCTTAGATTGGTGATCAGTGAGAAGAATGTTCCTTACATTGGTGGTCAGTGAGAACAATGTTCCTTACATTGGTGGTCAGTGGGAAGAATGTTCCTTACATTGGTGGTCAGTGGGAAGAATGTTCCTTACATTGATGGTCAGTGGGAAGAATGTTCCTTACATTGGTGGTCAGTGAGAACAATGTTCCTTACATTGGTGGTCAGTGGGAAGGAGGAGGAGGACACACCTAAGGAGCTCTCTGTGAGAACCAGCCTTTTTTCAAGCCTGGGCCTTGCCTGTTAGCTTGGCCCAGGAATAATGCCTGATCCTGGTGGAGGCCCAGGGAGAGATCCCCCTGATGACACGGGGCCTAGTGAGGAGGAGGAGGAGGTGGAGGATCTGACTGTGGGTCCAGGCCCTGGTGAGAATGTGGATATCTACAGACAGAAGATTATTAATCGCTTTCGAGCAATTGGAAGGGCTGAGGAGAAACTGAAATGTTTAAAAGCTGAACATAAAAACTTCAGGACCAAGTATTTCCAGGCCTGGAGTAAGAATCGTTTGGCCATGAAGCCAGAGTTACAGCAGATGGAAGAGGAGGTAAAGAAACAATCTTTATTTTTGGAGAAATTAAAAGATAAAAGTGGAGCTTTTGCGGAAAAGTTTAAAAATGACAGAAGATTTGCCAGCCAGACATCAGTGAGCTCTGTGGAACAGCAGCCGCAGGTAACAGACAACCCGGCTTCATCTGCCTCTGCACCTCTCCCCCCATGTCAGGCTGGGGAATCGCCAGCGGCAACCAGCCAGGGGGTTGAGAATGTATATGGCACCCTAAAGTTCATCCAACAGATGGAGTCACCCCTAAGGGCAGACAGGTCTGTTGGTGAAGTCCCAGAGGATGAGCAGAGGGGTTACAGACCGGCAGAGCCAGCACTGGTGGAGAAATCCCAGTGCACCATGCTACCTCCTTCCAACATGTCTGCCCCACCGGCTGTGGTGGATGGTGTCCCGGCTGTGGTGGATGGTGTCCCGGCTGTGGTGGATGGTGTCCCGGCTGTGGTGGATGGTGTCCCGGCTGAGGAACAGGAAAGGAAGAAGCTCTGCAAACCGCTGCCTGTTGGAGTCTCTGCTGTGGAGAAATCTTCTGCAGACATGGAGGGAAAACCCCTGGCAGAGGTGTTATTAGCTCACCAGAGCAATGTGGATGGATCTGCATCATACACCCCGGACATGGATTTTGTTGCTACTGCTGAGACCTGTAGTTCTACAAGCAAGATGGCTGCCAGCTACAAAGAGCCTGTTTCACCTTCACCTGGGCTGATTGATGCAGGTGGGGGAGGGGATCAGCACAGTGCAGCATGTGAAGTGGAGACAGCCATGGAAGTCTCCTGCAATGATTCACCTGTTGCTGTATTAGAACAACCTTCACTCTGCTCAGCTGATAGTCCTGTCCTGATGGAGGAGCAGAGTCTGCCTGGAGGTGATGTGTGTATGGGGACAGCAGTGAGTGAGGACACAGCAGGAACTATGAATGTGACAGAAAATAATGACAGCAATATTACTGATAAAGCAAAGGATGTGTTGGTGGTGGGTGGTGGTGGTGAAGGGGTTAATGTGGCTGCTATAGGTAAAAATGAAATTTCTTCTGCTCAGCAGGGGAAAGATTCTTCAGGTGTGCAATCCAATCTCAAATCTGTGCAATCGTTATCTGCCAAAGTTGTTTTAGATGTTTCTAATCGCACAGATGGATCCTCTGCAAGGAGGAATATGGGGAGTTATGCATCTGTTCTGGGGAGTCGCAACAAGGAGGGTGGAGGGAATTTTGTAAATACTAGTCACAATTTGGGGAGGCTTGGTGGTGGGATGGTTGGTGGGTACAGGAGAAGGAATGTGGTTCAGTTAAGGTGGGAGGGGGAGGGGACCCCACCAGTAAGTGGGAGGGTGGCTGAGTTGGTTCTGGAAATGGGGTTTAAAGCATTGGATATATTTGCTTTGATATGTCCAGTGGGGAGTTATGAATTTGATTTGTCCTTTGTAAAGCCTGAGGGTCTGGATTTATTTTGGGAGCGATATAGGAGGTGCAAGGACCTTCCGCAGTGGAGTGGTTTGGTGCCAAAGGTGATTTCCAGGCAGCCTCTGATAAAGTCGGTGACGATCCTGGTGCGTAACGAATCCATACCAGAGGCTGATTTGATAGTATGGCTACGCCGATATGGTGAGGTCCTCGCTCCACTGCGGAAGGTCCTTGATGAGCATGGGATATGGACAGGGGCCTGGACAGTGTCACTAAAATTGGGCATGCTGGGCAATGTAGTTCAACACCTTCCCTGTTCAGCTTTTCTGGGGAGGGATAGGCTGACCATTTTCTACCAGGGTCAGCCTAAAGTCTGTAATAAATGTGGTGACAAAGGCCATTTTGCATCCACCTGTACCCGTAAGAAATGCTCACTATGCCAGGATTTGGGCCATTTGGCCAAAGATTGTACCGAAATTTGGTGTAATTTGTGCCAAAAGCTCGGTCATCCTTATAGCCAGTGCCCGGAGGCATTACATAACTTGCCAGGATTGGCGGATGAGCTACAGAGGCTTGATAAAGAGGATGAGGCCGCTAAAGTTAGGGAGGAAACTGTTATTGCCCCTCCTGTTTCTGTTACATCTGTTCCAGATTCTGTTTCCCCTAGTGATGTGGTCCCTGAGTCTGTCCCTCCTGTGTCTGTTACATCTGTTCTTTCGGATTCTGTTTCCCCTAGTAATGTGGTCCCTGAGTCTGTCCCCCATGTGGTGGTCCCTAATCCTACTGTACGTAGATCCTCCAGGCTAGCAGAAGCTGCTGGGGGGGCAGGTTTAGCGGATCTTCCATCTCAGCCTCCAGTCCCTGTCCCTCGACAGCGTAAACGTGGTCAGGGGAGTGTGAGGGTGTTGGATGGGGGAGGGGTTGAGGGAAAGGTGTCCATATCCCATGTCTCACCCTCTGTTGAGAGGGATTCGGATGATGAGGGGTGGGAAAAGTTTAGGAGGAAGAAAAAGAAGAAGAAGAGGAAGACAAGTAAAGTGGTCATTTCTTCCTCAGAGTCGAACCCAGGAGGGGTTCCTCTTGGTAATACTTTTTCAGTTTTGTCAGGTGATGAGATGTCTGATCTATCTTTCTCTTTATCATCCATGGATGAGGGGGAGTCACGTAGTCTTAAGAGAGCTGTTTCTGGTGATGAGAGTGTGGCAAAGGTTAAGAAACGACTACCCCAATTATCCTGATGGCAGTTCCCACTCCGATAAAGGTGGCGACCATTAATGTCGCCAGCATTAAATCTGCAAGAGCTCGTGATATTGCCTTATTTTTGCTCAGCGAGTTTGATGCCGAGATTTTATTTTTGCAAGAGACCTGGCTCAATACTTTGGCCGATGTCCATCTAGCAAAAAGGGAGTGGAGATGCGGTCCCTCCTTTTGGTCTCTTGCGGCTGAGCCCTGCAGCGGAGTTGCGGTCCTTTTTAAAACCGATATGGTAACATGCCGGCGGGTAATTGAGGTAGAAATGGGGAGATGCATGGTCTTAGACGTCTCTGTTAGGGGGCAGGACCTGCGCCTGATCAATATCTATGGACCGCAGTCAAAATGGGGCAGGAAATGCCTCCTCACAGAGATCAAGCCCTTCCTTTTTACGTCCCAGCAGGTTGTCTTTGGAGGTGATTTTAACACCATAATTAGGCCTGAAGACAGGAGAGGCTCCATAGACAGGCTGGGTTACGATAGCGTTTTTCTTAGAGATATGGTGAGACAAGCAGGCCTGGTAGATGTGCATATTAAGCACTGCCCTGGCAGCACGGGATTCACATTTCAGAGAGGGAATAGTCAGAGTAGGATAGATAGGTTTTTTTTAAAGGAGAACTCTGCTTTCTCGGCTCCTGAGTTGAGGGCGATGGAGTTCTCTGACCACTGTATGCTGTCTGTGACTCTGAATGCCTCGGACACTCCACCCAGGGGAAGGGGTACCTGGAAACTGAATTCTGCTCTCCTGGAAGATGTAGAGGTAAGACAATCCTTTGAGGATTTTTTTCAGGCACAGGTTTCTATTCTGGACTTTTGCAGCAGTAAGTCAGAGTGGTGGGAGCTTGTGAAACAGAGGACAATTGGACTTTTCAAGGCCATAAGTAAGAAGAAGCAGCTTGGTATGTACATTGCCTACCAGCATTTGCGGAGGAAGCTTGATCGTCTTGTCTCGTATAGAGGAGATCCAGGGGAGATCTCTGAGGTGAAGTTTCTTCTTAGGAAGTGTCAATACGACCGGCATGCCTCCTTGGTTCTGGAGAGGGATTATGGAAAATATCACTCACCTGATCCTTACCAGAACTGTAAGCAAGGCATAGCAGTTAAGACGGTCATAGGCCTGAGGGATAGTACGGGTTCCCTGGTGAAGTCCAGATCAGGGATCCTGGAGATCTTCAGGTCATATTACACAGACCTTCTGGGAAGAAAGGACCTTTGTCGGGACAGGATGGAAAGCTTTCTGGATTCTACTCCAGGATTGGGAAATGGTACATTGCCTTTGATGGATTTGACAGAACCAATTTCAGTGGATGAGGTAGTTCATGCTATAGAGAAGCTGGCTACCAAAAAATCGCCTGGGCCAGATGGGTTGACAGCTGAATTCTACAAGTGTTTTAAGTCCATTCTGGCTCCCTTTTTAGCAGAGGTTTATAACGGCTGTCTAGAAGAGGGTTCGCTCCCTCCCTCCATGAGGCAATCCGCTGTGATTCTTCTGTCAAAAGGTAAGGACCCCTCAATGATTGAGAACTGGCGCCCCATCAGTCTTCTCAATGTTGATAGAAAGATACTGGCGAAGATTCTTTTTTGGCGCTTGTCGTCAGTAGCAGGCGATTTGTTGTCCAGTCATCAGCACTGCTCAGTCCAAGGTAGAAGTACCTTTTCAGCGGTTTTAGCTGTCCGGGAGGCTTTGGAACGATGCAGGGCTGCTGGATGGAGAAAGTACATGCTGGCATTGGATCAGGCGAAGGCTTTTGATAGAGTCAATCACGAGTACCTGTATTTGCTACTTGGTAGATACGGCCTGCAGGGGAGGTTTATAGATTGGCTGAAGACATTATATAGAGGGGCTGAGAGCTTCCCACTGGTTAATGGTTGGGTTGGACGGCCTTTTGAGGTTGGCTCTGGTGTGCGCCAGGGATGTCCTCTGAGCCCTCTGTTATATGTATTCGCAATCGACCCCTTCATAAGAAGGCTAGAGAGTGGATCTTTGTGCGGGGTGCCTTTGGGCATTGCTGGTGTGCCGCCTCTGAAGGTCGTGGCCTATGCCGATGATGTGTCTGTTATTGTCTCTGGGACAGAGGAGGCGCAGGAGGTGGTCTCTATGATAGAGCAGTACACGGAGGCTTCTGGTTCTAAAGTCAACCATGAAAAGAGTGAAGTTTTCTGGATGGGTGAGGAGGGTGAAAGCTTCGAACTTCCGGATGCCTTCCCAGAGCCCCAGCAGGAAATTAAAGTGTTGGGCATCAAATTTGGTCCTGGTGACTATGGTCATCGAAATTGGGAAAGCAGGTTGGTGTGTGCCAATGCCAAAGTAGCAAGCTGGAAGAAATGGAAGCTTTCCTTGAGGGAGAGGGTTGACTTGATCAAAACGTACCTGGTCCCAATCTTTTTATATGTCAGCTTCGTCTGTATCTTGCCAGCATCTCTCTATGCAAGGGTGTACAGCTGTTTTTTCCAACTGTTATGGGGAAGCAGGCTGAACATGATCAAACGCAATGTAACTTACCTGTCTAGGCGGGAGGGTGGCCTGGGAATGGTCAACCCAATAGTTTTCTTTTCTCTGCTCTTTTTAAAGTACAATCTTGGTAACATGCTAGCAGAGAACCCGCCGGGATGGGTGGGCATTTTTGAATCTTGTTTTAGGCCTTTTCTGCGATGCTGGGAAGATGGCGGGCCAGTGAAAAGTCTGAGAGTCCGACATGGCAAGCTCCCGGCTTATGTTGCCCCGTGTCTGAAAATACTTCGGCAGTGGCAGGTGACAGTGGAGGATATCAAGTCCCTCCCCAGGAAGCTTCTGGAGAAGAGGATTTTGAGCTCTGCTTTCAGTGTGTCACTGGCCTTAAGGGATTGCCCAGGCTCTGTAATGAGGGAGGGGTTGCGTTTAATCAATTTAGAAAGAATCCCCTTGAAGTTTAGGGATCAAGCCTGGCTCGCTTTCCATGGAAGGCTCTATGTCAGAGGGAACTTGAAGCATCGCCCTGTGGATGATCGGGATTGTCCTAGAGCGGAGTGTGTTGGTAAAGTGGAGTCTATGGACCACTTTTTGCTGCAGTGTCCCTTTAACATAGAGGTGTATAAAAGGGTGGGGAGGGCTCTAGGCATCCCCTTTTTCTATCGCATGAGTTATGCGGAGTGGGTGTACGGGGCATTCCCGACTCGCTGGGATTTTGATTTGGATACACTGTTTTTAGTTAGTATTGTTGTCCGTTACTTCACATGGAATGCACGGTGTCAGATTACCCTGCGGAAAAAAGTCCTCTCTGTTGAGGTGGTGGTGCACGATATTCTGGGTGAGGTTGGGAAAATTCGGGGTCTTGAGAAAGGCAGGGAGCCTCGGGCGGTCTGGAAAAAGGCGTGGAGGAATATCAGACCTGCCTTTGGTGAACTGCCCATCTCTGGGTGAGGAGCTCTTTTCTTTTTCTGTTTCTTTCACTCCCTTAGCTTTTGTTGGTTAGTATCTTCTTTTTGAAGAAGGGCTGCATGTATAATGGGTGCGGGTTTGTTTCTTGACCTCACAGTTTAGATGTCTGGTGTATTGGTGTGAGTTGTAGTGAGATTATCCCCAATAATGACAGTTTCATGATGAGTTTTGTTTTTGCTGTAAAGTCTTTTTTTTTTTGTTTGAGAGCAGATTTGCTATTTTTTTTTTTAATTTATGTAAGTATGTATATATTTATGTATATTATATATAGTGATTTTATGCTGATTGATTGCAAGACTTTTAATAAAGAAAATTGGGAAGAATGTTCCTTACATTGGTGGTCAGTGGGAAGAATGTTCCTTACATTGATGGTCAGTGGGAAGAATGTTCCTTACATTGGTGGTCAGTGAGAACAATGTTCTTTACATTGGTGGTCAGTGGGAAGAATGTTCCTTACATTGGTGGTCAGTGGGAAGAATGTTCCTTACATTGGTTGTCAGTGGGAAGAATGTTCCTTACATTGGTGATCAGTGAAAATTATATAAAGTTAAGAAAAATAATAAAAAAAAAAAATGTAAAGCACCCCCATGATCCCCGCACATGCTCTATATGAAAAGCTTTATGTAGGATGAGCACATGTATGTAAACATGTGTCTATAGGCGCAAATGCTGGACACAGGAGCACACCTGCAAGGTAACCCCCCCCCCCCCCCCCGGGAGAGCGCTTCTTCTAGGGAGTTATCTGATGTGGGGAGGAGCTGCGAGAGCCACCCCCAGATGTTGAGGTTCGGGGCCACTCTGTGCGAAACGAGCTGCACAGTGAAGGTAAGTATATGTTTGTTATTTAAAAAAAACGAGCCTTTACAATCACTTTAATTTTGGAAAGGTACCGTTGTTGCACTTTCTTTAATGTAATTCTGTGACGAACGCATGTAGTGTGGGCAGTGCAAAATGTAGGTGGGGATTTGTGTGGGTGTGGCTTGAGTGTGGGCGGGGACAGGGGGCCCCAGGATCTCCTATTGCCCGGGGGCCCCATGAGTTGTCAGTCCGCCCCTGATGCAAAGACAACGTTATATCAATGACTCAGTTTATTGTACCAAATAATGACTATTTTTTAAAGGATTGTAGCTTTTTTAGCTAGGAACATTTACATGGAACACAAATTACAGCAGTAGTACTGCAATTATTAAAGTTATTGTAAACCCATTTTTTTAAAATAACAAACATGTTATACTTACCTGATCTGTGCAATAATTTAGCACAGAGCTGCCCAAATCCTCCTTCATTCGGGTCCCCCATCGACGCTCCTGGCTCCCCCCCCCCCCCCCCCACCGAGTGTCCACAATAGCAAGCAACTTGCTATGGGGCACAGGTCTGGACTCAATCCCGAGCCACACTCTGTGTGTACATTGACACACACAGCATGGCTCGGCCCCCTCCCCTGCTCTTTCTTCACTGGCTGTGATTGACAGAAGCAGGAGCCATTGGCATGGCATATATACAGCATTGCATACTGAATGAAGTGCTGTGGCACTGGTAGTGCACGGAATGGCATAGAAAATGGGACACTGAGGAATAGAGAACGTATGGCATGGCTTACAGAGTGAGGCTTTGCGGCACAGGTAACATATAGCATATGGAATGAGAGGGTGCAAAATAGTGAGTGTACAGCATGGCATGCGGAATGTAGCTTGGCGGCACAAGGAATAATACAGAATAAGGGGGTGTGAAAAAAGGAAGACCTAGCATTGCATAAGCAATGAGGGGGCTCAGAAAAGGGAATGAACAACATTCACAGCAACATGTAGGCTATTTTTAAGGTGTAATCACTATTCCACTCTGCTATACTGCCCCATTTGCATGCTGTGCATTCCCAATGCCACAATACCTTTTGGGTATGCCATGCTGTACATACCTTATGCCACAACACCTTGAACCATGTGCCATGCTGTACATTCCCGATTCCACAATGCATCATTCCTTATAATATGCTGTACATTCCTTATTCTGCATTACCTTATTCTGTATAACCTGCCGTACTTTACTTATTCTGCACCACCTCATCCCATATGCCATGCTGTATGTTCCCTATCCAGCAAAACCTCATTCTGTAAACCATGCTGTACATTTCCTATTCCCACTGCTGTATTCTGTTTACCATGCTGTATGTTTTCTTTTCCCGTTGCCTTGTTCCAAATGCAATGCTATATTTTACCTATTCCAGAATGCCTATTCCACACCACCTCATTCTGTATGCCAGACTGCACATTCCTTTTTCTACATCTCCTCATTCCATAAGCCATGATGTATGCTTCCTTATCTGCTTGCTATGGGGCACTTATGCCACGTACACACGATTGCATATTCCGACAACAAAATCCATGTTTTTTTTCCGACGAATGTTGGCTCAAACTTGTCTTGCATACACACGGTCACACAAATGTTGTCGGAAATTCCTAACGTCAAGAACGCGGTGACGTACAACACGTATGACGAGCCGAGAAAAATGAAGTTCAATAGCTTTATTCCAAGCATGCGTGGAATTTTGTGCGTTGGAATTGTTTACACACGATCGGAATTTCCGACAACCAGCTCTCAAATTTTGTTTGTTGGAAATTTCGATGGAAAATGTCCGATGGAGCCTACACATGGTCGGAATTTCCACCAACAAACTCCCATCGAACATTTGTTGTCGGAAATTCCGACCGTGTGTACGCGGCATTATACATGCTCACTCCCAAGCTGGCTCTCTGTGGCCACAGAGAGGGCGGCTCAGCCCTATCTCCTATTTCCGACTCACTGGCTGTGATTGACAGCAGCGGGAGCCAATGGCTGCTGCTGTTGCATCTCAGCCAATGACGAGGGAGAGACCCGGGAGAGCCTTGGTTCTCGTGCACACCACTGGATCAAGATCAGGCAAAGGTAATTATGGGGGTCTGAGAGGGGAGCTGCACACTGAAGGTTTTTAACTTTCATGCATAGAATGCATGAAGGTAAAAAACCTTCAGCCTTCACAACCACATTAACTCAGTATCATCACCATGTCCTTTTGAGTGCTTCATCTTCTTCCATGGCATTTAGGATCTTTACAATAGTGTTTTTTTCTGTTGGGGCCTATGGGGCCCTGTGATTTCTAGGTATACCCCAGCTAACAATATCTGTTATATAAATGTTAAAAATGTAATAAACATGCATTATTACAATGAAAAAGCTTCAGTCTCCTGCCTCTACTACGGGCATCCCCACTATTACCTGGAAAAGACCAAAGGATGTTGAAAGTCCAGGAATGTGATGTGTCATGTGATCTCTTAGCAGATGCTTATTAGAATCATAAAACACACTTATAAATAATTTCATCCAACTTGTTAGTAGCACATGCTTTATTCCCTCCCATATGCCCCATACTTGTGAACTAGTAATGATTTGTTTTTGTTTTGTTTTTTGGGGAGGTTTTTTGCTATCTGCAGAAAGTTTTCTCCTCACTTCTTGTCCCAGGAATTAAAACAGGAAGTGAGGCTCAGTCTACTCTAGGGGATGTCTTTTTGTAGATTTATTGCAGTAACTGAACAGGAAAGAGGGACGAGGGTTCAGGATATTCCAAAAATGCCAGCAGGTACTGGTGGCCAAATCTCAAGCAAAAATCCTTCAGCAGCCTTACGTAGTGCTGGAGGTAGAGAGGGAACAGCCAGTCCAGCTTAGACTTTGTAAGAGCAGTCACAATCCTTTCTGGCATTTATCCTCAAAGCATAAGAACACCTGCAGCTCCAGGCAAAAGGTCCTACTCACAATGCCCAGAGAAAGCTCCCCAACCAGCTTCCCTGCATTGCTCTTCAGGGAAAGGGGTTCTTATCCAGCCAAGCTTCCTAAGATAGTATCTTCCAGCAGCTTTCTTTCAGGCCCTCAGCCAAGTACATGCTGAAGCCTAACAGCAACAGATCTTCAGTAGCACAGCAGCTGCCTCCCAGGGGCAGAGGCCTAGGACAGGGAGAGGGAGATTTAACAAGCCTCCCAAGCAATTATCTTTTCACCAGCTGCCTTCTGGGCATCCCCTCCAAGGGATTGGCTGAGGTTAGATAAATATTCATAGCCCAGTAGCTGTCGCTCATTCTCTAATTCTGCAAGATTCTTCCAGAAAGCAGAAGGGAGCAATCAACCACCAGGCTTACGGGTAGACCTGACCAGACTTGAAAAATAAATTGCTGCTCAAGTGAGTACAGCAGAGCCTTAAACAAAATGTATCCAGCCCAGGGCAGAGCCCTACATCCATCTCATAGGCCAGGAAAACTGCAAAGGATGCTCTTGCTCCCAAGTGTGGAGCATCTTGTTTAATAGTGGATGGATAGAGTGGACAGGGTAAGCATCCCCACTAAAAATTGTCCACTAACTTCCTGTTCACTTAAAAAAAAAAAAAATCAGCAGCAATTGTCATCATAAATATCATAATCAAATATAATTATGTGGACATCAGATAATCCAATTATGGGATTACAGCATTCCCCTGAAGAAAATTTGAAAATTCAGATTTGGATCTGTACAAGTATGTTACTGCAACAAGGGAGCATATAAAGTGCATAATACAATAATTATTCACATATAGATACACTTTTGTTAAGCAGATACCAAGCAATTCATGTACAATATCTCACAAAAGTGAGTACACCCCTCATATTTTTGTAACTATTTTATTATATCTTTTCATGTGATAACACTGAAGAAATGACACTTTGCTACAATGTAAAGTAGTGAGTGTACAGCTTGTATAACAGTGAAAATTTGCTCTCCCCTCAAAGTGACTCAACACACAGCCATTATTGTCTAAACCGCTGGCAACAAAAGTGAGTACACCCCTAAGTGAAAATGCGCAAATTGGGCCCAAAGTGTAAATATTTTTTGTGGCCACCATTAATTTCCAGCACTGTCTTAACCCTCTTGGACATGGAGTTCACCAGAGCTTTACAGGTTGCCACTGGAGTCCTCTTCCACTCCTCCATGACGACATCATGGAGCTGGTGGATGTTAGAGACCTTGCGCTCCTCCACCTTCCATTTGAGGATGCCCCACAGATGCCCAATAGGGTTTAGGTCTGGAGACATGCTTGGCTAGTCCATCACCTTTACTCTCAGCTTCTTGAGCAAGGCAGTGGTCGTCTTGGAGGTGTGTTTGGGGTCATTATTATGTTGGAATACTGTCCTGCGACCCAGTCTCTAAAGGGAGGGGATCATTCTCTGCTTCAGTATGTCACAGTACATGTTGGCATTCATGGTTCCCTCAATGAACTGTAGCTCCCCATTGCTGGCAGCACTCATGCAGCCCCAGACCATGACACTCCCACCACCATGCTTGACTGTACTCCTCACCTGGTTGCCGCCACACACACTTGACACCATCTGAACTAAATAAGTTTATCTTGGTCTCATTAGACCACAGGACATGGTTCCAGTAATCCATGTCCTTAGTCTGCTTGTCTTCAGCAAACTGTTTGCAGCCTTTCTTGTGCATCATCTTTAGAAGAGGCTTCCTTCTGGGACAACAGCCTTGCAGACCAATTTGATGCAGTGTGCGGCGTATGGTCTGAGCACTGGCAGGCAGACCCCCCACCCCTTCAACCTCTGCAGCAATGCTGGCAGCACTCATACGTCTGTTTCCCAAAGACAACCTCTGGATATGACGCTGAGCACGTGCACTCAACTTCTTTGGTCAAGACATGGCGAGGCCTGTTCTGAATGGAACCTGTCCTGTTAAACCACTGTATGGTCTTGGCCATCGTGCTGCAGCTCAGTTTCAGGGTCTTGGCAATCTTCTTATAGCCTAGGCCATCTTTATGTAGAGCAACAATTCTTTTTTCCAGATCCTCAGAGAGTTCTTTGCCATGAGGTGCCATGTTGAACTTCCAGTGACCAGTATGAGAGAGTGAGAGTGATAATACCAAATTTAACACACCTGCTCCCCATTCACACCTGAGACCTTGTAACACTAACGAGTCACATGACACCGGGGAGGGAAAAATGGCCAATTGGGCCCAATTTGGACACTTTCACTTAGGTTTGTACTCAGTTTTGTTGCCAGCGATTTAGACATTAATGGCTGTGTGTTGAGTTATTTTGAGGGGACAGCAAATTTACACTGTTATACAAGCTGTACACTCACTACTTTACATTGTAGCAAAGTGTCATTTCTTCAGTGTTGTCACATGAAAAGATATGATCAAATATTTACAAAAATGTGAGGGGTGTACTAACTTTTGTGAGATACTGTATGTGCTTTGCTCTAAATTATATATATATATGTAAATACGGTGCAGAATTATATATATATATTCATCAAACATGCATACTAGTGTCCTCTTAATATATACACCAAAGGTAATGATAAATCACAATCTCAATATCAGTAATATCGAGTCTCTATGATGTGATTATTAACCAATAAAAGTAATTTGCTGTACTTCATAAACCACCCAGCATGCTTGAACAAATGTGTGACCTCCACCAGTTGTGCTCTCACCTGGTTTTATCAACCTTACATATTACTGTATGTAGGGTCAAAGCAAGCTTTTGTCCCTCAGTATGGACTGTTAGGTATGTTTCCTGTTTTTAATCCAGATATTCTCCTCTATAGCACCTTTAAGAGAACTCCAAAGAGCATCCTCCTCCAGAACATACAGTATGTACACTGTGTTTGAGAAGGCAGGTGTGCATACCTCCCAACTTTTTGAGATGGGAATAAGGGACATCTATCAGCAAAAGTATGCAGACAAAGGACAAATCCCCTGCCACGCCCTCTTGAAGGAGAATTGTACAAAAAAAAAACAAGATTGGTTAAATCCACAAGTGCTTTTTTACCACTACTATTACTTTATATTGGCTTTTGGAATTTAGAAATGCAGTAGTTTAGAAATCAGTTGAAAGGTTTAGCACTGGAAAACACTTTTTGATAGATTTTGATGAAAGAATCAAATAGATAGAATAGATAAAAAGTGCATTTTATATACCTCTATATAGATCAGACCAAAATGAGGGACAAATGAGGAGGAATGAGGGACAGAGGGACATTGCTCCAAATCAGGGACAGTGCCTCGAATTCAGGGACAGTTGGGATCTATAGGTGTGGGTGAAGGGGAGCTCCATGGCTGCTTCTGTATGAGTGTGGGTCGGCAGCTGCTGCTGCTCTGTGTCATTGAGCTCACATCTGGCTCTTTGCTGCCACCCCTGGCAACTTCCTGTAAGACAAAGACAATTCCATAGCTCAACTTACCAACCAGTCTGCTGACCAACCAAATTAACCTGTCTAACCGTCTGTTAAAAGCAGGGGTTTAGTTAGCACACATTTGCAAACGCATGTGAAAGCTGCAAGGCCTCGTCAAGGCACCCTGTATTACTTGCAGTCCTAACACTAAATTTATAAGTGTCTCCACAGTGGAAGCACATGCATTGAATGGATAGGTGTGAGACAGGTGAGCCTGGAGGCCGCCCTAGCCCCCTTAAAGGGACAGGACCACACTGGACACCCAGCAATGGCAGCAAAGGTGTCCAGTGTGTCCCCGACCCAAATATACAAACAGTAACAAGACACTGGCCACCGCCCACACCCATAACTGGCCTTCACAGTAAGGAGCACATGGAGGGCATATACATGTAAGACAAAGACAATTCCATAGCTCAACTCACCAACCAGTCTGCTGACCAACCAAATTAGCCTGTCTAACCGTCTGTTAAAAGCAGGGGTTTAGTTAGCACACATTTGCAAACGCATGTGAAAGCTGCAAGGCCTCGTCAAGGCACCCTGTATTACTTGCCCTGGCAACTTCCTGCATGTGCACTCCTCGTGTGTGCTGCCTGTAATGTATCCTGGACTGTGTTGCCACATGTGGAAACAAGAGCTGGGACTTGGAAGACCACCTTACAAGTAAGGGCTGTTGTACAGTAAGTAAAGGGGGGGTGGTGGCTGTGTACATGTGTGCCTGTGTGTACATGTGGGTGTGTGTGTGTGTGTACGTGTGTGTATGTGTCATATATACACAGGGGGGGGCAAGCGTACAGGTGTGAGGGGGGCCGCGTGCATATAGGTGTGAGGGGGCTGAGAGCATACAGGTGTGAGGGGGCTGAGAGTGTACAGGTGCGAGGGGGTCTGCGAGCATACAGGTGTGAGGGGGTCTGCGAGCATACAGGTGCGAGGGGGGTCTGCTAGCATACAGGTGCGAGGGGGGCTGCGAGCATACAGGTGTGAGGGGGCTGCAAGCATACAGGTGTGAGGGGAGATGCAAGCATACAGGCGTGAGGAGGCTGAGAGGGGGGCTGAGAGCGTACAGGTGTGAGGGAGGGTGTGAGCATACAGGTATGAGGGGGCTGCAAGCATACAGGTGTGAGGGGAGCTGCAAGCATACAGGCGTGAGGAGGCTGAGAGGGGGGCTGAGAGCCTACAGGTGTGAGATGGGGTGTGAGCATACAGGTATGAAGGAGCTGCAAACATACAGGTATGAGGGGGCTGCAAGCATACAGGTGTGAGGGGAGCTGCAAGCATACAGGCGTGAGGAGGCTGAGAGGGGGGCTGAGAGCCTACAGGTGTGAGATGGGGTGTGAGCATACAGGTATGAAGGAGCTGCAAACATACAGGTATGAGGGGGCTGCAAGCATACAGGTGTGAGGGGAGCTGCAAGCATACAGGCGTGAGGAGGCTGAGAGGGGGGCTGAGAGCGTACAGGTGTGAGGGGAGCTGGAAGCACACAGGTGTGAGGTGGGCTGCGAGCATACAGGGGTGAGGGGGGGCTGCGAGCATACAGGTGTGAGGGGGGGCTGCAAGCATACAGGTGTGAGGGGAGCTGCAAACATACAGGTGTGAGGGGGCTGAGAGCGTACAGATGTGAGGGGGGCTGAGAGCATACAGGTGTGAGGTGGCTGCAAGCATACAGGTGTGAAGGGGGGCTGTGAGCATACAGGTGTGAGGGGGGCTACAAGCATACAGGTGTGAGGGGGCTGTGAGCATACAGGTGTGAGGGGGGGGCTGTGAGCATACAGGTGTGAGGGGGCTACAAGCATACAGGTGTGAGGGGGCTGTGAGCATACAGGTGTGAGGGGGCTGTGAGCATACAGGTGTGAGGGGGGCTACAAGCATACAGGTGTGATGGGGCTGCAAGAATACAAGTTTGTGAGGAGGCTGAGAGGGGGGCTGAAAGCATACAGGTGTGAGGGGGGCTGCTAGCGTACAGGTGTGAGGAGGCTGAGAGGGGGGCTGAGAGCGTACAGGTGTGAGGGGGGCTGCAAGGGTACAAGTGTGAGGGGGGCTGAGAGCGTACAGGTGTGAGGGGGGCTGCGAGCATATAGGTGTGAGGTGGACTGTGAGCATACAGGTGTTAGGAGGCTGAGAGGGGGGCTGCAAGCGTACAGGTGTGAGAGGGCTGCAAGCATAAACTTGTGAGGAGGCTGAGAGGGGGGCTAAGAGGGTACAGGTGTGAGGGGGGGCTGCGGCACTGAAGGACTTGGTGGGATGGTTAGTGGGTGGATTTGGTGGGATGGAAAGTGGGCGGACCCTGGGGAATGTTGGTGGTCAGGCCCAGAGGGGCCAGGCCTAAAGCTGTGTAAGGGGCCCCACAATTTCTGATGGCTGCCCTGCTGATAGGCCAGCTTGCAAGATCTCATCCGCCGTTGCCCTCGCCAGAGCAACAGTCAGGAAAGATGGTCAATTACTGTGAACTCACAAGTCACTTATTCACATATTTCAATTTGCCCTAATTTGTAGCCCATGGTTCCCAGCGCATATATACAGAAAGTGCCTGTATTGTTATCTCTTTATTACAGTGAAATTCATCTGCTATTAAAGTGCAACATTATTAACATTAAAGTTAAAGTGTTATTTACATGATAAAGCAAGATGAAAAAGCATGGATAAAATTTTAGCAACACTTTTTCAGCCTTTTTAGATAGCACAGTGCAGATGAATTCCAGTGTATCTAGTTTACACGTCAATCTTTCATGTATCTTTATGTTGCAATATCCAATTTGACCAGGAGGTGGTGTTGAACTCACTTCACACTAGCAACGGTGTTGTGTAAAGCTTGGGTTTATCTATAATCCTTGTTTTCAACTTTCTTCATTACAGGGAACACATGAATTGTATTACCATTTCTTCTCAGAATTATTTTAAATTAAATTTTTCTTATAATGAATATTTATATCTCGAGAAAAAGGAAACCAAGGTACCAACATAGTACAATAAAAGCAGTTTTGTTTATTACAAGTTAACTCATAAAAACATTTAACCATAAAATACTGTATTTTAAGAGAAAAACTTCTAATGGAACAATCTGTCTACATTATTGAAAAGACTTCAATTGACATTGCTCAATAGACCATCTTTTCATTTCTCAAAATGTACCAAGCAAGAGCTTTCAAATCCAATCTACACTCACTGGTCACATTATTAGGTACACCGGTTCAATTGCTTGATAACACAAATTTCTAATCAGCCAATCACATGGCCGCAACTCAATGCATTCAGGCATCTAGACGTGGTGAAGACGACTTGCTGAAGTTCAACCCGAGCATCATAATGGGGAAGAAAGAGGCTTTAAGTGAACGTGGCATGGTTGTTGGTGCCAGACGGGCTGGTCTGAGTATTTCAAAAACTGCTGATCTTCTGGGATTTCCAAACATAACCATCTCTAGTGTTTACAGAGAATGGTCTGAAAAACAAGATGTCCAGTGAGCAGCAGTTGTGTGGAGAAAATGCCTTGTTGATGTCAGAGGTCAGAGGAGAATGGGTTTGAGGTGATAAAAGGCAACAGTAATTCAAATAACCACTTATTACAATCAAGGTATGCAGAATACTATCTCTGAATGCACAACACATCGAACCTTGAAGCAGATGGGCTACAGCAGCAGAAGACCACACCAGGTGCCACTCCTGTCAGCTAAGAACAGGAAACTGAGGCTACAATTCGCACAGGATCACCAAAATTGGACAATAGAAGATTGGAAAAATGTAGCCTGGTCTAATGAGTCCTAATTTCAGCTGGGACATTCAGATAGTAGGGTCAGAATTTGGCGTAAACAACATGAAAGCATGGATCCTGCCTTGTATCAATGGTTCAGGCTGGCGGTGGTGTAAAGGTATGGGGTATATTTTCTTGGCACAGTTTGGGCCCCTTAGTACTAAGTGAGCATTGTTTAAATGGCATGGCCTACCTGAGTATTGTTGCTGACCATGTCCATCCCTTTACGACTACAGTGTACCCATCTTCTGATGGCTACTTCCAGCAGGATAATGCACCATATCACAAAGCTCAAATCATCTTAAACTGGTTTCCTGAACATGACAATGAGTTCACTGCACTCCAATGGCCTCCACAGTCACCAGGTCTCAATCCAATAGAGCACCTTTGGGATGTGGTGGAACGGGAGATGGATGTGCAGTAGACAATTCTTCAGCAACTACGTGATGCTATCATGTCTATATGGACCCAAATCTCTGAGGAATGTTTCCAACACCTTGTCGTGTCTCCATTAAAAACGTCTATAAACGGAATGTGGCTAAATGCAAGTTACATTGTACCCCTACTCATTCACCAAAAAAAGTGTCAATAAGAAAAAAAAAATCATTTTTGACAATTTCTTTATTAAAAAAAAAAATTTCTGCCCGCGAGGAAGGCTGAATGCCGAATGCCTGCTCTGCCGGGTGACCATTCTTAAATAGGTAAGGGGGCAGGGCCACCTGGTGACATCACCTGGTGGTCCCGCCCCTTGTGATGTCACAAACCCAGCAAATAAAGAGAGGCACTGGAGAAGTCCTGGAGACAAGAATGGGAGGAGCAGACAAGAGAGCTAGAGCAGGAGGTCTTGGGAGGAGTGGAAAGGATGGTTTGGGTGATATTTTGAGACAAAATTTTTGGTGCTGTAACTTCGGGCAGAGTTGTAACTGGCTTTGTAAGTTGTTAGTATTTTGAATCCAATTAGATGGGCAGTCGGAAGCCAGTAGATGGATTGGCAGAGAGCGGTGACAGACACTAACCGCTTGGTAAGGTAGATGAGTCTGGCAGCAGCATTTATTATAGGCTGAAGGGCTGATATCCTGCATAGAGGTAGGTTTTAGAGAAGGGAGTTGCAATAGTCAATGCAAGAGATACCAAGGGAGTGAATGAGTAGCTTGATGGTTTCATTAGTTAAAGGGGGGGGGGGGGGTTTAGAGATGTTTCAGAGGTGAAATCTACAGGCCTTTGACTGGAGAGCTTTTGAAGGAGAGCTGTGATGGATAGGAGGAGAACCAGGAAAAAGCAGAATCTTGAAGGTAAAGGGAGTGGAGTTTATTGAGGAGGAGAGGGTGGTCAACAGTATCAAAGGCTGCAGAAAGATCTAGTAGTAAGAGTGTGGAGTAGTGGCCATTGGTTAAACAGTTAGTAAATAATTACTGAGTTGTAGCAGGGCAGTTTCTGTGGAGTGCTACGAAAGGAAAGCCAGACTGTAAGGAATCAAAAAGGTTATTTTCAGTAAGGTAGAAACTCCGACAGTTGTAGTCTAAGCTTTTTAAAAGTTTAGAGGTAAATGGGAGCAAGGAAATACACTATGGGGTTGATTTACTAAAGCTAGAGGGTGCAAAATCAGGCTCACTTCTGCATAGAGACCAATATTGAGTTGACCCACCCTTTGCAGCTATACCAGCTTCTGGATGACTAGATGAGCTTTTCTGGATGACTCAATACTTATGTGCCCAGAATCATCTTCTATCTAGTGAGTGCATTGCCTTTAATAAACCTGTCTATGTCATATTGCTACACTCAGATCAGTGCTGCTCTCCTCTCTTCTTGTGTTTTACATACAGAGTTTCTTCTGCTCTACTGCTGGCAGCCTTGTAAGTGTGTACTAGGACCCCTGTCCCTCTTTCCTGTGGTTACCACAAAGGATACACGGACTTACAATCACTTGGAATACTCCACCCTTCCTCTCCATCTTGTCTCCTGATAATTGTTTAAAAAGAGACTATAAATTCTACCCCTCATTGGAGGTGCCTTCGCAATAGCCAAATACCCCCCAGCGCTCCATAACCCCCCCCCCCCCTCCTCGTTTCCAACTCTTCTTTTAAGGCTGTCCATATGGTTAAGGAGTGTGCCTATAGGAATGTTTTACCATTCTTCCAGAAGCGCATTATAAGGCCTGGCTTGCAGTCTCTGCTCGAATTCATCCCAAAGGTGTTCTATCGTGTTGAGGTGCAGGCCAGTCAAGTTCCTCCACTCAAAACTTGCTCATCTATGTCTTTATGCACTGGTCCAAAATTATTTGGTGGAGGGGGATTATGGTGTGGGATTGTTTTTCAGGGATTGGGCTTGGCCCCTTAGTTCCAGTGAAGGGAACTCTTAAGGTGATAGCATACCAAGACATTTTAGACAATTTCATGCTCCCAACTTTATGGGAACAGTTTGGGGATGGCCCCTTTCTGTTCCAACATGACTGTGCACCAGTGCACAAATAAGGTCCATAAAGACATGGATGAGCGAGTTTGGGGTGGAGGAACTTGACTGGCCTGCACAGAGTCCTGACCTCAATACGATAGAAAACCTTTGGGATGAATTAGAGCGGAGACTGCAAGCCAGGCCTTCTCATCCACATCAGTGCTTGATCTCACAAATGCGCTTCTGGAAGAATAGTCAAACATTCCCATAGACACACTCCTAAACCTTATGGACAGCCTTCCCAGAAGAGCTGAAGCTGTTATAGCTAAAAAAGGGTGGGCCAACCCAATATTGAACCCTATGGACTAAAACTGGGATGCCATTAAAGTTCTAGTGTAGGTCTTAGGTTGTTCAGGTTAGTGTGGTCCAGTGAGAATTTTTTAAGTATGGGGGTGATCTGTGAATGCTTTAGAGGAGAGAGGAAAGTGCCAGCAGAGAGGGGGAAATTAAAGATATGGGAGAGAGATGAAAGGATAGAAAAATAGAGTGACCGTAGTAGTTGCGAGGGAACAGGATCCAGGAGACAATTGGTTGGGTGGCATCTGAGAAAAGTTTGGTAACTTCATCAGTAGTAGCGCCGGGTCCAAAGAGGAAAGTATTGCATGTGTATATACATATATTAACCACTTACACTGTGTTATATATACTACACTGTCTGCACTGACTGAATATCTAGTCCACACTAAATGCAGGGTATATATATATATATATATATATATATATATATATATATATATATATATATATCATAATCTCATGAAGACAAAGACCTTAAAAACTATTTTCATGTAAACCATGTGTTTTTAGGTATATATTTCATAAAGCAAAACTAAACCAGTCAGTAATCGAACACCAAATTAATAGTTATTTAGAGAGTAACTCAACTTTTGTGGGGAAAAAATAGCAAATAAAAAAATATATATTTCTTTTCAATCTGCACTAAGATACAAGTCAGATTTTGAGCATCCTCTGCAACAAAAATGTCAGGGAAATCACGACTAAAGGGATGCAGACCTTGCCACTTTCCGCAATAGAGCCCTGCAGGTGCAGCAGCTGACTGAGAATTATAAAATCACTCTCCTACAGCTTCACTTAGCACATGGACACAGACAAGCAGCTATTTCTTCGAAATATCAAAAGGTATGAATCTGCAACATTTTTGTTTCTTTAAATCCTTGCAATGTATATAGATTGCCTAGAGGGGAATGTTTTTTTCTTAACAAAAGTGGAGTTACTCTTTAAGTCTCATTTACAGTAGAGGTCAAATGACCTAAACAACTAACACCACAATTATGTGGCAGGATGCTCTTAATATATCTACTCATATTTATTATCATGCAGGCCTTAAAGGATGAGATGATAGGGAAATAATGTTTCATTCCACAGTCATAGTAAAAAAACATGGAGCTTAACAACCACAGAACTCTAAACTAAAAAGATGATATTGCAATAGTGGCCTAAGAGAGTTTGAGGCCTAATGTATACAGGATGCTCAAGCAACCTCTTCTAAACGTTTTTCTTGACAGCTTGAAACCGGCATTTAAACGTCAGTTTAGCTGCGTTTGCATGCTGCGTTTAGCGGCGTTTTGCTGCATTCGCATCTAGGAGCGTTTATTTAAGATAACATCATTAGAACCTCAAATAAAATAGGGCAGCTTTAAAAACGCTTTTAGTCGCGTTTAGGCGCATCTGACGTCTGAAACATCAGTGTCTGAACCCATTTTTTTGCCTTCAAAGAAAAGTCTCTAAATGCAACTGCCTAAAAACGACATTAAACGACCCTGTGTACATGTACACATAAGCTAACATTGGCTGAGTTCAGGGGCAGCTGAGAAAAGCATCCAACTGCCTCTGATTGTCCGTTTACCAGCAGCAGTGTACATGACGCCTTAGAGGGGTACTGTAGTGTTTTTAATGTTTTTAAATATACAGTGGGGTAGGTATTCAGACCACCTTACATTTTTCACTCTTTGTTATATTGCAGCCATTTGCTAAAATCATTTAAGTTCATTTTTTTTCCTCATTAATGTACACACAGCACCCCATATTGACAGAAAAACACAGAATTGTTGACATTTTTGCAGATTTATTAAAAAGAAAAACTGAAATATCACATGGTCCTAAGTATTCAGACCCTTTGCTCAGTATTTAGTAGAAGCACCCTTTTTATCTAATACAGCCATGAGACTTTTTTTCACACCTGGATTTGGGGATCCTCTGCCATTCCTCCTTGCAGATCCTCTCCAGTTCTGTCAGGTTGGATGGTAAACGTTGGTGGACAGTCTCTCCAAAGATGCTCAATTGGGTTTAAGTCAGGGCTCTGACTGGGCCATTCAAGAACAGTCACGGAGTTGTTGTGAAGCCACCCCTTCGTTATTTTAGCTGTGTGTTTAGGGTCATTGTCTTGTTGAAAGGTAAACCTTCGACCCAGTCTGAGGTCCTGAGCTCTCTGGAGAAGGTTTTCGTCCAGGATATCCCTGTACTTGGCCGCATTCATCTTTCCCCAATTGCAACCAGTCGTCCTGTCCCTGCAGCTGAAAAACACCCCCACAGCATGATGCTGCCACCACCATGCTTCACTGTTGGGACTGTATTGGACAGGTGATGAGCAGTGCCTGGTTTTCTCCACACATACCGTTCAAAATTAAGCCCAAAAAGTTCTATCTTGGTCTCATCAGACCAGAGAATCTTATTTCTCACCATCTTGAAGTCCTTCAGGAGTTTTTTTTAGCAAACTCCATGCAGGCTTTCATGTGTCTTGCACTTAGGAGAGGCTTCCGTCGGGCCACTCTGCCATAAAGCCCCGACTGGTGGAGGGCTGCAGTGATGGTTGACTTTCTACAACTTTCTCCCATCTCCCGACTGCATCTCTGGAGCTCAGCCACAGTGATCTTTGGGTTCTTCTTTACCTCTCTCACCAAGGCCCTTCTCTCCC
The DNA here is from genome assembly GCA_037952835.1 of Lithobates septentrionalis. Lineage (NCBI taxonomy): Eukaryota > Metazoa > Chordata > Amphibia > Anura > Ranidae > Lithobates > Lithobates septentrionalis. Next base: position 96,414 of record JBBDGP010000788.1, on the reverse strand, counting down.
GATAGCTCAGTTTGGCCGGACAGCCAGCTCTAGGAAGGGTTCTGGTCGTCCCAAACGTCTTCCATTTAAGGATTATGGAGGCCACTGTGCTCTTAGGAACCTTAAGTGCAGCAGAATTTTTTTGTAACCTTGGCCAGATCTGTGCCTTGCCACAATTCTGTCTCTGAGCTCTTCCGGCATTTCCTTTGACCTCATGATTCTCATTTGCTGTGACATGCACTGTGAGCTGTAAGGTCTTATATAGACAGGTGTGTGGCTTTCCTAATCAAGTCCAATCAGTATAATCAAGCACAACTGGACTCAAATGAAGGTGTAGAACCATCTCAAGGTTGATCAGAAGAAATGGACAGCACCTGAGTTAAATATATGAGTGTCACAGCAAAGGGTTTGAATACTTAGGACCATGTGATATTTCAGTTTTTCTTTTTTAATAAATCTGCAAAAATGTCAACAATTCTGTGTTTTTCTGTCAATATGGGGTGCGGTGTGTACATTATTGAGGAAAAAAATGAACTTAAATGATTTTAGCAAATGGCTGCAATATAACAAATAGTGAAAAATTTAAGGGGGTCTGAATACTTTCCATCCCCACTGTACATGTGAAAACAATGGCACTTATGTAAATAATATCAGAAAGGGCTATTGTGCTCAGCACATAGGCTGGACTTCCTGCTTAGCAGTGCCGCACAATTTTGTGCTTAATTAAACCATTTATCTCACTCCAAATGGCAGTCAATCTGTTTGAAAGCACTAGAGCGTTATGCCTCGTACACACGATCGGATTGTTGGATGTGAGCTTGTTGGCGGAAAGTCCGACCGTGTGTATGCTCCATCGAACATTTGATGTTGGACTTTCCGCCAACAAATGTTGGCTAGCATGCTCTCAAATTTTCCGCCAACAAATGTTTGTTGTTGGATTTTCCGATCGTGTGTACACAAGTCCGTCGGACAAAAATCCAAAGTACAAACACGCATGCTCGGAATCATGCATCACTATTGAACTTCCTTTTTATCGGCCCGCCGTACGTATTGTACTCACTACGTTCGTAATTGTTGGCCAACATTTGTGTGACCATGTGTATGCAAGACAAGTTTGAGCCAACAACCTTCAAACATAAATCCACGGTTTTGTTGTTGGAAAGTCCGATCGTGTGTACAGAGCATTATACTTTCTGCAGTTGCTTATGATGTGAAAAACCCACTTTGGTAGCCAAAAATAAGCGATAAGTAAATCAGTTTCAGGGAGTCAGAACTCACAGTGAATCCAAACAGTTTGTTCAAAGCCAGGGTTCCCTGAGATGAGTTTATTCTCTACACCAGTGGACCCAATTCCCCATTAAATTTTATAGGAAACTGGTCCTTTGTACCACTTTTTATAAAATGAAGTCAACATTCACTTGCCAATTCGACAGTGGATTGGATATTACAAAATGTACTCATCTCTAACCAGAGACCACATGATTGTGATTTCTAGGCCCATACACACGATCAGACTTTTTGACAACAACGGTCTGACATACCTGTTTTATCGGATAATCCGACCGTGTGTATGCTCCATCGGACAATTGTTTTCGGTTTTTCAATGGACAAATGTTCGCTGTGCATGCTCTTAAACTTTCTGGCAACAAATGTCCGATGGAGGATAATCCGATCGTGTGTACACAAGTCCATAGGACTAAAGTCCAAAGTACAAACACGCATGCTCAGAACCAATGCTAAAGATCAGACAACAATAGCAGAAGTTGCCCAAAGGGTGGCGGTAAAGAGCTGAAAAACATGATTGCAGAGGTGCAATGAGCCCAGGTTCAACCAACTTTTAAACCTTACCCCTTCATCCCATCCAATAAAAAAACACTTACAACCATTAATGTTGGAAAGGGCAAGGCCACAGCTTTTATTAACTTGAACATATAACATCAAACATTTCAACAGTGCCAGTCACAGTTGCACTGTGAGCACCCAATTACAAATGGGGAAAGGGAGATAACTGAGGGGCCTGTCCTTACCATAAGTGCCGGACTGGCCGTCTATCTCCCAATTAACATCAAGGGCATACCTATTACAGCCATGTTTGCTGGCAAGGTCACCAAAAACCGCAGCAAGCTGTGACATACCAACCATAATTAGGGCGGGAGGGTGGGCAGCTCTTACCAAATCTTCTTCCGAAAAGACCCAGAATCCCCTGGGGTGCCACACTAGTGAGCTCAGGCCCAACCCCGTCCCATCTTACCACCAATCAGCAGTGACCCCATAGTCGCCTTACTCTGCCCTGGCTATGCCCCTATCAGTCAGGGCTCTCTTTCCCAAGGGGTTCAAGAGGCCTACATGACTGCTGAGGTGCAATGAGCCCAGGTTCAACCAACTTTTAAACCTTACCCCTTCATCCCATCCAATAAAAAAACACTTACAACCATTAATGTTGGAAAGGGCAAGGCCACAGCTTTTATTAACTTGAACATATAACATCAAACATTTCAACAGTGCCAGTCACAGTTGCACTGTGAGCACCCAATTACAAATGGGGAAAGGGAGATAACTGAGGGGCCTCCTTACCATAAGTGCCGGACCGGCCGTCTATCTCCCAATTAACATCAAGGGCATACCTATTACAGCCATGTTTGCTGGCAAGGTCACCAAAAACCGCCACCCGCCTGTCAGTAAGCTACTGACGGGCGCCCCACCGCAGCCAGCGCTTGTTCCACGCCCCTCTGAAGGCCCAGATTAAAGATGTCCAAACCAATATCATTGAGATGGACTCCATCCCTTCTCAGCAAGTCAGTATTGTCACCTTCTAGATCCTTGTGGCGGACCACAACCCCCCCCCCCCCGATCTGACGAACAAACTTAGCCACTTGAGCATTGACTTTCCGACGAAAGTGTTCCAGACGGGGGCCAGGGACATCTCGCGCCCATATTGAGCGAGGCACAATTTCTGACCAAACGAAGATAAGGTTGGTAAAGGCAGCATAACATTGGGCAATGTCACTTTTAATAGCTGAAATGAGGTCCACAGATCGCGTGTAACCAACATCATTCCCACCAGCGTGTATAACCAGGATGATGGGACCAGAAACGTGGGCGCGAAGTTGCTGACATTCCGCAAGGACCTGAGGCCAACGCAACCCACGTAACCCGAGCCAGCGGACTCTTGCAAAATTGTATGAGAAGCCCAAATTTCTACTATAGGTGCGGATCTCTGCACAGCGAGCGGCCCAGTGGATGAAGGAATCACCCAGTATCCATATATGAGCCGGGAGGCAACCTGTAAATTAACACAGAAGATGTGGACGGACATACAATGAAAAGCGAGATGATTCCCATCTACCTAGTCACTAAAGTTCCGTATCAGAGAACCCCAAACCAGAAGCGGCAGTTGCAGCGCCAATGCGAAAAGAGTGGGTCGAGAAATCTCACGCAGGAAGGCCTAAAGCCTCCAGGCAATGTCGAAAAACCCGTAAAAATTGAAACCGACTCAGCGAGGATGAATCGGCATGAACGAAAAACGCGGGAGACGGAGGGCGCACAGACACAAACGGGAGGGCCAGGGTCACCGGACAAAATGGGCCGCCACAATGATGCAGGACTACTCGGCGGCCCCTACCGAAACTATTGGTCTTGGATGTACGCAACAAAACCGTCACGCTGCGTTCCGATAATGAAACGTCCTCCCACCGAATACCCCCGGGGACAACTTGGATTTGAAAACCAATTCGCCAATGCGAAAGGCACCAAAGAAAGCCCACGAAAAGGCCACCCGGAAAAGAAGGGTCTCAAACCCCGATGGGCACATGGCCAGCAACAGAGACAGGATGCCAGAGAGGATCTGGATAGAAATAGGGCGCCTAGAGTCAGGTGAATGAGTAACCCGTTTCCAACCCCGCAGAACCCGGCGGACCGGAAAAGCTTTAGTGACATCCTCCCACCCAAGGAGTTGGAACCAGAAGGACAATGCCGACAAGGCAGAGGAAGCAGTAGAGCCCGAGACACCTTTTCCCAGCAAATAAACTAGATAGGCAAATAAAGACAGACGTCTGTCATCTGAAGAAGAAATGTTAAACTCACCGCCCGACGCTTGAGCCCACTCGTGCCAGACCCGGCAGTACGACGCCCACGTCCGCGGGGAAAGCGACGACCGAAGGAGCTCTAGCAAGCACCGGAAACAAGGTTCCATAAGTGGGCAGGACAGGGGAGGCCCTCCAGAGAAGCCGACGGAGCCAGGGATCGAAAACGGATGAACTGTTGACGAGAAAGAGCATCGGCAATATCATTTGAGGCTCCCGGAAAATGTCTGGCCCTAACACAAATGTTGAAATGTAAACATTTTAAGACTAAAAACCGTAGCAGCGAAACGACTGGAGGAGAACTGGCTGACTGCTTGTTCACTACCTGCACCACGCTCATATTGTCCGACCAGAAGACTACCAGATGATTACGCAACTGTTCACCCCAAAGCTCAATGGCAACAATGATTGGAAAAAGCTCCAGTAGGGTGAGGTTGCGCAGCAAGTCCATTCGGGCCCATGAGGCCGGCCAGTGTTCAGCAGACCACTCCCCTTGAAAGAAAGCGCTGAAACCACAGGAGCCTGCTGCCTCGGTATATAACTCCAGCTGTGTGTTCGGCACTTCCTTCCGCAACCAACACGACTGCCCGTTGTAAGACTGCAAGAAGGATAGCCAAATCCCCAAGTCGTCACGCATGGGCTTGATGATCCGGACATAGTGGTGAGGGGCGTAGCCCACGACAGGCGCCTGCAGAAGGCTCTCCACATACGTATGACCCTACAGGCGAAGACCAGGTGACCCAGCAACAATTGTAGCTGTTTCAACTGCAGTTTTTTCGCCCCCTTTGCCAAGCGAACCAATGAGAGGAGCCTGGTTAGCTTGTCACTAGGCAGCCGAAAAACCATCGCCACCATGTCGATCTCTATTCCTAGAAACGCCAACACCGTTACGGGGCCCTCGGTTTTATCAGCGGACAGTGGGACGGCGAAAAGCCGGCACGTATCCTGAAAAACAGGGAGGAGGCGTTTACACTGCCCACTGCCCGCTGGGCCCACGAAGAGGAAGTCATCTAGGTAATGCAAAAGGGACTGAAGACCAGCCTCCTGAGCGACCACCCATTCAAGGAAGCTGCTGAATAGCTCAAAGAAATAACACGAAATGGCGCAACCCATAGGAAGGCACATGTCGAAAAAATAGCTTCCTTGGAAATAGCAACCCGGGAGATGAAAACAGTCCGGGTGGACCGGGAGGAGGCGGAAAGCGGACTCGATGTCCGCCTTTGCCAGCAGGGCGGACTGCCCCGCTGTCCTAACAAGCTGGAGCGCCCTATCGAAAGACGCGTAATGTACCCTGGATTCCTCCCTATCGATGCCGTCGTTCACCGAGGAGCCAGAAGGGTAGGATAAGTGGTGAATAAGACGGAATTTTCCCCCAGCCTTTTTGGGGACCACACCGAGGGGGGACACCCTCAGGTTATGGAAAGGGGGAGATCAAATGGGCCTGCCATGCGCCCCAGGTCCAATTCCTTCTGAAGCTTCTCGGCGATGACGGACTCGAATTCCACTGCTGATTTTAAATTTGGAGACATGGTCGGGGCGTCTGATGGGGAAAAAGGGATCCAGAAACCATGGTCCAGACCGTCCCTCAGGATCAGGGCCTACCTATGAGGGGGGTACCGGTCTAGCCAGGGAAGCATCTCTAAGACGTTCATCGGCGTCCTCCGGTTTAGGAAGGTCAGTCTTGGCTCCCGTTCTGGGAAGAGGTTGCTTGCCTTTTTGGAAGCACCGGCTGGTGGGGTGTGCGCCCCCACAACTGGAGCACTCATGCCTGAAACGACAGGCGGAGTACCACTTACAGTGGCTTTCATTGAAAAGCCAGCAAATACCCTTTTTCGAAGCGGCCGACGCTCCGGATTGAGGAGTGCCGACCGCGGACTGAAAGGACGAAGGCCTGTGGGGGCACCTAAGCAGCAACCACAGGCTACCGTCCTGACAATCAAAGTGAAACTCCCTACGTGCCGCCATTTTTTGGCGAAATTGGGTGTCATAATGGAACCAACACTGGCCCCCGTAAACCTTTGTATGCACCCCAAATAAGATCTAAATAGCAAAACAGCGAAGTTGCCAGTTCCGGGAACCGCTCGCAGAGCACTCCCGCGTAGGCGCAGAACCCTTGCAGCCAGTTCCCAAAAGTCCTAGGAAGCTGTTTAAGTTTGTCGCCCTGAGCCGATACGTCGACCCGCCGAGATTTGTCGATCGTCTCCCTATTCGGCGGCACGAGAGCGAGAAAGTCGACGAATTCGTGTCGCCATATCTTTTCTTTCATCTCCTCCATCAGGTGGGTGCCACCGCCCACAAAGCACCCCCGTAAGCGGAGGCGGGGTTGGGCGCCGAGCCCGAAACTCCCATACTGGAAAGAACTGATTGACGACCGACGCTATGCGGTCCTCTGGGCCCGATACGTAAGCGTCAGCTGACCTACCCCAAATTAACTCACAGTCATACTCACTGATTCGCGGAGGCATCACCAATGATGGACGACCAACCGCCAGGCCCGGCAGCGAATCCAATTCAGGAACGACTCTGGAAGCCTGGAGACTGATGCGGCCAGCACCTTGATGATCAGCGGGGCCGTGTTCCGCAGATCTGTCACGACCCAAGGAGAGGTCCAGGGGCGGGGGTCCAACCAAAGACCCGGAAGAGTCCAACCGGCCAAGGACGGCGGCTGAGCAACGACAGGAACACCTACGGCCGCCAGCCCGGGTCTGGAGCCGAAATCTCCCGCCCTGTCGGGCGCGGGGAGACGAGGCCGGGTAACCGTGGCAGGCATCCCACTTGGACTTCCGGCCTGGTCAGGCACGTAGGGGAGCATCTGCCCCAGCGACGGGATGAAGGTCAAAGACGCACGACCATCCTCCGCCCTGCAGGGCGCAGGAGGATGTCGGTGGGCATGGAGTGGAGGAGGGGTTATGAGCGCACTGCTCGCCCTGCCGGGCGCAGAGGTGCCATATCCTACCCGGGACGCAGCACTAAAATGAAATGCTGGGGGAGGGAACCGGTCCCCCACCCGTGCGGGCGCAGGGGGAGTCCCTATCGATAAACCTTGCGCCCAGGATGGCCTTGTGTCCGACTGTGCTCCCGCCTGGGAGGGCGCAGGGAGAGTCTGCACCGTTCTGGAGGCAGTGGCAGCGCTGCCCGACATACTGCGCCCCCCCCGCCCTGCAGGGCGCTGTGAGATGCTGCACGCCAGCATAAGAATCGGCCCGGTATGCTGCGGAGTTTGAATCTCCCGCCCAGCCTGGGAGCGAACGGTCCACCAGGGGGAGCCGATCCGGCTCCGAGTCCCCGGCGGAACCACCATCAAGGGGGCCAGGACTGGCGGCCGTGGAGGAGGCTACGGGGGCAGGCGAACTGATCCGTCCCCTACGCCCCGACCTCCCGGAGGACCTCCGGGCGGAGGAACGACGTGACCGGCCGACCGGAACCCCCCGCCGGCCACGGGGGGTGGGCACAGGTACAGCCACCGGACCGTTGGATGGAAAGGAGCCAGGGAGCGCTCCGGCTCCAGCCCGGCCCCGATCCTCGATACAGGCAGGGGAGGGGGGGTGCGGGTACCAGAACGGGGGCTACGCGAGCGGGGGCAGCGCGAAGAGGCCCGAGTCATGGCCTTGGTGATGGGCGATGCCGACCGCCGAGGGGGGGCCCGACGAGCGCAGGCAGAGGCGCCACGCTTCCCCGCCGGGGAAGCACTGACACCTGCCGCCAAATGGGGAGCGGAGGGAGAAGAAGGAGGGTGAGCACTGTACGTGGCCCTGGAGGGACTAGGACTCAGACGGGAAGGCGGGCGGGCCCGCCTTCTGGCCCTGAGCCGTGGGGTATCTTGAGGGGGATCGGAAGGAGGGACAGGAGAAGGCGCCTCAGGGGACAGGAGGGCAAAGAGCCATTCAGCCTGACCCTGCAGAGCCAGCTCGCGGACCCTGGCCAGAAGGAGCTCCGTGTCCATGGTTGGAGGGACAGGGTCAGGTCCAGCTCTTACCAAATCTTCTTCCGAAAAGACCCAGAATCCCCTGGGGCGCCACACTAGTGAGCTCAGGCCCAACCAAATTTTTTTTTTATTTTGCAAAGAGGAATTACAGACAGTTATACACCTTAGTAATTCAAAGCAATCCAGGGAAATGTATATAACGTACAGGAGAATGTTTATATTAAGAGCCCTTGCACACTGGGGCGGTTTGCAGGCGCTATTGCGCTAATAATAGCGCCTGCAAACTGCCCCGAAAGTGCCGCTGCTTTCATTCCAGTGTGAAAGCCCAGAGGGCTTGCACAGTGGAGCGATGCGCTGGCAGGACGGTAAAAAAAGTCCTGCCAGCAGCATCTTCGGAGCGGTGAAGGAGCGGTGTGTATACCGCTCCTTTACCGCTCCTGCCCATTGAAATCAATGGGACGGCGCGGCTATACCGCCGGCAAAGCGCCTTTGCAGAGGCGCTTTGCGGTGGTATTTAGCCCTTTCTCGGCCGCTAGCGGGGGGTAAAACCGCCCCGCTAGCGGCCGCATACCGACGGTAAAACCCTGCTAATAATAGCGGCGTTTTACCGCCGACGCCGCCCCCCGCCCCAGTGTGCAAGGGCTCTTATAGAACTACATGTGTGACTAAAAGTACAGCAAAAATACAGTAAGGCTGTGTGTAGCATGCTAGAGACACTACTGTACATTGAACTCTTAAGTGCGAGCGCGGGTACACAAATAAACATCCTATAAAAAACATTACATTATTGGAACTTGAAACCCGGCATCCAACACAGAATGCCACCATTAGCTAACACTGAGGTTGGAACAAAAAGAATTCTGGATAAACTTTAGCATGTAGGCTGAGCAGCCAGACGGGCATATATAGTCAACTATTCTCCATAAAAGCAATCTCTCAGAATGAAAAAAAAAGTCCAGCAGAGAAAAGAGGAAAAGAATTGAGTGGGAAAAGAAGAAGGGACAACAACAAAAAAAAAACAGGTTGGGAAGGAAAAAATGGTATGTTATGCTGTTGAGAGGAGAGTGCATCTCTGGTCAGTAGGCCTGAGTACTATTATAGCAGAAATATAACTAATCAAGTGGGTGTTACGAATGTATGATAAGCTGATGAGTAAAGTCCATCCAATAGAACCAGGTTTTATGACATTGTGCACCAGTGCAGTTGGCGGAAGCTACAGTTTCTTCCATAGGCTGGATTTCATTTGTTTTGCGGAACCAAAGGCTAATCGATGAGGCAGTAGTTTGTTTCCATAACAAAGGGATACAAGCCTTTGAGGCATTCAAGAGATGGATGAGAAGCGATTTCTTATACCATTTGGTAGAGAGTGGGGCAAGATGTATGAGAAAAGCAGCTGGGTCATTTTGTAGTTTTGTCAATTTAAATATAATTTCGCTCACTTGTTTCCAAAAGTCTTGCAGTCCTGGGCAGCTCCATAAAATGTGTAACATGGATCCCTCCTGTTGACCACATCTCCAGCACAGTGGAGAAGATTTTGGGTAGAGTTTATGCAGAAGTTGAGAAACTTTGTACCATGTGGACATGATCATAAAATTGGTTGCACATTTATTCTTTTGCCACTAAAAAGGTGTCACCACTGGCCGCCTCACTGAGGTGCAATAGATATTTCCCTAATGGATGTCACTCCCTCAGTAGCTGAAATGCTGCAGAACCTAACCAGGAAAGTAGTAACATGGCAACCTCTCGCTAGTTTAGCTAGCAAAGCTGGCACCATGGAAGAAGGTCAGATGTCTCTTAAAGATCATGTGGCTGGCAAAGTGTCTCCAACAAAAGGATTCTTGGTGGGACAAGGCAGTAAGGTGATGAGAGAGAGAGAGTTTGGGAGCAGCTAGTTTTGTTCATAGAAAGAAATAGTTACCTTTTCCCTCAAAATAATATTGATTTGATAATACTGATCTATGCCTTTCAGACAGGGCAGCCATCAGCCACTGGCCGTCCCAAAGAATCCGCCCACTCGCCGTCCCAAAGCATCCGCCCACTGGCCATCCTACCGAAGTCCTTTAGTGCACCCACATTTATTTTAACACTCATGCAACTTAACATATGAAGATGGAAAGTGTATTCCAAGTCAACAGTATACCTAGCCACCTCTATATAAGACCCCTGGACACCTAGCAACCTCTATATAAGACCCCACCAATACCTACTGACCTCTAAAAAGACCCACTGACACACTGACCTCTATATAAGACACACTAACACCTACCAACCTCTATATAAGACTCCAGACACATACCAACCTCTATATACAGTAAAAATTTCAAATACCTACCAACCTCTATATAAGACCCCCTGACACTTACAAACCTCAGTATAAGACCCCCTGACATCTACCTATTTCTATATAAAACTCCATTATGCCGCATACACACGATCGGAATTTTGGCCCGCAAAAGACCGATGAGAGTTTTTTGTCGTAAAATGCAAACGCGTGTAAGCTCCGAATTCCAGCCAGCAAAGGATTGAGAGCATGTTCTCGATTTTTCGGTCTCGAAAGTTCCTATCCGAAAATGCGATCGTCTGTGGCAATTTCCTACGCATGCTCGGAAACAATTCGACGCACGCTCAGAAGCATTGAACTTCATTTTCTCGGCTTGTTGTAGTGTTGTTCGTCACCGCGTTCTTGAGGGTCGTAAGTTCAGCAAACTTTTGCGTGACCGTGTGTATGCAAGGCAAACTTGAGTGGAATCCCGTCGTAAAAGCTGTCATATCTTTTTCCGAAGAGAAGTCTGATCGTGTGTACGCGGCATTACACCCGAATGGTCAGTCCACCCCTGTAGAGCACTAATATCTGTACACTGACTGCCACTGAGTGTACAGAGATCAGTGTTATATATAGGGAATAGCACTCAGTGTACAGATATTAGTGTCATATATAACAATGATATCTATACAATAAATGCTATTACCTACTGTATATATAACACTGATATGTGTACACTGAGTGCACTCAGTGTACACATATCAGTGTATAGTGATCAGGGTTGTTAGATAGGGAATAGCACTTGGTGTATGAGCACTGGGCAGCAACACTCAGCATGGCTGGTATAGATTTAAACAGAGTGATACCCTAAGCTGCTGGGTTGACGATCACTGTCACTGACCTGCTGCACACAATGCAGGTTCCTCCGAGTCCACTCTGCGGTGCCTATCCATTATAGTGCATGTGCTTCTACTATGGAGGCTCCCAAAGATGTATAGAGTTAGGACTGCGGATAATGATGGGGTACCTTGTCACGGCCTCCACATGCATTTGCAAATGTGTGCTAACTAAACCCCTGTTTTTTTGTTTTTTTTTGAGCTGGTGAGTTGAGCTGGGAATTTTCTTTGGTATTGTTTTACATGAGTCCACTCACCCTCTCTCATCCCTGGCCAGCATGTGAGTCCTCTCCCACCACTGCAGAAACTGCCGGCAGGGATGCCATGGTTCACTGCTTCCTCTGGGCTTAAGACTCCTTATATCTGCATTGTAATCTGTGGGCACATCCAGGGGCAGATTGAGCCTCTCACGGGACCCCTACTGATCAGATCTAAATGGTCAGTCTGCCCCTGGTTGGGATGCCTGAGCCCCCTACATGTGTATGGGCTGTCCCCCCAATGGCGGCCCTGTTTACAGTATATAGATGGCATCTGAATTTTAATGTTAGAGCTAGAAATTCAGATACTGTCTGCTAATACCCTTTGGTGGTGAAATTTTAAACTGTACTCATCTGTACAATGAAATTATCTGTGAACTATTGTGATTTGTGGATTATGAGAACTGAGAAAGGCAAGGTACTCTTTGCATTATTACAAAAGGGAGTTTTAGGTAAATAAGGGTTTTCCATTTTTCTTTGAAATTCTCTTTAAATGAAATCCAGCTATGCCTGTACAGACAACCAATCACACACTTACTTATTCTAAACAATGTGCTTTTTTTTTTCTTTCAGGGTAATCATATTTTTCTCTGGTGAAAAATGAAATTGGCTAGAGCTGTTGTACTATTATTGACTATTGTCTGGGGAATCACTGCTACTCCAGTCGGGCGTCTCTCATGTTATAAAAAGATTCTCAAAGATCGGAACTGTCATAACATTCCAGAGGGGATGCAGGATCTTTGGCCAATGAATAAAAATCTGCAAGACCACTTTTGGGAAGGCACAGGGTGTGATATGGTGTGCTACTGCAATTTTAATGAGCTGCTCTGCTGTCCAAGGTAAGATGTGTTGTATTTTATGTACAGTATTTTATTCTTCTTAAATGTATTTTCTGCATTTACCTTTTGATGTCTGCATGCACAGACTGTTCACTATTTGACATATTACATATAGTACTTAGTCTTATGTTACAAGGAGCTTCCTAACCCGAGCTGTAAGGCCTGACCTGCCCCCTCTCCCCTCCTGCTGCAATCAACCTGACAACTGCTAGGAAGTAGACAGCTGCTTTATAGGTTTGGCTAGTCTTGGCTTGGTCTTATGCCCCATACACACGATGAAATTATCGGACGAATGATCGTCCGTTTTTTATTGCATGCGGATCTCAGATCGAATCTGATGAGTTTACTAAAGTCACGAAAATTCCCGCACGACAGAAATAAAATTCAGAAGTGATGTCACGTGTTGTAATGCATTTTCGAAACGATAGCTGTACTGATTAAACGAAAATCGTACGATCTGGCATCGTACGGAAAAAAATTTCCTGCATGTCCGATAGAATACTATCGGATGAACTGTCCTGATCGGCTCTCGAAAGCTCTGTACTAACGATCCGATTATCGTACGATCGCTTGGAAAGCGGTATTTTCCGTACAATTTTCTGATCGTGTGTATGGGGCTTTAGTCTTGGCTTAGTATAGGCTCTGAGCTTTCCCAAGACAAGCAACGGCAAGAGAAATGCAGAGGCTGGTATGTCCCACTTCCCTCTGCATTTGCTGGCTGCTGAAATGTTTCCATAGTCACCTGTTCTCCTCCAGTTTTTAAATGGACAATAAATTAGGAGCATGGCATTAATAAACGCATTCCAGTAATGTACTTACAGTACTATGGTTACCATTCACAAACATTAGTGTCCTTTAGAAAGTAAGCTCTATGAGCAGGGCCTTCCTGTCCCTTCTGAATTGAACTGTATCGTAATTGTGCTGTCCCCCCTTTACATTGTAAAGCGCTGCGTAAACTGTTGGCGCTATATAAATCGAGTGTCCCAGGAACAACAACTTTTTATACTGTCCCTGTATCATTTCTACTGTATGTCAGAAAATGTAGCTTTACTCACATGTTGCCTTGACCTAGAAAAAAATATTTAGGTTATTTCAACGTGATATAATTGGTCACACAAAGCCTGGAGGAGTAAAATATTCCTCACCACAATTCAACAGTAATGACCTTGGTTATTATACACAGCGATGCAATGTAACATTTTATATAGTGTTCAAATAGGTTCCATATTGCAGTTTAAAGCATTCCCATTCTGTCAAAATAGCAGTTTAAATAATGTCTTTCTACTGCTTGTAGAAAGCAATACACTGAAATACCTGTTGAAGAAATGATAATCTCTGTTTGTGGGTGTGAAAACATAAAAAATAAAGCCAGCTGAAAATGTTAAAGATATTGATCATTATACTGCAACCAGCATATGCAAGTTCCATACCCTGATAAAAGTAATTTCAGTAGCAGCTGACAACAGTCATATAATATTAATCATATCCTTACAGTCCTACATTTATTAACCTCATTTCCATTTTATACCCAACATTAAAATAGCTTTCAGACTTGCATAGATAGTCTAAACTGTGCTATTGCATATGAAAGAAAGAACTGGGCAAGACACTTATGCCGCGTACACACGGTCGGACTTTTCGTCTACAAAAGCCTGACAGCCTGTCCAACGGACTTTTGGCGGACTTTTGGCGGACTTGTGGCAGACTTTCTTATGAGCGGACTTGCCTACAAACGATCACACAAAAGTCCGAGGGATTCGTACGTGATGACGTACACCAGACTAAAATAAGGAAACTGATAGCCAGTAGCCAATAGCTGCCCTAGCGTGGGTTTTTGCCCGTCGGACTAGCACACAGACGAGCGGATTTCTGGGTCCGGCGTAGTTACGACGTAAAGATTTGAAGCATGTTTCAAATCTAAAGTCCGTCAGATTTGAGGCTGGAAAAGTCCGCTGAAAGTCCGGGGAAGCCCACACACGATCGGATTGTCAGCCAGCTTTAGTCCGTCGGCGTCCGTCGGACTTTTGTAGACGAAAAGTCCGACCGTGTGTACGCGGCATTACACTTTGGGGCTGATTTAATAAAGGCAAATAGACTGTGTACTTTGCAAGTGCAGGTGCACTAATTTTCCCCAGAGTTTAGTGAGGTGAATCTTCACTTTACAAAGAATACCCAATCAGATGCAAGGGGAAAAAAAAACAAAAACTTTTTCTTGCACGTGATTGGATGATGGAAATAAGCTGATATATATGGATATATCTATATCTTTAAAGATATATATATCTATATATATATATAGACATATACATCTCTCCATCTCTCTCTCTCTCTCTCTCTCTCTCTCTCTCTCTCTCTCTCTCTCTCTCTCTCTCTCTCTCTCTCTCTCTCTCTCTCTCTCTCTCTCTCTCTCTCTCTCTCTCTCTCTCTCTCTCTCTCTCTCTCTCTCTCTCTCTCTCTCTCTCTCTCTCTCTCTCTCTCTCTCTCTCTCTCTCTCTCTCTCTCTCTCTCTCTCTCTCTCTCTCTCTCTCTCTCTATCTCTCTCTCTCTCTCTATCTCTATCTCTCTCTCTCTCTCTATCTCTATCTCTATCTATCTCTATCTATCTATCTATCTATATATATATATATATATATATCAAGGAAAGGTCTGCTCGGGCCTGCAGCACACCACTCAGCGCCAGACAGATCAATTGATGTTAAAAGAGAGCAAAACTAGAGACTAAGGGGGATGATAACACTCAGTAACTATGTAGAGTTATCCAAAAGACAGCAGCCGTTTAAAAAATCATCATAAGACTAAAAACAAATAATAAAAATAGTACATATAAACCAGACAGGCAGACATATACTACAAACAGCGCTAATTGTTGAGCAAAGATAATTAAATAAAAATCATGCGGCAACAACGCATAGAAACAATCAAGCAGAGAGGTAGAGAGTCTGTGAAGTGCTCAGAAAAAGTCCTTCAGTGACAATGCAGTCATAACTCAGTGTGCGCCTTCCACCGGTCAGCAAATTTTCACCCTGTGTTGACACTCTCCCCCTAGGGGATCGAACTCACCAGATCTATTAGTTTTAAAAGCCTTCAAGAAAAGGATCTTCCAACACCACTCTCTCAATACCGCTCCTGGGGGTTCAGGAGGGGGGCCACAGCTCCAAACAGATAAAAGCCAAAAAAAGAAGAAATATTGTGCACATAGCGTAATTCTGTTTATTAAGCGTACCCCACAATCTTCATAAAAAACCCCTCATCCTATATACGTACACATTAAAACAGTTAGATAAGCAAAATGCAATGGGTAGCGTGTCACCGTTCTGAAGACCGGCCGATTCGATATCCAGGGGAACAAGACACTTCCTGGTTGTAGATCAGGCCGTGGTGGAACGCATATCTCACTTCCGGCGTCGTGTAAGCCACGCCCTGACGCGTTTCGTCATATCCTGACTTCGACAGAGGGCCCTCTGTCGAAGTCAGGATATGACGAAACGCGTCAGGGCGTGGCTTACACGACGCCGGAAGTGAGGTATGCGTTCCACCACGGCCTGATCTACAACCAGGAAGTGTCTTGTTCCCCTGGATATCGAATCGGCCGGTCTTCAGAACGGTGACACGCTACCCATTGCATTTTGCTTATCTAACTGTTTTAATGTGTACGTATATAGGATGAGGGGTTTTTTATGAAGATTGTGGGGTACGCTTAATAAACAGAATTACGCTATGTGCACAATATTTCTTCTTTTTTTGGCTTTTATCTGTTTGGAGCTGTGGCCCCCCTCCTGAACCCCCAGGAGCGGTATTGAGAGAGTGGTGTTGGAAGATCCTTTTCTTGAAGGCTTTTAAAACTAATAGATCTGGTGAGTTCGATCCCCTAGGGGGAGAGTGTCAACACAGGGTGAAAATTTGCTGACCGGTGGAAGGCGCACACTGAGTTACGACTGCATTGTCACTGAAGGACTTTTTCTGAGCACTTCACAGACTCTCTACCTCTCTGCTTGATTGTTTCTATGCGTTGTTGGCCGCATGATTTTATTTAATTATCTTTGCTCAACAATTAGCGCTGTTTGTAGTATATGTCTGCCTGTCTGGTTTATATGTACTATTTTTATTATTTATATATATATATATATATATATATATATATATATATATATATATATATATATATAGATTATATGTTCTGGTTGTACAGTGTGGTATATCATTTATCTTTATTACATTCAAGATCTAAAGCAAAGCTTAAAAACACCAAATTGTAAAAAAATAATGTATTGCCAAAAAAACTAAAATAAAAACTCTACAACTGAATAGATGGTTATATTCCTTTTTTATCCATCCTTCAAAGATAGCAGTTGGAATAAAAACTCTACTGGGGGGGTCTTATGTTGCTAGAAGGGATCTACTGTTGAGGGAGAGGTTTATTTTTACTGGTTGCTGGAGGATCTATTGATGCTGGCTGCTGGGAGATCTGTTGTTGCTGCTGGGGAGGGGGGGTCTAATGTTGCTTGGGTGTATATTTTGTTACTGGGTGTGATATTTTGTTGTGGGTAGTTCACTATTGCTGCAGGGAATCTATTGTTGTTGAGGTGGAGTCCATTGTTGCTGGGGGAGTCTATTGTTGTCTGGGGATCTATTGCTGGGATTCTATTGTTGCTGACTGCAGGGGATCTATTTTACTGCTTTTCTTTTTATCATCATGTTCCATACTAATGATTTAGCACCACAAAACGATACTTGGTTCTGTATTCTCTAAAAGGGGCAGTACTGGTAGGTGGGTAGGGGGTGGAATCAAGGGACGGTGGTCAGAGGTGGGTAGGGGCAGAGACAAGGGGTGACTCAGATGGGGGGGAGTTCCTGCACTTATTCTCTGAGAAAAAAAGCCCTGGTGACGTGGCAAATTGAAATGAAAGTCTCGAAATGCAGCGCACTTTCTCTTCTTCTTTAATGGGATCATAATGAAGTTGCTTTGCTGGTGATACTGATGGAGTTATTGCAAACAAATTTTCAAAGGCTTTTTTTCTAGTGATATCAAGAATATCAAGAATATTATTATTCTTTTTTTTTTATTTGGGCAAGTTACCACAACACCATTATCCTGTAGTTTTTAAGATCAGAGATACAACTATGTTGGTGTCCCTTGTAAATTTTACATTGTATTTTTTTTAAATGTAACTGCCTACTCCCAATCTGTCATTTGAAGTAAAACACATAGCCAAGTATTATTCGCCACATTTTTTTTTATTGTGCATTAAAAAAAGAAAATAAATAAAATTAGACATGCTATCTGCCAATAGAACTTAACCAAAAAGTGCATTCTATGCATCCAAAAATATAGAAAATATACCAAATCAAATCATTATTCAACCAAAAAAATAATGTCAAAGCAATAACTCCAAGGCCAATAATAAATAACATGTTATCTCCTCCGTTTCCGCAACATGGCTGGTTGACAAACGACCGTTCAGAAACAAAATGAAAAGTGCGAACTGAAAAGTGCGAAATGAAAAGTGCAAATAAACACTCACCAAACTTCTACTGAACTTCCTTTTTATCGGCTCGTAGTACGTCTAGAACGTCACTACGTTCGTAATTGTTGGCCAACAATTGTGTGGCCGTGTGTATGCAAGACAAGTTTGGGCAAACGCCCTTCGGCCAAAATTCCACGGTTTTGTTGGCGAACAATCCGATCGTGTGTACGAGGCTGAAGACTTTTGCTGAAGTCAAATTGCTGGGAGGAGAAGAGAGCAGGGGTGTGGCACAGATGTCTTCTTAGCAGCCTGCTTGTTAAAGCAAACACCCACAAGAGGAGCCAGTATTTTGGGGACTGGCTGGCAAGAAGGAAAGGGGTGTTTAATTACACTTTAATAAGAAAGAATTAACTGAAATGTACTAGAGAAAAAAAAGTACCCCCCCCCCCCCCCCCCCCATTCCTGCTGCACTTACTTCTCTGGGTGATGAGCAGACAGTACCCACGCATCCAGTGCAACAGTCTGGGGATTTGAAATCCCTGCTCTCTTCCCTCTTCTTTCTGCAGGGCTTCCAAGATGGATCAGAACGATGCTGACCAATCCAAATCAAGGCTAGGCCTAAATATACTAGGGACAAAGAGCACAGGCTAGCACTTCAAGAATTAAGATACTGCATACAGAAATATAACATTGGGGGCAAATTTTAAATTGGACCCCCACCAACCCAAAAATGCTTTGCAGTTTTGTGTGCTTATCTAGAAACATGTTAAATTTTAGTGTAAAATAAATTATTTTTTATTAAGTAACATTTAATTTTTTTGCACTACTTAGTTGTTTGAGGTACTGGTGACTTAGCAGAGCCTCACAGGTGCCCCCCTGTGAAGGCCCTACAAATTCTGAACCCTCTGCACACTGCTATACACCCTTTCCAGCAAAATATGCAATGAAAAATAGGGCTTTTTAGTTCATCCATATTGCAATACATGTTTAAGCTGACCAACTGGGTCAAAGTAATCCCTCTTATGGCCAGTCCTACATTGCTCTGCCATTGCAAATGCTATGGTGGACACAATGCCAACATGGGGCATACAGACACAACGTGGGAGAGAGCCACTAGGTTCAGGTTTGGTCACAGACCTGCGTTGCAGCAGAAACAAGATATACCTGTGCTGAAATCCCATTAGCTTGTACATATATTTAAACTATCAGGTACTAATGGGGTGTGACCACATGTTAACACTACAAGGTGGCCCTGTCACCAGTGCCTTCCTGGACAATCTTGCACATGTGCCATAGGAGCTGTGGAGTGGTTTATGATTGTTCAATGATAAACTGCTCTACAGCTTGTACGGGCCATAAACAAATTAAGATGTGCTTTTGCACATGCGTTGCACAAGTTGTGGAGAAGTTTGTTTAGTACACCATCCCACGGCACGTTAATATGTGTGGCTGACTATGCCTGCCTTTTTCCACATTCATGCTACATTCATAGAAGTGGTACTCATAGAAGTAGTAGTGGTACTTTTCCCACAATGAAAATCGCTCTATGAATGGAGGACAAGCAGGTAGATGAATAGTCTACCTCCTCCAGTCGCGGAATGCTTTTCATTGTGGGAACAGAAATGCTTTTCATTGTGGCATGCCAGGAAAGGGGGGGACGAGCGCCCACCCCTCCTGAACCATACCAAGCCGCTTGCCCTCAACATGGGGAGGGTGCCTCGCCCCCCTCTGACATCACATGATGTCAGAAGGGGCAGGGTCACCCAGTTACGTCACTGGGTGGCCTTGCCCTTGCCTATAGAACAGCTGTCACAGCCAAGAGACAGCAGTTGGCGGGGCGCCTCCCATCGAGGCGGAGCTTTTTTTTCTATTTTTTGGGTCCGGGCGCCGTGATTAAAGATAGATGGACATCGCGGGACACTTTTTTTTTTTTTACCCCATACACATAAACATAGGGGGGGGGCTTCCAGAATCCAATAATCCCTCTAACTGCAGGCCACCACAACCACCGGGCAAGGGTTGTGGGGATGAGGCCCTTGTCCCCATCAACATGAGGACAAGGTGCTTTGGGGGGGACCCCAAAGAACCCTCCCCATGTTGAGGGCAAGCAGCCTGGTATGGTTCAGGAGGGGGGGCACTCGCTCGTCCCCCTCTTTCCTGGCCTGCCGTGGCTGCTTGCTCGGATAAGGGTCTGAAATGGATTTTGGGGGGGACCCCCACATCATTTTTTTTTCAATTTTGGCACGGGGTTCCCCTTAAAATCTATACCAGACCTGAAGGTCCTGGTATGGATTGTGGGGGGGACCCCCACGTCATTTTTTTTTTGCATTTTGGAACGGGGTTCCCCTTAAAATCCATGCCAGACTTTCCCCTCAACCACTTCAATACACTGTTATATATTAGGGGTGCAACGGATCAAAAAACTCACGGATCGGATCGATCCTCGGATCAGAGTCACAGATCGGATCATTTTCGGATCAGCAAACAAAAAAAAAAAAAAACACACAAATCTTGTTACACCCACCGGAGTTTTAGATTTAAAAGCTATTTTCAACACAAAACCGAGCTTTTATGCATAAATACAGTATTTGTAGATCGGACGGACTGTTTAGATGTTAGATTTTAAAAGCAACAGCAAACCTGCTGACCTTACATGGTTGCTAATGTGACAGAACACCTCTGATTTGTAAAATGTGAAAATCAGAGGTGTTCTGTCACATTAGCAACCATGTAAGGTCAGCAGGTTTGCTGTTGCTTTTAAAATCTAACATCTAAACAGTCCGTCCGATCTACAAATACTGTATTTTTGCATATAAGCTCGGTTTTGTGTTGAAAATAGCTTTTAAATCTAAAACTCTGGTGGGTGTAACAAGATGTCTGCTTGCCCCCTGCTCACTCTATCATTACTGTACTGTGCAGGAGTGTGGGGTGTAGCAAGATGGCGGCGACGAAACGTCACTTCCTGATTAGACAGCGGCCGCTTTCGGGTGTACCAAGATGGCCACCGCTCCGGAGCTAGGCCGAAGCCGCGGCCTTTCCTATGGCCGAGGCCGCCTGAGTGCTGATCCGTGATCCGTACGGATCAACCTCCGCGGATCGGCACACCCGCGATCCGCGGAGGTTGATCCGTACGGATCACGGATCAGCAACGATCCGTTGCACCCCTAATATATATATATCTATATATATATATATATATATATATATAAATATATATATTAACTACACTGCCACTAACTAATTAACCTGCCTGCCTAATCTAGCTCAATCTTTCTCCGTCCACAGTCACAATAGCAAATCTCAAGTCCACAGGATTTGCCTCGAACCCATGGTAGCAGCAAACCAGAACTTCATCCCTATTGCCCGACTCAAAAATTGCTGTAAATAAACGAAAGCAGTGCGTGACTTTTTTGTGATTTGCCTCTAAGTTTGGGTGCACCAAACTTTGAAGAAGATTCGCTGAATCTTTGACAAATCGAACTAGGGCAGATTAGTAAGCCCGGAGCCAAAAGACAAAAAGGAAATAGGCAGAGGGCGGGCATGACAGGGTTAACAGGGTTACTTTCTAGGTGGGGTGGTTATAAGAAAGGTTGTGGTTGGTGGGGAAGAGGATGGGGCGGAGCAGAGGGAACTTAGCTGGGGGGAAGATCCCGCCCAAGCTCAGTGGTGTCGTAGGAGCAAGCGTGTTAACATGGCAGCGGTGGAGGACCTGTTTGCCGTTTGAAAGCGGAGGCGGCGTCCAGGGGACCTGGATGGCTGGAGGGCCGGTTAGCAGCGGCGCTGGGTGAGGCTTCCCCAGCGGTCTCGGCGGTGGAAAGGGAGTCCGCGAGAGGTAGGCGAACCAGGCCGCCTACTCGCTTCTTGCCTGATGCGCCTATCCCGGTGCAAACGCAGGCGCAGAAGGGGCGAGCGGGTCGGCCGGTTTCTGGGCCTCCCGTGAAGAGATTAGTGGCGCGCCCTGAGCGGGGTCAAAGGGGATCGTCTCCTCCTGTCACCATGGAGCTTGGGAGGGTAGAGCAGCGGGATGTGGCGGGTCGGTCGGAGGCAGGGCCGCCCGTGAAGAGGACAGCGGTGGGGAGAAGCAAGAAGAAGGTGGATCATCCCCAGCCCACAAGTTCAGGTGATGAGCAAGGACAGCAGGGCAGGGCGGAACGCACACTGCAACCGGTGGGGAGGATGGGGCACAGACAGAAGATCAGCAGTGGCAGTGGCAGTCATTCAGATGTGAGGAGAGCCAGCAGGCCTTGTGCGGATGCTGGGGAAGATAGTTCGGGCCTTGAGAGCCAAGCCCCAGGCAGATCCACGGCAGGGGCGGGGCTTCAGCACAGAATGGACTATGTTGCGGCAGCAGGGCACGCTGGCACGGCGGTGGGGGACCCCATGGTGAGAGAAGAGAGAGAGAGGGCTGCGGGTAGTGGCCTTGGGCGGCACTACAGGTACGAGGTCGGTGGGCCCAGAAAGGCGAGCAATAAATCGGTGGACGGATCATCTGTGCGGAGGAGGAGTGGGGAGAACGGAACATTCGCGGCATCCAGTGGCGCAGCTGCTGGAGGGCCATCGGTGAGCGGAGAAGAAATGGAGGAAGACAGGTCGGAAGGAGAGCTGTCGCAGTCGGGCGGCGATGGGCAGCAGGAAGAGCCGGCGGTGGCGGTGACGGGACCTTCGGCTGGTGGACAACCTACCAGGCAGCGGGGTAAGAGGACACGTCTGAATAATTCTGTTACTGTGGAGGGTGATGTAGGGGTGGGGGGTAGGGGGGAACGGGCAGTAGCAGGGCGGTCGACAGCGACTGTGCCTTTTAATCTGGCCGCCCAGGTTGCTGACCACGCATCGGCGGATTCAGGGTTGCAGGGTTTTGTTACAGGTTTGAAGGAATTACTAAAGAGGTTTGAGCCAGGGCCAAGCGGGAGCCAGTCTCCGGCGGCGGCATGGGTCGATCCCAGGGAGGGGCTGGGGGTGGGCACGGGAACTGTTACTGGCCCTAGTGTTGCGGCGCCCGTGGGAGAAGTCACAGGGGCGGCTGCGCAAGTGGAGGTTCCTAAGACACAGGACGGGGCTGCGGGAGAGGGGGCGAAGAAACAGGACTTAGTGCGGCTGGCGGACGCCGCAAAATGCGAAGTTTATGTGTGCTTTGAGGGTCCGCTTGGTGCACATTTGAAGCCTGAAGTTAGAGAAAAAATTTGGAAAGGGGAATACGTAGAGATTTTTGCTCTATTGCCCCTTGAAAAGTTTAATTTAGATAGAGTGAAGCCGGAGGATACTAAAAAAGAGGATGAGGAAAAAAGGAGGTATAGGCTAATACCTAGGACATTTACAAACTGGCTACAGGCGTTTGCAATCATGGCAAGCGTGATTGGGGAGAAGAATCCAGAGCACTGTTCGGCATTGTTTTGCTACTTGGACGCCGTGGGAGAAGCTTATAGAGTCTACGGGGGCACGGCTTGGCTGCGGTATGATGAGCAATTCCGACAGCGGAGGGCCATCCGCCCGGCGTTGAGGTGGGACCACAAGGACATCAGCCTATGGATGCGTCTCATGACTTCAACTAGGCAGACGGGTCAGTTTTTTCAGGGGGGGGCCGGTGGATCAGCTAACTCCGGTCAATCGGCCACAAGAAAAAAGGGGGTTTGTTGGCAATTCAATGAGGGGTCATGTAGATTTGGAGGGTCGTGCAAGTACAAGCACGAATGTTCAGGCTGCGGGGGGGGGAGCCACCCGCTATCGCGGTGTTTTAAACAAGGAAAAGGCCGTGCCGGAGAGTCTATTAGTAAAGGGGACAACACCGGTGAGAGTGGGAAGGATGGAGCCCTTCCTAGATAGATACCCGGATAGGGAGGCAGCGCGAGTACTAGCTCGGGGGGTTTTCGGAGGGTTTTAGAATACCTTCTCGCTTAGTTGACACGCCCCCGAGGTCGCGCAACTTGAAGTCAGCGTTTCTTCATGAGGAAGTGGTGGGGGAGAAGTTACAGAAGGAAGTTAGGTTTGGGCGCATGAGTGGTCCTTTTGCAGAAGTGCCAATACCGGATTTAGTAGTGTCCCCGCTGGGGGTGGTGCCTAAAAAAGAGCCCAATAAGTTTAGGCTGATACACCACTTGTCGTACCCAAAAGGGGAGTCGGTGAACGATGCCATCGATCAGGAAGAGTGTGCGGTGTCGTACACGTCATTCGATGCCGCAGTTGTTTGGGTTAGGAAGTATGGGCAAGGGGCACTGTTGGCAAAAGCTGACATAGAGTCGGCTTTTTGTTTGTTACCAGTTCACCCGGAAAGTTTTCGTTTACTGGGTTGTTGTTGGCAGGACGAATATTACGTAGATCGTTGTTTACCTATGGGGTGTTCGATATCCTGTGCGTTGTTCGAAAAGTTTAGCTCCTTTATTGAATGGGTGGTCCGGGACGTCGCGGGATTGAACTCCATCATCCACTATTTGGATGATTTTCTATGCATCGGCCCTCCTAGGTCGGAAGTGTGTGCGGTCCTGTTGGCAACGTTGGAGCATATGGCGGAGAAGTTTGGCATCCCGTTGGCTCCGGAGAAGACAGAGGGTCCCAAAACAGTGTTGAGTTTTTTGGGCATCATTCTGGACACTGAGGCAATGGGAGTGTAGACTACCTGAGGATAAGCTGATGGCGTTACAGGCGGAAATTCGGTGTATCAGCGGGCATGCCAAAAGTTCAATTACGGGCGTTACAATCATTGCTAGGTAAGTTGAACTTTGCGTGTCGAATTTTGCCTATGGGAAGGGTATTTTGCAGGCGGCTGTCTGCAAGTACGGCAGGGGTGGAATCTCCAAGGCACTACGTACGTTTGCTGAAGACTCACAGGGACGACCTACGAGTTTGGCACACGTTCCTGGCTAAGTTTAACGGCAGGGCGTTGTGGATGTCAGGGCCAGTGAGCAATTTCGACTTGGAATTGTACACGGATGCGGCAGGATCAGCAGGTTTTGGAGCATTCTTCAGAGGACAGTGGAGTGCAGGGCCTTGGCCGCAGTCGTGGAAGGACGCAGGTTTGCTGAAGAACATGCTGCTTTTGGAACTGTTCCCGGTGGTGTTGGCAGTGGAGTTATGGGGTGAGTTGTTTAGGAATTTAAAAGTTAGGTTTCATGGGGACAACCTGGGAGTGGTGCAGGTGATCAATAAAGTATCAGCGGCTTCACCGCTGGTGATCAGGTTGCTTCGACACCTTGTACTGAGATGCTTACAGTTGAACGTATTTATCTATGCGGTGCACCTCCCAGGGGTGGAGAATGTCGTGGCTGACGCTCTGTCTCGCTTTCAGTGGGACAGATTCCGGGAACTGGAGCCAGGGGCGGAGCAAGACGGGATCCCGTGTCCGGACTGGCTGTGGAGGATTGCTTTGGAGGATTAGTAGGATGGATCAAACAGTCGGTGAGCGATGCGACGTGGGCTGCTTACAACAGAGTATGGCAGGAATGGGCAGCTCTGCTGAGACAGGTGGATGAAGTACATGAAGACCAGGAACTCAGGTTGCTAGTTTTATACTTCGTTGCCAGGAATTTGGAGGATGGGGTGTCGGTGTCTGGGATCGAAAAGAAATTGGCAGCCCTATCATTTTTGTTACGATTTCAAGGCTTACCTGATTTTACTAAAGATTTTTGGGTGAGGCAGGCATTGAAGGGTTACAGACGGGCTAAGCCGGGGAGAGACTCCAGGCGGCCAGTTTCGTTCCAGTTGTTGGGTCGGATGGTTGGGTGCTTGGACAATGTATGTTCGCCAGGATACGAGGCGGTGTTGTTCAAGGCGGCGTTCGCATTAGCGTTTTTTGGGGCATTCAGGATTAGTGAGTTAGTTAGTCCCTCCAAAAAAGTAAAAGGGGGGTTGGGAGGGTCGGATGTCAGCTGTGGGGAGGACAGGTTGTCCATCCTAGTGAAAAAGTCAAAAACGGATCAGCGGGGCAAAGGTAGGACTGTGCAGGTTTTCGCGCTGCCCGGTTCTCCTTTGTGCCCAGTACAGTTGGTAAAAAGGTTGGCAGCGATACGCCCGGGAGGGGAGGTCCCCTTTCTAATACATCAGGATGGGTCGTTTTTATCTCGCTTTCAATTTATTGCGATTTTCAAAAAATGTTTGAGGATATTAGGTTTGGAAGGTGAAAAGTTTTCATCCCACTCGTTTAGAATAGGGGCCGCTACTGAAGCTGTTCGGTGGGGATTGAATGAGGGGGCTGTAAAGAGGATTGGGAGATGGGAATCGAGGCGGTTTAGGTCTTATGTTCGCCCGCACTTGTTGTAGGTCTATATATAAAAAAAAAAAAAAAAAAAAGGGGGTTTTTCGGGTGGGCTTACAGTAATGGGGGAGTATGGTATTGTGTATTGTTATGTTGGTACATGGTTGGGAGGTATTGATGTTTTGGGGGGTTTTTTGTTTGTGTTTCCTTCTTACAGGTCGACAGCAATGCCTTGTGTGGATCGTTGGCCACTCGTATGTCTGTTGGGGGGCCAGGAGAGGAGATGCTAGGAGGGATGGGAGGCAGCTGGGTTTTTCTAGGCAGGAAGTTTGTTTAAGGTGGTTTGGGGTGCCGGGTATGCTGTGGGGTAGGACAGTGTCAGAAGTTCACAAATTGGCACGCATAGACAGAGCGCCGGACGTGTTATTATTGCATGTGGGCGGCAATGATCTGGGATTGAGGTCAATGTTGGATTTGGTAAAAGACATTAAGTTTGATTTTTGGCAGCTCAGGATGTTTTTTCCACGCATGCTCATTGTGTGGTCGGATATCGTGGCGCGGACCACTTGGAGATTGGCCAGGTCGGTTGACAAGATCAACCGGGCAAGGAAGAAGGTCAACAAAGAGATTAGCAGCTTTGTAGTGAGGAATGGAGGTCTAGCGATAAGGCATTTGGAATTTTGGAATTAGAGGTGGATACCTGGAGATATTTAAAGAGAGATGGGGTACACCTGAACGATGTGGGGACAGATTTATGGGCATTGGGTCTGCAAGATGAGGGTGTGGCAGGGAATCACAAGGGTAAGGTTTTACACTGGTGTGTGCTGTGGCGTGATGTTGGCCTTTGCGGGTGAAGGATTAAACCCCAGATATGTAAGAGATCGGGACCCATCGCTAGTATGGTGGTGGTTTAAGAATGGGGTGGTAAGTGACATCTGTTATACAGTAGTCAAGTAAGCCCGGAGCCAAAAGACAAAAAGGAAATAGGCAGAGGGCGGGCATGACAGGGTTAACAGGGTTACTTTCTAGGTGGGGTGGTTATAAGAAAGGTTGTGGTTGGTGGGGAAGAGGATGGGGCGGAGCAGAGGGAACTTAGCTGGGGGGAAGATCCCGCCCAAGCTCAGTGGTGTCGTAGGAGCAAGCGTCCCACCCTCCCTCCCTTTATGATGTGGTAAGTTTGGTAAGTTAAGAGATTAAATGGTGGCACGGTATTGTAGAGAGGCAGTCGTGGCAGTGGCGTGATGTTGGCCTTTGCGGGTGAAGGATTAAACCCCAGATATGTAAGAGATCGGGACCCATCGCTAGTATGAGGCCCGTTGGTGAGATTTCAGCTAACAAGGGTTTTAGCTTGAATTGGTTATTGGGGCACTGTGGGCTATTGGTTGATTGTCTCCGAGCTAGCTTGTCAGCTGGAGGCCTAGTTTATAGTTATAGTACCGCAGTGCCTGAGTTTCTTGCGTTTGAAGTTTGGTGGGTTTTTCCCTGCAAAGACCAACGGGAGTGGTAGTTAAGAAAAAGGATATGTCAGGTGTTTTATACGGTTTATATGATGTTGATAAATTATTATTATTAATGGTTATATTTTAATAAAGTTAATTGGCTGCTACGGCCAATATTTTACTTCATATGGTGGTTGTCTTAATTATTGGGGGGTAAAAGGTTGGGGTATGCAGCTAGTGGGTGGTGGTTTAAGAATGGGGTGGTAAGTGACATCTGTTATACAGTAGTCATGTCCGTCACTACTCATAAGGGATGTTGTGACAATCAGGTATTGGAGCACTAACTTCCGATCATCATGGGCAGTTTATGCATGAATTTGTGTGTTCACTCACTGCTTTTGTTTATTTACAGCAATTTTTCAGTCGGGCAATAGGGATGAAGTTCGGGTTTGCTGCTAACATGGTTTCGAGGCAAATTCTGTGGACTTGAGATTTGCTATTCTGGCAAATTTATGTGTGCATTTGCCTAGAAGAATTTTTTCTAAAACCATAATGCACTGAATGCCTTTGACCTATAACTTTTAAGCTTAGAAGGGCCAATAGTTAAGGCTGGCCATTACTATTAAAGAGGGGGCACAGGGCAGCCATAGTGTCAGTAAATCAGAAGCTGATGCAAGGAAAGCATAGGAAAAGCTGACAAGCTGCATTTGATTGCTACTTTTGGAAGTTCAATCCCTTTGCTCCTTCTCTTCTGTTGTTGTTATTAGGGATAAGCTCAATGTTCAAGTCGAATGTAAGTCTGCCCGTTCACCGAACAGCGAATATTATGGAGTGCCCGCGGGAAATGGGTGTCTTTCGCCAATCATGGGTCAGGGGGACTAAGTCCACGACCCACACTATATAAGACTGCTTACATAGCGGCCATGTATAGTGTGTGACCGTGGATAGAGAAAGATTGAGCTAGATTAGGCAGGCAGGTTAGTTAGTTAGTGGCAGTGTATTTAATATATATATATATATATATATATATATATATATATATATATATATATATATATATATATATATATATATATATATATATATATACACACAGTCGAATATATATATGTATATATATATATATATATATATATATATATATATGTATATATATATATATATATATATGTATATGTATATATATATATATATATATATTTATATATACCCTGCATTTAGTGTGGACCAGATATTCAGTGTAGACTCTATATTGTAAAGATGTAAAAAAAAAAATGGCGTCCCCATTTGGATCCCCCCCAAAATACATACCATCACTAACGGTTTAACATAAAAAGTTAGTTATGCCAGCTCCTCCTCAAGTCCTCCATCCTGAGCTGTGCTTCCTCCCGGTCTCCGCTGTTCATTTATCACAGCTGCGGAGGAGGCTGGAGGGGGAGAGAGGGAGAGAAACCGGGACATAGATGACACAGCAGAGGAGGCTGGAAGGCAAGGACTAGCACATAGAAGGCGGGGGTCAGCGGCGTACGAACCTGTTTGTGGTCCACCTGTCACCTGCCAGCGGTTGACAGGTGGACTGCGCTCAACGGGTTGCAGACTCCTGATCTAGGGTGATCAAAGTGTTAAATGTGTGCCTAGTCAGTCTTTTTGTGTACTGTGTGTGGTGCTTTTACTAGGGGATGTGATGGATTTTATTCCCTGCTTTGCAGAAAAAGAAAATCCATGACATCCCTGCTGTCAGGACAGAGCTCTGCCTTGTTTACTGTACATAGATAAAGCTCTGTCCAGCCTCTCTTCCCGATAATTGGCAGGCGACAGTGGACAACCATTCCCTGGCCCCCACGCTGATCGGCTTCTGCTGTGACTAATCACAGCAGAAGGTGATCCTGCACAGAACGGCTGTCCTGTAGCAGTAAATCTGCTATGGGGCGGTCAGGAAGTAGTTAACGAGCATGAACTGGTCAAAATGTACTAGAGAAAAAGTGTACAGGTAGGTTTCTTACTCTGTGAATTAAGAGACCTCAGATGACACAGCAGTGTATTAGTTTCTAGCAGCAGGACAATTTTATAAGCAAGGCTAGACTAACTTTACTATAGACAAAAAGCACAGCTTCTGGCTTTACTACAAGAATAAAGATACTGCAGACGATACAGCAAAATTGCCCAGCAGCAGTACAGTTCTAATTAGGAACAGTAAGCATACCTGGTGTATGCATAACTTTTATTTTATCTGTGGGGACAGGGAGTGCAGCGCACCGGGTTTACCCATTCTACTCCGCACTAATTCGATGCAACCGTTTGCATTAAAGACAATTGCAGGGCGCTTGCAGAGCAGCGCCAATAACTTGAATGCTACAAATTCTGGATGGACCCTCTGCACACTGCTACACCCTTCCAAGCAAACTATGCAATGAAAAAAACAGGGATATTTAGTTCACATACAGTGCCTTGAAAAAGTATTCATACCCCTTGAAATTTTCCACATTTAATCATGTTACAACCAAAAACATAAATGTATTTTATTGGGATTTTATACACGCAAGTGGCACATAATTGTGAAGTGAAGGTTTTCAACATTTTTTTTACAAATTAAATATGTGAAAAGTCTGGTGTACATTAGTATTCAGCCCCCCGAGTAAATACTTTGTAGAAACACCTTTCCCTGCAATTACCCTCGCAAGCATTTTTGGGTATGTCTCTACCAGCTTTGCACATCTGCAGAGTGACATTTTTACCCATTCTTTGGAAAATTAGCTCAAGCTCTGTCAGATTGGATGGAGAGCATCTGTAAACAGAAATTTTCAAGTCTTGCCACAGATTCTCAATTGGATTTAGATCTGGACTTTGACTGTGCCATTCTAACACATGCATATGCTTTGATCTAAACCATTTCATTGTACCTCTGGCTGTATGTTTAGGGTCAATGTCCTGCTGGAAGGTGAACCTCTGCCCCAGTGTCAAGTCTTTTGCAGACTCTAATAGTTTTTATTCTAAGATTGCCCTGTATTTGGCTCCATACATCTTCCCATCAACTCTGTCCAGCTTCCCTGCCCCTGCTGAAGAAAAACATCCCTACAGCATGATGCTTCCACCACCATGTTTCACGTTGGGGGTGGTGTGCTCAGGATGCTGTGCAGTGTTAGTTTTCCACCACACATAGCATTTTGCTTTGAGGCCAAAAAGTAAAATGTTGGTCTCATCTGACCAGAGCACCTTCTTCCGCATGTTTGCTGTGTCCCCCACGTGGCTTCTAACAAACTGAAAACAAGACTTCTTATGGCTTTCTTTCAACAATGTCTTTCTTCTTGCCACTCTTCCATAAAGGCCAAATTTGTGGAGTGCACGACTAATAGTTGTCCTGTAGACAGATTCTCCCAGCTGAGCTGTGGATCTCTGCAGCTCCTCCAGAGTTACCATGGACCTCTTGGCTGCTTCTCTGATTAATGCTCTCCTTGCTTGTCCTGTCAGTTTAGGTGGACAGCCATGTCTTGGTACATTTGCAGTTGTGCCATACCCTTTCCATACCCTTTCCATTTTCGGATGATGGATTGAACAGTACTCTGTGAGATGTTCAAAGCTTGGGATATTTTTTTATAACCTAACCCTGCTTTAAACTTCACAACTTTATCTGTGACCTGTCTGGTGTGTTCCTTGGCCTTCATGAGGCTGTTTGTTCACTAAGGCTCCAGCCACATAAACAAACCACTGATTTACACTGTGCAGGCCTCAGCACCCATGTGAATGATCCACAAAGTTTTGTTTGATAACCTAATAGAGTGTTATCTTTTAGTTTTAGATGGAATTTTGTAAATTAAGTTGTGCCCTCTAATAATGATTTTAGTGTATTTTTTGTGAAAATATTGTTTTGATATTTTCTGGGGTGGAGAGGGACTCTATCAGGTAGGCTGTATAGGGCCTCATGATTTCTAACAGCAGCCCTGGTTCTGCTTTAAAGCAAACCTGTGGCTACAGACAAGGGCATAAAATGGGATCTGCACTATTATATACTAGTATATACCATTGTACATTTGTTCGGTCTCTCTGCTGCATCTACAGTACCAGAGAAATCTCCACAGTTAACCATCATGTCTCGGCTGTGGGATATATTATTGCCTCCATCCAGCATCCAACAGGGTGCAGCTAGATGATATAATGTAATGGTAATTTGTGGACACAGCAGAGGGATTGATAACAAAGCCATGTGGAAGTGTGTACAGATCCATTTTTATGCTCCTTAAAAATGTTCTTATGGCATTTTCAGCCAATGCGTCATAAAGAGCACCATTTGAAATCTTACTTACCTATGGGTCAAATTAGCGATAAAGTTCAAAATGAATATAGTTTAATGCGTCTAACTCTAAGACAATGGCGTATTGGTGATGATCAAAGAACAGCCTAGCAGTAAAATGTCACTTTAAATTTTAGAATGTTAGCAACTATGGGCATACACAGGGTATATACAGAGGAGAAAAATACCAGCGTGGGCTATACTGTAGCAAATGCAGCACAGCCTGCAGACACAGAGCTGGTAAAAAGACTTAGTAGGGGCTCTGTTTTTCCCATGTATTGGCAGTTACAGCCAGGCTATTTGGATGTGAGAGCACAACTGAAGTGCTATTATACTCTCACAATGATGCTTCTGTTCCTTCCCCCTGAAGCATCAGCTTGTGAACATGTTCAGAGAGAAGCCAGCTTGTATTAATGTGTCGTCTACTGTGTCTTCAAGGTGCCAGATTGCTGTTCTCAAAAACTCCAACAACTTCCAATTCCATTAATAAATGGCATCAGAGCAATACTATTTACTGTTCCAGAACGTGAACGTAAACTCTTTTTCTTGTTTTACAGAGAGATTTTCTTTGGGCCGAAGATTTCCTTTGTGATTCCTTGTACCACCCACTGATAAACAAAGCAAACATTATACGGGAGGAAGAGAATGCCTGGTACAGAAAATGTGAAGTTTTCCAATAAAATACCTTCACCTCTTTGTTACTGTGTGTTGCCCCCAGCGGAATGATCTGTTTGTCTCCTTCTTTATTCTTTTTTTTCACCACACTATAATGATTATGAGGACAGGCCACAAAAAGTTATTCTGTTTACCAATGCGATGATTAAGGCTAAATCTATGTGCACTTTCACATTTTTGGAACAGAGCTGCTAAAATTAAAAAGATTTTTTATTCCTAACGGTGTCAAGACTGGATTATGCTATTTGTAGTTGCATTATAAATGCAATGCATACAGAAACCAACAGAGAAATATTTTGCTTCCTTCCAGACCCATTCTGACACAAATTCTTAGGTTAAAGAGCTTGAAAAAAAAAATCCCCTAAGCTAAAGTGGATTGTTGATCCCAATGCAGCTTTGAAGGCATTCATAAATATACTCCAAGCATGGCAATAAATGTTATGTGGCCTACTGAAAAGTTCTAAAAGGTAATCATACCTAAGAGGAAAAATATGTATTAAAAGAAATGCAGAGACTCAAAATGCTGACTTGATGCATTAAATGATAGTTAATGATAGTAGCCTAGCTGTCTCTTACATCAGACAAAAGTACTGCTTTGTTCCAGGTCAGTGTTAGTCAAGTACTAGAAGATAACATTTTCAAAAGAAAGACAATGAGTCCCTGCTCTTCCTCATTTACTTATGTGTGTACATTTTAGCTTGAGCTATTGAGCTCTATAAAAATCTATTGACAGCAAAATGTAAGTAGAAACTGGAAGGTGTAACAAGAAGCTCCACTTGCTTAAGATTTATCACATAGTGACAGAAGTTGGGCAGCGCACTCCATTCGGTGCAATTCAAGCTTTGTAGTCAGCACATATCGTTATACTGCATTACTATACTATTATACTTTTTTTGATTTGTCTTGAATATAAAAACTAAGGTATTTCACCAAAAGGATCCCTTTTATATGTGTCTAAGGTGTATGTAAACCCAGAAACAAAAAATGTAATATATTGCAGATTACTGTTAAGGAAATGATTAAGAGCTACAATCGAGCCCAAGGTTATCTGCTGCTGTCTCTAATTGGAAAGTGTGGCTATGCATGCATATAAAAGTAAACACTCTGAGACACGCTCAGCACCGTTACTTTTTACACTTCTAATTTATTCAAGGCGGAGCTAATGTTTTATACACAAAAATACGTCATTGCTATGTTAGTCTAATAGGTACATCTCATTGGTTAAGATAGAAAAGAAGATGGAGAATCTTCATAACGAGGTTTGGCTGTCCTTGGTTTTATCTTCAGTTCCGCGTTCTTCTGATGTGTGGGATGTAGGGGGTACCCGCCATTTTGAGAAAAATATAGGAACAGAGCTAATCTGTATACTTATATAATGAGTAAGGAGAAAAATATGTATGTACATAAGAAAATAGACATTTTCAGATTATTATTATTATCTACATCACATTCCTTCACAGTCCCCCCTAAAATTACTATTTTCTCTTTTCTGTCCCTAATACTAAAGGTCTCACTTTGGCCTGGCCCTTCTCCTCAGCAGCTCTTTTAGGCTGTATATAGAATTGGGCAGCAACTGTTCACTTCCCTCCTCGATACAGCTGGAGAGGTGCAGCCAGGCGTTATCTATCCCTAAAACCCTATAGGATTGTGAGATTTTGGACAGGGAGTGACTGTAGAAGAGTGAAGGGTTTGTCATCTTCCATCATAAGGAGGTCCTCTTCTTCTTGGTGGAGAAATGTAGGTGTGTTATTGTTTATAGCCTTGCTCATTAACTTTTTTACAAAAGGTAGAATACAGCATACAATCAGGGCTAAAAGAACCAGGCTTATTAATACCCTTACCCGTATCTGGGCGAGCACCTTCTGCCACCCACTCATCCAGCTAAAGTATTGATCCCATGGGTCTGTAATACCTGAGTTCTTCTTCAACTCCATTGACAGATCTTCTAATTTCTTTATAGCTAGAGTAACCTTACCATTTGGGCCAGTATTATCAGGAATGTATGTACAACAGGTTCCCGTTTTTTCCTATGATTTTACAAAACACCTCCTTTCCCAGCTAGCACCATGTCTAAGGCCATCTGGTTCTGGAATGTCATATAGGAAGTGGGGGCTAACTGGTCAGCAATTCCCTGGAGGGCATCTTTAGTGTAATTTACAAATCTCTGTTGGTTATAATATGTGTAGTGTCAGGTCACCTAGAGGCTGGGTGACAGATGCACACCGCTGGGATCAGGAGTGCACCGCAAGGTAGCGGACCCTACGGCTGACTGCTGCGGCTTGAACCCTGGGAGGTTCAGGAAGCAGGTCTACTGGATCACTGACACAGATCCCATTGGGAGCTAGAGCATAGATTCCCCAGGGCGCGGAGTCTAAGAGCCAGCAGGTGTTCACCAGAGCCTTTAATGGTAAGGATGGACTGCGCTGCAGTCTGGCTCCAGGTTGCGGCCCCCAGGGTCTCACAGCTCACGGTAGACTACAGGAGAAGAGGAAGGAGGCAGCAGGCTGGAACAACAAGGAAAGTAAGGGACAAGCCAAGGTCGGGGCCACAAGCAGACAAGGACAACAGAGTACACGCCAAGGTTCAGTGTCACAGGCAAACAGGGATGGTCGGGAACACGCCAAAGTCGGTAACAGGAATCAGATGTAGGAAACACAGCAAGTACACATAGAGGCTAACACACAATGGTTGATCAGCACTGCTGGCCTGCAGTGCACAGGTTAATATAGGGTTCCCTGATAGGGCCTGGGGTGGGGCCATGCTTAGAGGAGAGGTTACAAAAGCAGTCAGGTGAGGGTCAACTGGTCTCTAGAGATGAACACATGGAGACAGGTATGCTGATCGACAAACTCTATTGCATAACCATGACATGTATTTAATCCAATCTACATTCTTGCTGACAGTTGTTATGGGGATCATAGACTCAAAACCAGCTTTTACCTGATCCCTGGCTTTAAACTTATCAGGGACCCCCCTTGTAACCCTTATGACATCTATGTACACATGAGGATCAAAGCTTCCGGAGAGAGCTGCTCGCTTCCTCCTCTTACTGTGTGCTGGGTCAGTGTATGTATCAGGGTTATCTTTGGTTAGGATATGGGGGGGGGGGCATAATGACCTTTGCTAGGGCACATTCACTGGTCCAGATTCCCTCTAGATCAAACAGAAAAAGGATATGCAGCACCCGAAAACACGCTCTCCTGCAGTGATAAGCGTGCATTCAGGTGTTCTTCCTGGCCAACTTGACTGAGGTGGCTGTGGTCAGCAAAACTTGGAATGGACCACCATATCTTGGCTCAAGGGTCTCCAGACAGTAGTTGGTGTGTTCCTGTATCTAATTCAGGATCTGGAATGGAGAAAACACCTGGACATGCATTCAGGTTAATTCTCGTGATAAAGTGGTTACATAATTAGTCAACACATCAGACTGCAACTGTAACTGTTGTGGAAAGTAACAACCAAGTCTGGGAGCTGAACAAAACAAAATTTCATAATGGGATAGGGCATGTTTCCCCCGGGGGTGTGTCTGACACTGAACAGGGCAATGGGCTAACTGTCTGGCCAACTCATGTTAGTCTCTTGGGCCATCTTTAACATCCTGTTTTTTGTTTGTTTGTTTTTTAGTGTCGGATTCATCCTTTCTACCTTCCCGCTACTTTGAGGGTGTTATGGGGTGTGTAGTGCCAACTGAACCCCCAGTGCTGCCCAAATCTCTTTTGTAAGGGTTGCTGTTAAGGCTGGGCCCTGATCTCTCAATATCACCTCTGGGACCCCAAATCTACATACTATCTCACTCAGTAGTTTCTTAGCTGTGGTCCTGGCAGTCATGACAACTTCCACTAGGGCGTTTTCGAATCTGCCACTTCTTGGCACTTGAGAATGATCAATTTGCATCCTCTGGAATGGGGTATAGGGCTTTTGCGAGGTGCTTCTTCTGTGTTTTTTCTGTGCATCCTGGGTTACATTTGGTGCAGATAATGCATTATCTGCAGAAGTTGTCGGTCAGTGGAGTAACTCTTGGTGCAACACTTGTTGATAAGAGAGTTCATAAAAGTCTTTGTCAAGTGGGCAGCTCCATGTGCCCATTGCACCACGGCTGGGTACATACTCCTGGGTAGACAAGGCTTCTTGTTGCACTCGAATAGTCCATTTCTGAGAGTTGCTCCTCTCCGTTTCCAGCTTTCCTTCTCATCCGGACTTGCTGTTTCCTGTAGTTCTTTTAGATAAACTCTGTCCACTGGGAGAGTCTGTAAGGTAAGCACGAGGTGGTCTTCTTCTACCACCCTGCTGTCCACTTCCCGTGGACCACCAGCTGTCTGTTTGGCAGCTGAATTGGCTAGATGATTGCCTCGAGCTTCCTTTGAGTTCATTTTGTCGTGTGCTTTTACTCATAATAGTCACTTGGGTTGGGAGAAGCAAGGCATCAATCAAGTTTTCACAGGTGTTCCTGCAGCCGTCAGGAATTCTCTGTCCTAGATAACGCCATAATCATGGGCAATGCTGAAAGCATATCTTGAGTCCATATGAATGTTGGCTCTTTTTCCCTCTGCCCATTTACATGCTGTAGTAAGTGCTTACAGCTCTGCCTCCTGTGCAGACATCACCGGTGGTAAGGCTTTAGCTTGTAGAACAGTGTTTTCAGTGGTGACCGCGTGTCCTGTGCGGTATTTGCCACGTTCTTCAGCAAACATAAATTGTTAGGTCTGAATTCTGAATCCTGCAGGGGTATTTCACTCACAGGGGGAAGATGCGTGGTTTCCAACCGTAATAGTTCGATGAAGTCATGGGGTGACAAGTCAAGACTCTACTCCTCCTCCTCCTTTCCCCCCTCGAGAAGTGGAAGAAGGGTGGTAGGGTTCAGTGTTTGACAACTTAATAGAGTAATGCTGTCCAGTAGGAGGGAACACAGGAGTCTCAAGTGTCTGGTAGTGGACAAGTGTTTCGGCTGGATCTTGGTTGAATATGGCAACAACGCAGGGCCGGATTAACATAGGGGCTGATGGAGCTGCAGCTCCAGGCCCCTGCCTTAAAATCGGCCCTCCCAGCCAGCAGTTTAAGCCCGGTTTCTCCTGTCCATAAACTTCTATGGGACAGGAGAAGCTGTGTGTAAATGTA
Organism: Lithobates septentrionalis; assembly: GCA_037952835.1. NCBI lineage: Eukaryota > Metazoa > Chordata > Amphibia > Anura > Ranidae > Lithobates > Lithobates septentrionalis. The sequence continues at coordinate 59,006 of JBBDGP010000788.1, read as the reverse complement.
GGGGTGTCTGGCTGCATCTGTGTTGGCTCACTGTGGTTATTACAGTGTCACAGTGCACAGTTCCCCCCCTACACAAATGGCTCTGCCTTCCCCCTCCCCTCTCTCTGTGTGCAGTGAAGGAGCCGTGTGGGCTGGAAAATTGTGAACAGAGCAACTGCAGCCGGCAGATAGAAGGTGAACACAATATCTGAGTGATAAGCTTCCGACCATCCAAGTGTGAGCTCAGTGACTGGACTCTTATCTCCCTTCTCTCCCCCTCTTTTACCTTTATCTTCAGCAATGGCTGTTATAACTGCAGTCAATATGTAGACTTGGCTCCTTGTGCTTTTAGGTGGGTTCACACTGCTTTGCTGTGTTTTGGCCCATTGCTGGTGTATCCCCAGTTTTCCTGCGTTTTACCCACAGTCCTATTAATTTCTGTTAGGTTGCATGTTTTTTGTGAAAGCGCACCAAAATTCCAGCGTGCTGCATCTTATCTTTGGCGCACTGTCAGAAAATGCAGCAAAAATATGCAACCTGATATAAAGCAATAGGTCTGCAGCTAAAACTGCAGATACACAAGCAGTGCGCCCAAACTGCAGCACACCAGTGTGAGCCCAAAGGCTTTTACACCCCCCCCTCTATAGAACTTGGTCTGATCAATACTGCTGGCATTCATTTTACACACAACCATACCGTCCCAGATGAGGAGGGGTGGGGGCTCCAGGGATTTGTTTGACTATGCAGGCCCTGTCCCTTCTTTCCATCCTGGAAGAGTCCTGGAGGGAGTGGCAGGCTGCTGGTGGCAAGTGACACGCTGTATCTGGGGTCAGGCTGCTGGTGGCAAGTGGCACATTGCATCTGATGGCAAGTTGCACACTGTATGTGGTGGCACGTTGCTAGTGGCAAGCTGCTGGTGGCAAGTGACACGCTGTATCTGGTGACAGGCTGTCAGTGGCAAGTGGCACACTGTATCTGGTGAAAGGCTGCTGGTGGCAAGTGGCACACTGTATCTGGTGGCAGGCTGCAGGTGACAAGTGGCACACTGTATCTGGTGGCAGGCTGCTAGTGGCAAATGGCACACTGTAACTGGTGGCAGGCTGCTAGTGGCAAGTGGCACACTGTATCTGGTGGCAGGCTGCTAGTGGCAAGTGGCACACTGTATCTGGTGGCAGGCTGCTAGTGGCAAGTGGCACACTGTATCTGGTGGCAGGCTGCTGGTGGCAAGTGGCACACTGTATCTGGTGGAAGGCTGCTGGTGGCAAGTGACACTGTATCTGGTGGCAGGCTGCTGGTGGCAAGTGGCACACTGTATCTGGTGGCAGGCTGTGGTTGGCAAGTGGCACACTGTATCTGATGGAAGGCTGCTGGTGGCAAGTGGCACACTGTATCTGGTGGCAGGGTGCTGGTGGCAAGTGGCACACTGTATCTGGTGGCAAGTGGCACACTGTATCTGGTGGCAGGCTGCTGGTAGCAAGTGGCACACTGTATCTGGTGAAAGGCTGCTGGTGGCAAGTGGCACACTGTATCTGGTGGCAAGTGGCACACTATCTGGTGGCAAGCTGCTGGTAGCAAGTGGCACACTGTATCTGGTGGCAGGCTGCAGGTGACAAGTGGCACACTGTATCTGGTGGCAGGCTGCTAGTGGCAAATGGCACACTGTAACTGGTGGCAGGCTGCTAGTGGCAAGTGGCACACTGTATCTGGTGGCAGGCTGCTAGTGGCAAGTGGCACACTGTATCTGGTGGCAGGCTGCTAGTGGCAAGTGGCACACTGTATCTGGTGGCAGGCTGCTGGTAGCAAGTGGCACACTGTATCTGGTGAAAGGCTGCTGGTGGCAAGTGGCACACTGTATCTGGTGGCAAGTGGCACACTATCTGGTGGCAAGCTGCTGGTAGCAAGTGGCACACTGTATCTGGTGGCAGGCTGCAGGTGACAAGTGGCACACTGTATCTGGTGGCAGGCTGCTAGTGGCAAATGGCACACTGTAACTGGTGGCAGGCTGCTAGTGGCAAGTGGCACACTGTATCTGGTGGCAGGCTGCTAGTGGCAAGTGGCACACTGTATCTGGTGGCAGGCTGCTGGTGGCAAGTGGCACACTGTATCTGGTGGAAGGCTGCTGGTGGCAAGTGACACTGTATCTGGTGGCAGGCTGCTGGTGGCAAGTGGCACACTGTATCTGGTGACAGGCTGTGGTTGGCAAGTGGCACACTGTATCTGATGGAAGGCTGCTGGTGGCAAGTGGCACACTGTATCTGGTGGCAGGGTGCTGGTGGCAAATGGCACACTGTATCTGGTGGCAAGTGGCACACTGTATCTGGTGGCAGGGTGCTGGTGGCAAGTGGCACACTGTATCTGGTGGCAAGTGGCACACTGTATCTGGTGGCAGGCTGTTGGTAGCAAGTGGCACACTGTATCTGGTGAAAGGCTGCTGGTGGCAAGTGGCACACTGTATCTGGTGGCAAGTGGCGCACTATCTGGTGGCAAGCTGCTGGTGGCAAGTGGCACACTGTATCTGGTGGCAGGCTGCAGGTGACAAGTGGCACACTATATCTGGTGGCAGGCTGCTAGTGCCAAGTGGCACACTGTATCTGGTGGCAGGCTGCTGGTGGCAAGTGGCACACTGTATCTGGTGGCAGGCTTCTGGTGGCAAGTGGCACACTGTATCTGGTGGCAGGCTGCTGGTGGCAAGTGGCACACTGTATCTGGTGGAAGGCTGCTGGTGGCAAGTGACACTGTATCTGGTGGCAGGCTGCTGGTGGCAAGTGGCACACTGTATCTGGTGGCAGGGTGCTGGTGGCAAGTGGCACACTATCTGGTGGCAGGCTGCTGGTAGCAAGTGACACACTGTATCTGGTGGCAGGCTGCTGGTGGCAAGTGGCACACTGTATCTGGTGGCAAGTGGCACAATGTATATGGTGACAGGCTGATGGTAGCATGTGAAACACTGTATCTGGTGGCAGGCTGGTGGTGGCAAGTGGCACACTGTATCTGGTGGCAAGTGGCACAATGTATCTGGTGACAGGCTGCTGGTGGCAAGTGACACACTGTATCTGGTGGCAGGCTGCTGGTGGCAAGTGGCACACTGTATCTGGTGGCAGGCTGTCGGTAGCAAGTGGCACACTGTATCTGGTGACAGGCTGTGGTTGGCAAGTGGCGCACTGTATCTGGTGAAAGGCTGCTGGTGGCAAGTGGCCCACTGTATCTGGTGGCATGCTGCTGGTGGCAAGTGGCCCACTGTATCTGGTGGCTGGCTGCTAGTGGCAAGTGGCACACTGTATCTGGTGGCAGGCTGGTGGTGGCAAGTGGCACGCTGTATCTGGTGGCAGGCTGCTAGTGGCAAGTGGCACACTGTATCTGTGGCAGGCTGTGGGTAGCAAGTGGCACACTGTATCTGTGGCAGGCTGTGGGTAGCAAGTGGCACACTGTATCTGGTTGCAGGCTGCTGGTGGCAAGTGGCACACTGTATCTGGTTGCAAGTGGCAATTGTGGAAAGTGATAATCTACATCTGGTGGCAGGCTATGGGTGGCAAGTGACAAGCTGCATCTGGTGGCAAGTGACAAGCTCAGGTTCCCACTGATTCTGCATGATGGTGAGTTGAACTATTTCACTATATATTACAATGTAGTAACTGAAATAATGGAATTTGATCATCCTGACACCATATCAAGCATGGTGTCAGGATGATTGATTTTAAGTACTAACACCAGCCATTTGCCTGACAAATCACCTCCACTGCCAATTTCCCTGCCAACCCCGAGACTACATCCTCCACCCTCATCTTTTTTTGGGAAGAGGTGGTTGTCCCTAAATGACAGTTTGGAAATGTGGTCTCCCTATGTTGCTGCTGGTGAGAGACTGCATAGCAGGTGGTATTGCTGCTGCTCAGAGGCTGCACGGCTGGTATTACTGGTGAGAGTATATTTAATTTGTTTTAGCGAAAAATTGTTTGCATTTTCATTTTGTTTCCATAAAAAGGCCCACCAAAATCTTCAGCACCAGGCCCATGATGCTCTTAATCTGGCCCTGCAACAACGTCATGGGGAGCAAGCAGAACGAGGCAGTGTCCGAGGACCAAGTTCAAAGTTTTGTCAAGCAAGGCTTGTGTAGCAAAGCCAGCTCGCAGACACAATAGGCCTCCTCTTGCTACCGCATCCAGCCGACAGGAATAATATCCTACGGGGCCTAGGCTGATGCCGTGTGATTGGGTGAGTACACCTGCAGCATGTCCCAGACGTTCGGATACAAAGAGCTTGAGCGTTTTGTCGTAGTCTGGGAGCCCTAGCGCCTGAGATGGCACACTTGAGGGCCTCAAACTTAGATATTTCTTCAGGAGACATCTGGAAGGGTCTGATTGCAGAGCATCAGTAGGAAGGCTTCTGGAATCCATGCTCTGCACTAGGAAATTAGTCCAAGGAAGGCATGAAGGGATTTCTGGCCTTGTGGCAGTGGGATATCAGAGATTACTTGCACCCTGTCTTCAGTGGGGTGTCTTGTCCCATGAGACAAACAGTGTCCAAGGAAATTGACAGGTGTTGAGCACCACTGCAATTTGGGCTTTGAGGCTTTGCACCCCTGGTTGGCAAGATAGCACAACAGGCTTTCTGAGGTGACTTCAACAGTGGGTAAGTCAGCTGCACAAAGGAGAAGGTCATCAACATGTTGGAAGAGAATCACTTCCGGGTGTTCCTCTTGTCATGTGTCAAGGATGATAGCCATAGCTTTTGCAAACTGGCTCTGAAAGTTCTGTGCCCCTTGTGGCACAACTGTTTAGGTATGATGCCGTTTCTTTCCGTGGATGAATGCAAAAAGGTACCAGCAGGAGGGGTGAAGGTGGACACTGAAGAAAGCGTTTGTAAGGTCCACCTCTGTGAGGTACTTTGCAGTCAAAGGCATCCACCGCAGGTACCTGGTTCTCCTTTAGGTTCTCCTTTAGGGGTTCTCTTCTTGGGGTTATTGTGGTTTCCGGGGCAATGATGCGCCCTCTTTTAGCTTGACTGAAACTGGTGGCACCTTTAAGTGACCGTTGTCTTCCGGTCCTGTGGACCATAGGCACGCAGGTATTCTGTCAAGTACTTCCTGCAGTATTGAACTTGAAGTTTTTGCTTCATGAAGTGTCATCAGGAGAGGCAAAAAACACAAAGCAGATGAGTCTTCTAAAGATAGGGGAGTATGTAACTTCATTCCCCCTTCAGGCGTGTACATGATTGAGGCCTGTAGTCTGGACAACACATCAGCTCCTAGTAGATTCAAGGGACATGTAGAGGACACCACAAATCTGGCAAGAAAATCAGGAAATGTCCCCACTTGGAGTGGCTCAGTAAGTGGACTGGAGCGGGGCACCCTATCCATTCTCACGCAGGAAACGTGTGTGTCTCTTTTCATAGTGGGAGAAAATCAGATCATCAAAGGCCTGTACGAGTCTAGCATGATACTTCTTCAGACTCCCCTTTATCTTGGGTAATATCTTGGATTGTGGTGGTCTGATCCGTCAACTTCTCCTTTGCCCAGTCGTGGAGTTGTGCACAGAACTCCACGCCTGAGGTGTAGGAAGTGGCACTTGTCAGGCTGGCATCATTGAAGGCCGTCTGCATGACTGGCCAAAAGACATGTCCTGCTTTGATTTGGCATAGGCTGATCAAGTCTCTCCAGGCAGCTGAGTAAGTTTCTTGTATCTGCACTATCCTGTGGTAGAAGGGAATTGGCTGCTTCTCTGGGTCAGGCAGACTTGTCACTAAGGCCGCTGCTTGTGATGGAGTAAAAGCGACATACATCACTGGTGCCCCTTCTGGTAACCGAGACTGTTGTTGGGGTGGGGGCTGGCAAGAGGCACTGTTCCTTACGGTTACCAGCATGTGTTTGAGATCCTCTCGGAACTGTGAGTCCGGAGCCGGATTGGGGGTTAAATCAGCAGGTGGCCTTGCTGCCTGCTGTTGGGCTTCCCACTCAGATGCTTCTTCATCATTAACATATCCGGCCTGGGAATGTGATGCTTCCGTATTGGGGAAGACAGATGTGTGGTATGAACCATCCTGGTTTAAAACAGGGAGGGCTGGGTACAGGCTGTGTTTAAGCTTACTGTGTGTACCAGGATGGCCGCCGGAAGGAAGTGCACTGGGCTGGGTAGAAAGTGAAGGCATGGGTGCACTAAGATGGCCGCCGGGCTGAGTTGTCACAGTGGGTTGTGCTTGGGTGGTGAGAAAGGAGTGGTTGTTAGACGGAGGGCAGTGCTGTCCCTCCCCTCCTTTTGTTTCAAGTTCCAACATGAGCTCTGTGATACACATACAGAATACAATTGCCATCTTTCCTAACTTCCTTTATCCAATTTTCTTTATCACACAGGATTTTTCTCCCTTTTTCTTTAGCAACATAACTTTCGCCACTTCGTTCAACTTTGTCAACTATTTCAACATCTTCTCTCCTCTTCACAATATCACATTCTTCACAATATCACATTCTTTTCTCTCTCTCTTTCTCGGCTAATGGCTTGAGAGGAGAACACCTACAACTCAGAGGTTAATCTTCTTCTCACTGCTCCTTATCAACAAATTCCTTGGGTGGGGGCACATAAGGCTGCGCTCCTAGCTGCTACTGTCTGCTATAACCCTGTAATGTATGGTTAATCTCAGAACAAGAACAAACACGTCAGGGGTAATGGGGAGCAACGGCCCGCGACCCAACAGATCCCCCGGGCAGCCCCCCTCCGACCTTAACCAGTCCCCAACCCCTCTCGTGTATAGCAAACAGTAAACCACAAATACACTCACGACAGGACATTACACCTGCCACTCTTCGAACTGCAAAATTTCAGCAGGCTAAAGTAAACCTCAGGGGCAGACAACTCCCCTTAAACCCAGTTTATAGTCGTCATTACAGTTACTCCCAGAGGCCGACAGCTCATCTGGGGGTGAGACATCTGTAACACTTTCAGACTGCGGGGGGCTCCAGCAGCTGAAATAACCCTCAAAGGTCCGACAAACCTTGAGTAACCCGTCCTATAACCGTCTGCTACAAGGAAAAACCTCATCCCAGAGGCTGACAGCTCATCTGGGGATAAGAACACACATACACTCATGTAGCACTTTTAGACTGCTGAGTTTCGTAGCCCAAAGAATGGCAGACAGTGAACAAATAGACAGCAGAAACCCATCGGCAGGTTCGTTAAAACAGCCTCAGGCGAGGAAATACCTGCCTCTAAAACAGTCTCAGCATACCGACAGAATCCAGCGGTCAACCGAAAGATAAGAAAGTCGTACAGTGGTAAGAATATAAATCAACTTACCGTACTGTTAGGGCTGCGCAAACCCCCTCTTATCAATCAATTAACGCTCGAATCCTTATCGCGGTATGGCTTTGACTGTAGCCTGAAGCTCCCGGGTTTCGGCACCATCTGTTAAGGAAATGATTAAGAGCTCCAATCGAGCCCAAGGTTATCTGCTGCTGTCTCTAAATGGAAAGTGTGGCTATGCATGCATATAAAAGTAAACACTCTGAGACACGCTCAGCACCGTTACTTTTTACACTTCTAATTTATTCAAGGCGGTGCTAATGTTTTATACACAAAAATACGTCATTGCTATGTTAGTCTAATAGGTACATCTCATTGGTTAAGATAGAAAAGAAGATGGAGAATCTTCATAACGAGGTTTGGCTGTCCTTGGTTTTATCTTCAGTTCCGCGTTCTTCTGATGTGTGGGATGTAGGGGGTACCCGCCATTTTGAGAAAAATATAGGAACAGGGCTAATCTGTATACTTCTATAATGAGTAAGGAGAAAAATATGTATGCACATAAGAAAATAGACATTTTCAGATTATTATTATTATTATCTACATCACATTCCTTCACATTACCAGTCCTTAGAGATGGTTGCTCTACTTTGCTCTCCCCTAAAGACGCAAGGAAGATGAGGAAGATGCCTTAAGAGCACTGCAAAAAAATACTGGAATCATTGGGCAGGGGAATATGTTTTCTGAAGAGAGGGTGGGGGTGAGGGATGATGGAGTGACAGCTCTGGTGCTTACTTATCTTTCACTCCCAGTGGTAGCACTTGGGGAAGAGGATCCTTAAAGTGGTTGTAAAGTCTTGTTTTCTCTATAAAAAATAACAAACATGCCATACTTACTTGCACAGAGCAGCCTGGATTCTCCTCTTCTCGCGTCCCTCTTCGGTGCTCCTGGCTCCTCCCTCCTGTTGAGTGCCCCCACAGTAAGCAGCTTGCTATGGGGGCACCCAAGCCAAGTCACAGCTCCGTGTGTCTATTCAGACATGGAGCTGTGGCCTGGCCCCGCCCCTCTCTCTCTCTCTCCTAATTGGCTGAGACACAGCAGCAGCACCATTGGCTCCTGCTGCTGTCAATCTAAGTCCATTAGCCAATCAGGAAGGAGAGTGTTGTGTGGCTGAGACACTCGTGGACACAGATGGGGCTCAGGTAAGTATTAGTGGGGCTGAGGAGGGCTGCTACACACAGAAGGCTTTTTATCTTCATGAATGAAGATAAAAAACCTTCTGCCTTTACAACCACTTTAAGTTCTGTGTAAGGAATATATCAGTTAGGAATATATCAGTACAGTGCCTTGAAAAAGTATTCATACCCCTTGAAATGTTCCACATTTTTCATGTTATAACCAAAAACTTAAATGTATTTTATTGGGATTTTATGTGATAGACCAACACAAAGCGGCACATAATTGTGAAGTGGAAGGAAAATAATAAATGGTTTTCAAATTTTTTTTACAAATAAATATCTGAAAGGTGTGGCGTGCATTTGTATTCAGCCCCCTTTACTCAGATACTCTAAACTAAAATCTAGTGAAGCCAATTGCCTTCAGAAGATACCCAATTAGTAAATAGTGTCCATCTGTGTGTAATTTAATCTTAGTACATACAGCTGAGATGATCAAATACCACCAAAAGAATGAAAAAGCTCTATTTGTGGGGGAAAAAAAAGAATGTCAATTTTATTTAGGTACAACGCCGCATGACCGCACACTTGTCAGTTAAAACTACGCAGTGCCTTATCACAAAAAATGGCCCGGTCAGGAAGGGGGTAAATCCTTCTGGGGCTGAAGTGGTTAAAGAGAACCTATTATCTGCACATTGTTATCATAAAGGGTATTATTACTGCCTCCCTTCTTCCTTGTGATAACAATAAATAAAATGTAAAAAACATTTGTTTACCAAAAAAAATGTTTTAAATACCCCAACACATGCACACACACACACACACATGGAAAATGTTGAGACTTGACATTTGTGGGTATCTATTTACTTGGCACAGCCTCATCTTTTATATTTTACCAAAAATTGGGTACTATACTCTGTTTGTGTGCACCACATTAATTTGAGTATAGTTTTTACTGAGAAAATTCAAGTTAGACTTACCAGTAACTTGTTTTCCAATAGTCTTTTAGGACAGCATGGCTCCTCCTAGAACAGGAAACACCTCATCATCCAAAGCTTTAACAGGAGGCCTCCACGCAGCTTCCTTCAGTTGTTTGTAAAGAACCTCCAGCCCCAGCTGAAACATATAAATGGCAGTTATATCACAGTATACAGCAGTAACAGAAAAAGGGTGGGTTATTGTTGTCCTGAAATACTATTGGAAAACAAGTTACCGGTAAGTCTAACTTGAATTTTCCCAAAACGTCTTTCAGGACAGCACCCGAGAGGATAATCGAGACTTACCCTTTTTAGGGTGCCTGTAAGACTTTCCTTCCAAAAGCCTGGTCCCCAGCCGTCAGGAGGTCTAACCTATAATGAAGGGCAAAGGTCGCCAGACTCATCCATGTAGCTGCTTTACAGATCTGTTTGGGTCTAACCTATAATGAAGGGCAAAGGTCTTCAGACTTGTCCATGTAGCTGCTTTACAGATCTGTTCGGGGGTGGCCCCAGCTTTTTCTTTCCCACAAAAATTTTTATTGAACAATTTTTTAACAAATAATACATAGGACATCTTTGTAGAGATATCTACGAAGCAAGACAGGGTTTAAACAAAAAATAATATACATCAGTACACTAATAATAACAGAACCCTTGATCATATATCCTATATGAAATTCCTCTTAAGTGCCTGACATATACAGTCATATATTCTGCTAGAGGACGTGACTACATATCCATTACTGGGATTGTTATCTCTCTTATCTGTAGCCTCATCAGAGTAACCCAGGAGACTGATTCTACCCGATTACCTAAATTTAGGATCAGATTATTCCATATGCTATGTGGATAACGGAGAAGTGGGCAGACCCCCAAGTCCGCCCCCCACCCCATACCCCCCATCTGTTGCCGTGATTAGGAAGGGGAGAGAAAAGAAAGGACAAAGAAGAGAGAAAGAAAGAAAAAAAAAAGAAGAGGGGATGAATATGAGGGCCTGTTAGGAGAGGGGGTGGAAAACCACCGGCTACCCTCTCCACTCGCCACCGAACGCACCACCCGAGACCTTCAATCAGAACGCTTTCGGAATATAGTAAAAGGTGTATCAAGAGTAAAGGGTTGTGACTTAAGTGTTGTCCTGTATCAGTTACTAGTATTGCTGAGAAGTTCGAAAATCGAACCAGTTAGCCCAGGTAGCTGTAAAGCTGGAAACTCTGTCTTGAGTGATGTGTATCAGCTCCTCCATCGTTGCTATGTGGTTAATGCGTGATTCCCATTCTTTCTTGAAGGGGGAGATTTTGACTGCCAATGAACCGGCAGGCAAAGTCTGGCAGCATTAATCATATGCATGGCCAATGACTTGTTATATCTTTTGGGTGATATTTTGGAAAGGTGAAGGAGGTACTGTGCCGGTGAGAACTCCAACGGAAGAGAGGAAATCACAGTCGTAATATCGTGCACCTTTCGCCAGTAGGGCCAGATCCTCGAGCATTTCCACCATATATGGAGAAAAGTGCCCAGCTCTTGCTCACATCTCCAGCAGCGATCTGACACTGTCGGCATAAATTTGTGAAGTAGATCCGGAGTCTTATACCATCTTGTTTTAATATTATAGCCATTTTCCTGCGTGTGAACATTCAAGGAGCCTTTATGAATGTACAGGTGGACACGATCCCAGCTGGTATCCTCAATCGTCATGCCCAGCTCAGTCTCCCAGAACACATGCTCTGAGCGCAACAAAGAATATGGTTCCTTGAACATGGAAGCGTAGAGCACTGAGATTACATGGCTCTGGGGAGACGAGCTAGAACAAAGTGACTCGAAGATAGTGGGGGGCTTTGTGAAGCTTCCTCTGTTCGCCACATTGTCCAAGTAGTGTTTTAGTTGTATGTAGGCCCAGAAGGGGAAAGATTTAGTATTGGACAAAGCGGCGAGTTGCCCCAGCTTTTTCTGCTCAACTCACTGCCAAAGCTCTCGTAGAATGAGCCCGAACATCAACTGGACTCTCCTGGACTGAATAGGCCTCTGTCGTAGCCACTCAACCATCTGGCAATGGTTCCTCTGGTAGCTTATCTTCCTTTCTTACTACCAACTTATGAAACAAATAATGCATCTGAATGCCTAAAGTCCTTAGTGGCTTCCAGGTAACTTAAGACTGCTCTCACATCCAAGGTATGGAATTCTACTTCCTTCTTTTCCGATGGATTCGAGAAAAACGTAGGAAGTCTCATCTCCTGAGCTCGATTTTGGACTGAAGCGACCTTTGTTAAAAAAAATTAGGTCTTATGAACTATTCTGTCTGAAAAAAATAGAAAAAAACGCCCCCCTGATTGACAAGGCTTGAAGCTCACCAATTCTTCGAGCTGTCGTTATAGCAACTAAAAAAAAACTGTTTTCAATGTAATCAGTACCAGAGAGGCTAAATTAAAAGGGTTCAAATGATTCCCTGGTCAGGGCTTGTAGAACAACCGATAAGTCCTACTTTGGACAGCTTCTGATCACTACCAGTCTGGACTGGGTGAGGGCCTTGAAGAATCTGATCACTAGGGGTTCTGATAATATGGACATTTCCAAAAATACCCCCAGCGCGGAAACCTGAACTTTGAGGGTACTGACTGCTAAGCCCTTATCCGCTCCTTCTTGCAGGAATTCCAGAATAGAAGAAATATCTTTTAAAGATCTGCTGGACGCAGTGCACCAGGAGTTCCAGACTTTGGAATAAATTGCTCTGGTAACACTCTTCCATCTAGATAGGAGGGTAGCAACCAACCTTTCCGAAAATCCCTTCTTCCTTAAGAGCTGCTCTTCAGAAGCCAAGCTGTGAGCTTTAGCTTTGCTACTTCCTGGTGAAGTAAGGGACCTTGTATCAGCAGGTCTTGTCTCAACGGAAGGTGCCAATACGGTTCGAGTTGCATCTAGAGAAGAGATAAAAACCAAGCTCTCTTGGGCCAAAAGGGAGTGATGAGGATTACTGTCGTATCCACCTTCTGGATTTTCCTTACGACCTGAGGGATAAGCTGAAAAGGGGGAAGGCGTAACAGAGGTGAAACTTCCAGCTGTGCGCCAGAGCATCTAACCCCAGGGATGGCTCGGTTCTGTTCAGGGAGAAGAGAGACACCTGTGCATTTTCCTGAGTCACAAAGAGATCCACTTTTGGCTGCCCCCATTTCTTCACGATCATATGGAAGATTTCCGGGTTCAATCACCACTCTGCTTCCTACACCTGGTTTCTGCTGAGGAAGTCTGCTACCCTGTTTAGAGTCCCTTTTAGATAGACTGCAGACAAGGATACAATATGGAGCTCTGCCCATCTTAGAACACTTCCTTCTAGGCACTGAAGAGCTCTGCTTCTGGTGCCGCCGTGGCGTTGTCTGACAGGACCTGTATATGAAGTCCCCGCACTTCTCTGGCAGACGTCAGTAAAGCCATTTCTATTGCTTTTAGTTCCCTCCAATTCGAGGATCTTATTGCTTCTCTTATGGGCCATGAGCCCTGAGCCCATCGAACGCTCATGCGAGCCCCCCAACCCCAGGAGCTGGCATCTGTTAACCTTACTTGGACCGAGAAGGACCATAACAGACCTGTTGAAAACCTTGTCTGGTTCTACCACCAACAAAGACACCTTTTCACCGAGGTGAGGACCCTAGCGAATCTTGCTGGTGATCAAAGACTTTTAACAAGAAACCTTGCAGGGGTCTGAAGTGAAGTCTTACCCACTGAATTGCAGGTATGGAAGAGGTCAGGGTTCCCAATGATGATCTTCCTGATGGTCAGGAGCTGACTGGACTGCAACAACAACACTACTTCCACCAGCTTTTTCTCCTTTTCTTTTGGAAGAAAGATCTTTTGCTCCACTGAGTTGATCCGGTACCCTAAGAATAACACCTCCTGCGAGGGAATCAGATTCGATTTCTGGAGGTTTAAGCTCTATCCTATGGACTCTAGGTGGGCACAAACTCTGACCAAGTTTTGCTGAAGGTTTTGTATGGTTTGAGCGAAAAACAACAGGTCGCTCAGATAAAAAAATCACTGAGATTCCTTCTAGACGCAATGCTTCGGGTATAACCTTCGTGAACACTCTTGGGACCGCTGACAGGCCAAATGGGAGTGCTCTGAACTGCAGGTCTACTACCTTCTTCCCTACTTTCAATGGCAATTGAAATCCACATATACATTAAAATACAATTGACCTGGCGGCAATAGGTATGTGGAGGTAGGCATCCTGTAAGTCTATTGATGCCATATAGCACTCTTGGTTCAGGAGGTTTTTGACTGAGAAAATGAAATCCATCTGAAATCTTCTGTACTCTACTGATCTAATTAGCATCTTGAGATTTAGGATGAGGCTGAACTTTCCTGACGGTTTCTGAATGAGGAATACGTGCGAGTAGAACCCCTGGAAGAACTCCCTTGTAGGGACCGGAACAATGACTCTGAGATCTCAGTTCATGGATTAGGGACTTCATGGTGAGAGCCTTGGCTGCATCTCTTGGGGCGTTTGTCACCAAAAATTATTTTGGAGGTTCTTCCGTGAATTTGGTCACATATCCCTGGGAGAGCATGTTTAGAATAAATTGGTTTGGTGCAATGCCTTTCCACTGCGCAAGAAACTCCTGGAGCCTTTCTCCGACCGGGAGGAAGGAGTCACTGCGACTTTCCAGAAGTCGCAGGAGGATTGAAGAGCACTCCACTCCTACCTTTGGGCTTTTAGAAAGACCATGGCTTCCTTTTTCCCTGCGTTTTACCTTCCTGCTGTCTTTTCTGAGGCTGAAAAAAAACACTTACGGGTTTGCACCTGCTTGACCGGAAACTATTTCTTTTTGTCGGCCGTTCGGTCAAGAATGGATTCTAGTTCTGAACCAAACAGCAAATCCTCTGCAAAGGGAATGCTACACTTCCTGTTTATTGATGCTGCGTCCCTGGGCCAGGTTTTTAGTCATAAGGCCCCCCTAGCAGAGAGTTTGTCAATGCTGTGGACCTAGCTGACACGCGTATGGACTCTGCTGAGGCATCGGCAATATTTGACACTGCTGCAGATAAGGTTGTAAAGGAGTCCAAAATCTCTGTTTTAGGGAATTTGCAGTAACATGGGCCTTCATCTGGTTAATCCAGTGCTCTAAATTCCTAGCAACACATGTTGCTATTGCCAGCTTCAGATTGTTCATAACCGATTGCCAGGCTCTTTTAAGAAGTAGGTCCATCCTCTTATCCATGGGTTCCTTTAGCGTGCCCATATCTTTGAAAGCTAGGTCAGTTGACTTTGAGACCTGCGAGAAAGCGGAATTCAGTTTTGGAACCTTGTTCCAGATAGAGTCAGGATTTTCCTCAAACAGGAATCTTCTCTTGTCGGGCCGAGAAAAAAATGGCTTCTTCTCTGGTTCCAGCCATTCCTTTTTAATCATGTCTGTGATTATTGAATGGACCGGAAAAGTATGGCCTTTGGAGTCTCCAAGACCAGGGTACATGCGGTTGTGCAGGGAGAGCTCCTTCTCCTCCTTTATCCCCAAGGTAATGTGGATTACTTTCAAGAATCCTCCTACCTCTTCTAGTGACATCTTGTACTTAGAGGTGGCATCTGCTTAATTTTTCTCCTCTTCTGAATCTGTTCTGTAATCTTTTGGCCAGGGCAAACAGAAAAGAAAAAAAAACGAAAGACCCATGCTGAAATGCTACTGCACAGCACAAGTAAAACAACACCCAGGTGCACTAGGAAAGAACCTCTCACCTCCCTGTGCCCAAGCAAGCTACCACCACCACCACTTTGTGGAGTCCCCTACGCTAGGCAGAAATGCTAATCCACTAGGCCACTGCACTACACATTTACAAACTTACCAGGGAGAGCACAGAAAGGGGAGAGGGAGCCCATGGGACCATCCAACAAGGAGCAAGTGGGAGGATCACTCTCCTAAAAAGAAAAGGCAGGTGAGAATCTTTTGTCTCCCAGGAAAGTCCTGAGAGATCATGGCTCCCACCAGAGGTGTTCCTCTGGCTGGAGGAAACACAAAAAACTGAAGGAAGCTGCGTGGAGGCCTCCTGTTAAAGCTTTGGATGATGAGGTGTTTCCTGTTGTAGGAGGAGCCATGATCTCTCGAGTGCTGTCCTGAAAGATGTTTTGGGAAATAGGATTTCTAACTTACCTGTAAAATCCCCTTTTTGGAGTACATCACAGGATACAAGAGAGTTCATTATTGCACCATTGGGTTATGCTCCACCTCTAGGTGATTGCACATGAGCAAATAGCAAACCTCGACCGAGTCTTGCGTAGCCTCTCCCACTCCCAGCAGTTCTTCAGGTTTGGTTAACAAGCAATAGTGGAGGGAAACCAAAGGGTAGGGACCTGTGTCCGGTGGGGTATAAACAACTAATTGACATAATCAATTATATTAGATTATAAAAGTAACTGTCAACTATTTTCATAATTGATTAGTTGGTCAGAAAATTAGTAGGCTTGCATACAGAATGTATTGATTGTTTACATATCAGGAAATACAGTGCAGCACACGTACAGCTCAGTACACCACCCATACATGTCAGTAAGTTAGGGTTGCCACCTTTTCTTCAAGCCAAACCCGAACACTTTTGCGGCGCACGGCAATTTTTTTGTAGTACATGCTATATGATTGTAAAATACCTTGGGTTACCCAAAGAGAGTAGTAATGAGGTGTGCTACAATGAACAGTGGCTGTGGCCCAATTGCATTCAGCCAGTAGAGCAGTGGACGGTGTCAGTAGGGCAGTGGATGGTGTCAGTAGAGCAGTAGATGGTGTCAGTAGGGCAGAGGACGGTGTCAGTAGGGCAGTGGATGGTGTCAGTAGGACAGTGGACGGTGTCAGTAGAGCAGTGAACGGTGTCAGTAGAGCAGTGGACGGTATCAGTAGAGCAGTGGACGGTATCAGTAGAGCAGTGGACGGTGTCAGTAGAGCAGTGGACGGTGTCAGTAGAGCAGTGGACGGTGTCAGTAGAGCAGTGGACGGTGTCAGTAGGGCAGTGGACGGTGTCAGTAGGGCAGTGGACGGTGTCAGTAGGGCAGTGGACGGTGTCAGTAGGGCAGTGGACGGTGTCAGTAGGGCAGAGGACGGTATCAGTAGAGCAGTGCAGTGGACGGTGTCAGTAGGGCAGTGGACGGTGTCAGTAGGGCAGAGGGCGGTGTCAGTAGGGCAGTGGACGGTGTCAGTAGAGCAGTGGACTGTGTCAGTAGGGCAGTGGACGGTGTCAGTAGGGCAGAGGACGGTATCAGTAGGGCAGAGGACGGTGTCAGTAGGGCAGAGGACGGTGTCAGTAGAGCAGTGGATGTGTCAGTAGGACAGTGGATGGTGTCAGTAGTGCAGTGGATGGTGTCAGTAGGGCAGTGGACGGTGTCAGTAGAGCAGTGGATGGTGTCAGTAGGGCAGAGGACGGTGTCAGTAGGGCAGAGGACGGTGTCAGTAGGGCAGTGGACGGTGTCAGTAGAGCAGTGGACGGTGTCAGTAGAGCAGTGGACGGTGTCAGTAGGGCAGTGGATGGTGTCAGTAGTGCAGTGGATGGTGTCAGTAGGGCAGAGGACGGTATCAGTAGAGCAGAGGACGGTGTCAGTAGGGCAGTGGACGGTGTCAGTAGGGCAGTGGACGGTGTCAGTAGGGCAGAGGACGGTATCAGTAGAGCAGTGCAGTGGACAGTGTCAGTAGGGCAGAGGACGGTGTCAGTAGGGCAGAGGACTGTATCAGTAGAGCAGAGGACTGTATCAGTAGAGCAGTGGACTGTGTCAGTAGGGCAGTGGATGGTGTCAGTAGGGCAGTGGATGGTGTCAGTAGGGCAGAGGACGGTATCAGTAGGGCAGAGGACGGTGTCAGTAGAGCAGAGGACGGTGTCAGTAGAGCAGTGGATGGTGTCAGTAGTGCAGTGGATGGTGTCAGTAGGGCAGTGGACAGTGTCAGTAGAGCAGTGGATGGTGTCAGTAGTGCAGTGGATGGTGTCAGTAGGGCAGTGGATGGTGTCAGTAGGGCAGTGGACGGTGTCAGTAGAGCAGTGGATGGTGTCAGTAGTGCAGTGGATGGTGTCAGTAGGGCAGTGGACAGTGTCAGTAGAGCAGTGGATGGTGTCAGTAGGGCAGTGGATGGTGTCAGTAGAGCAGTGGATGGTGTCAGTAGTGCAGTGGATGGTGTCAGTAGGGCAGTGGATGGTGTCAGTAGGGCAGTGGACGGTGTCAGTAGAGCAGTGGATGGTGTCAGTAGTGCAGTGGATGGTGTCAGTAGGGCAGTGGACAGTGTCAGTAGAGCAGTGGATGGTGTCAGTAGTGCAGTGGATGGTGTCAGTAGTGCAGTGGATGGTGTCAGTAGGGCAGAGGACGGTATCAGTAGGGCAGAGGACGGTGTCAGTAGGGCAGTGGATGGTGTCAGTAGAGCAGTGGACGGTGTCAGTAGAGCAGTGGACGGTGTCAGTAGAGCAGTGGATGGTGTCAGTAGAGCAGTGGATGGTGTCAGTAGAGCAGTGGATGGTGTCAGTAGTGCAGAGGACGGTGTCAGTAGGGCAGTGGACGGTGTCAGTAGGGCAGTGGACGGTGTCAGTAGAGCAGTGGACGGTGTCAGTAGGGCAGTGGACGGTGTCAGTAGGGCAGTGGACGGTGTCAGTAGGGCAGTGGACGGTGTCAGTAGGGCAGTGGACGGTGTCAGTAGAGCAGTGGACGGTGTCAGTAGGGCAGTGGATGGTGTCAGTAGAGCAGTGGACGGTGTCAGTAGAGCAGTGGACGGGGGGGGGACTGTATATATGGATGGTGTATGAGGAGGAGAGAGAGAACTATATGGATGGATGGTATATGGGAGGGGGCCGGCAGAACTGTATATATAGTGTATGGTAGGGGGAGGGGGGTGTACGTATATATGTATGTATAGTGTATGGTGGGGGGGTGTATATATGTATGTATAGTGTATGGTGGGGGGAGGGGGGTGTACGTATATATGTATGTATAGTGTATGGTGGGGGGAGGGGGGTGTATGTATATATGTATATATAGTGTATGGTGGGGGGAGGGGGGTGTATGTATATATGTATGTATAGTGTATGGTGGGGGGAGGGGGGGGGTGTATGTATGTATAGTGTATGGTGGGGGGAGGGGGGGTGTATGTATGTATAGTGTATGGTGGGGGGAGGGGGGGTGTATGTATATATGTTTGTATAGTGTATGGTGGGGGGAGGGGGGTGTATGTATATATGTATGTATAGTGTATGTATATATGTATGTATATATGTATGTATAGTGTATGTATATATGTATGTATAGTGTATGGTGGGGGGAGGGGGGGTGTATATATGTATGTATAGTGTATGGTGGGGGGAGGGGGGTGTATGTATATATGTATGTATAGTGTATGGTGGAGGGGTGTATATATATGTATGTATAGTGTATGGTGGGGGGAGGGGGGTGTATGTATATATGTATGTATAGTGTATGGTGGAGGGGTGTATATATATGTATGTATAGTGTATGGTGGGGGGAGGGGGGTGTATGTATATATGTATGTATAGTGTATGGTGGGGGGAGGGGGAGAGGTGAGAGTACTTTGAAATCCTGACATGGATGGTAAAAACTTACCTTACAAGCTGGGCTCCAGTCCCAGCGTGATCTGTGCACACATTCCAGCAGGGAATGGGGAGGCTCCGCCCACCTCCTTGTCCCTTCTGCTGGCAGCCAGAGGATTGGAGGAGAGCACCGGCCGGTAACATGGAGGCTCCGCCTCTGTGTCCCGACTCCGTCCTGCACTCAGACAGCTGAGCAGAAGCAGAAATCAAGCAGCGCTAA
The DNA here is from genome assembly GCA_037952835.1 of Lithobates septentrionalis. Classification (NCBI taxonomy): domain Eukaryota; kingdom Metazoa; phylum Chordata; class Amphibia; order Anura; family Ranidae; genus Lithobates; species Lithobates septentrionalis. The sequence goes on along the minus strand of JBBDGP010000788.1, from coordinate 39,874 downwards.
GGCGGCGCTACGGAACGGAACTCCACGGCCGCACTGATGACACAGCTTCGGCACAGGGAGCCACGGGTCTGAGATGAATAATGTGCCCGGGTCTCAGGCGGCCAGAGACCCGGGCACATGTTTCAAAACCCATACTGTCCGGGTGAATCCCGGACAGGTGGCAACCCTACAGTAAGTGCTTGAGATTTGTGAATGTGTGAGGAGCAATGCCTCATGGGACATGAAGTCCTAGGCAGGAGAAGGAAGTGATTTAAAGTGATACTGAAAGCAGAAGTTTTTTTGCTGACTTTCCAGTGCCCTTTTTACCTGGACCAGGATCATCACCAGCAAGTCTGGTAGCTGCTGCCGATGATCGAACACCACTTGAGGATAAAAAAAATGCAAGGTCTGCAAATACAGACATGCCCACTGGACCACAGGTATGGAGGATATCAGCAGCCCCAGGGCAGACATGGGTGTCCTTATGGACATGAAACCATTCCCCTGAAGTAACCCAACTGCTGTGTCCACCTTTAATATCTTTCCCTGTGGTAAAATTACCTTCTGTTGTGTAGAGTCAAAACACATAACCTAGAATGCTCGCCATTTGGGCTGGGACTAGATTTGACTTCTGCAGGTTCAAGAGCCAACCCAGGCTTTCCCACTATTCCTGGGCTAATTTAAAATCTAGTGCCAGATGCCTCTCAAAGCTGGCAAAAAGGAACAGGTCATCCAAGTAGGCCACCGCCACTAATCCCTTGGAGGTGTAAAAATGCGAACACCTCCACCATCACATTGGTGTTCTGGGTGACGAGGAGAGGCCAAAGGGAAGTGCCTGGAACTGCTAATGCGTTATGCCCTCTATTGCCTTTAATGAAAACCTGAAGTACTTTTTGAGAAAATGGAGACCATCCTGAACTTTTTGTATCGTATGGAACCATTTAATGGCTTCAGGTTTAAAATCACCCTGAACTTCCCTGAGGGCTTCTTCACCACATAAATATGGGAGTAAAACCCCTTGCCTGTCTCTTCTGGGGGAACTGGAATCACCACAGGCCTTGGACTTCTCCGCACACTTTGGGAGATCAGTGACAAAAAGTCACAAGATGAATGGACTGGAGGTCATGGCTTCTCACTGTGGAAAGACTCCAACCGCTCCCCCTACTGCAGGGCTTTCTGGGATTGGTCAGAAGGAAAAAAAAAATGCTCCTCCTTTCCCCTTCTGGCCACCCCAGGGTTTCTTTTGACTACTGTCCCTACTGACCTAAAATTGCTTCTGTCAAGCACATGTGCAGAGCCTTTATTTCGGGAACTAAGGTAGCGCGAGTGGGGTGGGTAAAAATGGTGTTACCAAAGTCAGGAGGTGGAATTGGACTCCCAGACCTCCAGAGGTACTACTGGGCAGCCCACTTAGCCCGGGTAGTGGATTGGAGGCTCCATTCAAAATATAAGAATTGGGTTTTACTGGAAAAACGAATTTCGGGTACTGAACTTCACCACATCCCCTGGGTTTCAAAGAAACACATACCGGCTAGTGTCCATTCACACCCTCTCATCGGAGCAACCCTGCAGGTCTTTGATAGGGCGTGTAAAGTACACTCTCTTTCAACCAAGTGTTGTGCGATCACCCCTATTAGGGGGAACCCAGACTTCCCTCCTGGCATGGAAGGGGCCTTTTTATCAGCAGAATGGCCTTTTGCAGAAATGCAGGCTAAACACTTCTTTTCTAGAGGAAGGTTTCTTAGACAAGGTGAACTGGCAGCATTATCTAACACAAAAACCTTCCCCTTCTGGGCATATATTCAACTGAAACATTTCCTGGACAGCCCTACGAATAGGGAAAGCTTTGCGAAAACCCCCACTGTCCTGGAATCGCTATGCTCTAGCTCCTCTCCCCAGAGTCATTTCATTTAAGGGCTCTATGCCACAATGTTTGGGGAACCTTATGCCTCCCTGAGATCGGATCATGCTTACTGGGAAAGTGAGCTGGACATAGCGATTGATGAAACCTCTTGGGATCGAGTACATTTATACATCCACAAGGGCTCTCTGAACGTTCACACCCAGGAAAACAGCTATAAGATCAAAACAAGGTGGTACAGAGCGCCTGAACTAATTAATAAATTCATTCCGGCAGTCTCAGACCAATGCTGGAGGTGTGAACAGGGTCCTGGCACGTTCCTTCATATTTGGTGGACCTGCCCACTGATTCAGCCATATTGGCATAAAGTGCGTGAAGTGGCAACCGAGATATCCTCACTTTCTATGGAATTCTCGCCAGCGCAATACCTTCTTCACATCTCTAAACTCTCACATAAAAAATACTATAGGTCATTAGCTATGCATATGATCAATGCAACTAGGCTGTGTCTCCCAGTACATTGGAGGTCCAAGTCACCCCCATCCATGAGGGAATGGGTAACTCGGGTCAACCAGATAGCAGCGATGGAGGAGTTGATTTGCCTGGCACGGGACAGAATAACATACTTTACGGAGACGTGGGCTCCCTGGCTTGGATACCGGAGTTCACAACGCTATCAAGACTTAACCCGGGATAATCCTTGAAGGGTGCCTAAAGGATCACAACATCTCCCACACTGATTGGGGCGTATTGGGGGGGGGGGTAGCTGGTGGTGATCCCACCCCCTCCCCAGGTATTCCCCCCTCAGCCCTCCCTACTTTTCCTTCCCCGCTCCCTCTCCTTTCCCTTTCTCCTTCCTGCTCTTTTCTTTTCTTTTTTTATTTAACAAAAAGCTATGCAAGTGCCGACCTAGTAGTCGGACGTCTCTCCCACTCCTCACTAGTGTTATAGTATTTACAGAGGGTATATGGAAGACTTGTATGTGAAGTGTCCCATCCCTCCGTGAAAGGTACGAGACACTGCTGAAAGCTCCCCTTACCGAGATTATGCCTTAGAACTTCACGTATCAGTTTATGACTATTTGGTTCACATAAGTGAAGACAACATATTTTGGTTCCTGTTTTCCTGAACCCTAAATTTCATGTACCCTTATATAGAGGAAGTCGTGTACGTGTAGCTCAGTCATGTGTTATGTGAGACTATTTATATAATTTATGAAAATTTCAATAAAAATTTTTGTGGAAAAAAAAAATTGCTTCCGTTGACGAAAATTCTTTTACTCACCTGTACATTCTTTCTTACACCTCAGACACCCTGGCAAATCACCGGTAGGAAAGAGAGAGATGAGTGGTCCCGCTAAATAAGGTTCTGCTCCTCAACGCCACTGCATCCCAGATGCCTTGCACCAACCTCACGCCTTATCTGCCCTCTCTGCAGCTCACAGCCAGAAACTGGAAGCCAATGCACCTGGAAAGTTCTTCCACATCCCGGAAGTGACATCACCTGTCCTCCGTGACTGAACTCGGAACTGCCTACACAGCATTGGCTGCTAATAAGGCTAATGTCACTCTCACCCCCAGGGAAGCATCCCCCCCTGGGCACCAAAAACAGCAGACCCCCAGAACTTCCCCCACATGTCAGAGGGAAAGCTGGGGTGGTGACATACAGGCAACCCTAATCGGTCACGTACCTGGTTGGTGAGCCCGATGTACAGCTCCGGCTCGAGGACTACTGATAGTGAGACAGCAGCCACTGGAGCATGGTGGGGTGAGAGTGCCGAGGATCAATCCAGAAGTCTGTGCAGGTAGTAGCCAGGAACTCGCAGGCAGGAAACCGGACTTGGCTGGTAGCAGGCAGATGAGGCAGCAGACAGGCTGGCAGATTTGGCTGATGACAGACTGGATGCACAACAGGAAGCAGGAACCTGGAGGTGCTAAGCTGGACTTAAGGAGCTGTAGCAAGCTGTAGGAACTGGAAGCAGGGTCAGGCGAGCCAGGTCGGAAACAGACAGGCAGATCAGACATAAACGGCAGGCAGAAGAGTAGTCGGGTCACAGGCAGGGTTGGCAACAGTTGCAGGGTAAACAGGAGCAGCAGGCAGAGACAGAGTCCATAGTTAAGCCAGGGGTCGGAGCAGGAAGCAGACAGAGGTAGTCGGGAGCAAGCCGGATCAGTATCAGAAGTCAAACACAGGAATCAAGATTCACATAAATGCTGTAGACCAAGCAGCCAGTAGACAGCACTGATGCTCCGTTTAATTAGGCCGTTTGGCACCAGTCCTGGTAACAGGCGCGCAAACACGCGGCCGCGTTCGCATATGTGCTCGCGGCTGTTCTGCTAGTTTTTTGTTGGCACCTGCACACCTGTGTGTGTCTGGGAACGGCAGCTGTGCGATGTAGACGTCTTTCCTGACACAATCCTTCTTGAGGGACAAGCAAATAAGGTATACCAAGCACAGCTAGGCTAGATCTACTCTAAAGCTCCGCTTGCCGTCGACCACATTAGCCATTGGAAACACACGTCAGACTGCCCCTAAGAGCAGCCACACAACAGATTTCCTTGCAGGTTCTCCCCATGAGGAAACACTAAAACTGAAGGTATGGTAGAGAGACACTGCTTTTAAAGTTTGATGTGGCGTGTTTCCAGGAAAAGGTGGAAGAGCAGTCTGTTAAAGGTGCTGTCCAGAAAGATGCCTTAAGGAAATGTACCTTCATATTTTTATCTGTTGCAGGTGTACCACAATGCACAGCAGTGTGTAACTGTGTGTTGTGGTGCACTGCAATATAGGTGCTTTGTGGAGGTGCATTAGGGTGCCATTCAAGATAAATAGCACAGCAACATGCATTATGCAGTGGTGTAAAAGGTCCCTTTCTTTAGGTATAACTTTTTAAAAATAATTTAGAACCACACAACAAAAGATCAATGACATTTATTTTTTATTAAAGCCATCACATTATTATACATTCAGGTTGATCCAGGGACTTAAATCACTAACATTAACCAACACATGCCAACAATATTTAAGAGACAAAAATCCCCAGAAAATGAAAGTGCAAATTCTAAAGGCTATCATATGATATGAAGGGCTGTGCAACCTATAGCATTAATACATGCTATACACCAAATGAAGTCTTAACTTAAAGAAAGCTAATTTATCCAATCTTGATTTATTTAAGAGTCATGGAATAACATCAATAAATAGGATATACACAAAGAATATCCTTTACGGTATATTTTGTCAGCATTTGAAACACATAGTGCAGAGTGTGTGTTGTCGTACATTTTTGCCAACTTATATATTTGTACATGTATACAGAAATCATATTCAACCATGTTAATTTAAAGATGTCTTGCCAGTTTAGATGCAGCAGTTTAATAAGGCAGTGCAAAGAGCAGCAATTATGTGCAAAGCACAGTGGTCAGATAAGCAAGAACGCCTGATTGGCTGCTGTAGGCTAACTGCACATGACACACACCGTCATTATTCTCATTTAAGTGCCTTAAAGAGTATGCTAGAAATATTACAGTACAACGAGCAACCATGATGTGCTGTTGCCCAGAGCAACCAGTAAAATTTCAGCAGTTAAGTGCTGTCGACTAAATGAAAGAGGAGGTCTCGTTGGTAGCTATGGTTACTGCTCCTTGTCTTGTTGAAGACCACACTAGATGGCATAATCTGTCATCCCCACTAAACTTCTTCCATTTCTATTAGTACTCATCACCATCATATATAAAATGACTCCACCAAACACTGCCTAGAAGCAAACAGAGAATAGCAGTAGTAGTTGCTAATAGCTCTCAGTTAGGCCTTAAAAAAAGTCTACTTCTTGCTTGAGCTTTCATAAAATCAGTTTTACTGTGGGGCACACATTAAATGTGATTACTACAATCAAGATGTAGGAACGAGAGCTTCTACAACCGTTCTCTGTGTATTCATACATAAAGAAAACCCATTGAAAAATTGTGTTTAATGCTAAGGGATTCATAACAGCACAGTGCTGGCAAATCTATAAAATACTGCCCTGCATTTCATGTGCTAGAAATGTAGCTCTACAACATCCCTAGGCTGCTATTGTGAAGGAATCTTGTATTAGGTCTTATGGAACACTTGCGAGCTACCATACGGCCACTCACGCCTTATTCATCAATCAGGTTTAAACAAGTTATATATTTTCCATTGTACATAGCTGCCCCTTTCCAAAGAAATAGCTGACCTCACTATTAGGTGAGAGTCAGCACCACAATAACCATTGCAAGACATCCCCTACTATCTACGTTCATACTGTAGGGTCAACTCTTATCTTAGAGTCATCTGGTTCTTGGAAAGTAAGCATTTTTGGTCAAATAAAGTTTAATAGAAAATCAAATCATTTATATTAAACCAACTGAAAAAATTATATTTAAAAAGGTCCTTTTGAAAATAGCATTATGATACATCTTTATACATCTGTATTCCCTCTTCCAATGTGCCGGTCTGGACACAGCCTTTTACTACTGTATAAACTACAGAATATAGTGGGCCTAATGTATAAAAGTGCTAAAAAGTCAAAAAATAAAAAGGAAAAACCGGTTTTAAAATGACCCTTAGTAACAGTACCTGTGCATGGGTGCTGTTGTAAGTTTCCTATTGCTCCTTCTTTGCTGTCACAGCTCTCTGGGACAATTTACATTTGTTGTGCGACTTTGGTCAGGTTTTTGAGCATTTGTGCCAGCATTTTTGGACATGTTTCAGGCTTCAGCATTTTTATTTATGAATAAGGCTACATGTCGAAACACGTAAGACCTTGTATTATTTTGTACTTCAACTGCTACAATAAATTCATCAATTGCAGAAGTTGCTGGCTTTTTCATTTCTTTACACTACACTTAGGTGTGAACAGGCACCATTGAATAAAATGGAAATCCTAGTGTTGAGCGCTGAAGTGCTTTTGGTGAAACTTCAAATGATGCTTCAGAACGCTCAGGTGTGAAAGGGATCTCTAGAAATCTTTAGATAGCAGCTGTGAAACTATGTAAAAACCGACTTCACCAGAAGACCGCCCAGATAAAATCTTCTCTTAGGCAATTGCCTGTAGTTATTTTTTCTTTTGGTTGACAGCTCACAGATCTAGGCTATAAAAGTAAATGGTTATTTTGGCCTATAGAAAAAGAAGGGATTTCATTGTGTTTAGGGTATATTTGTTAGACAGGCATTGTACATCTAACTTCTGAAGTAGTCATTTTTTTAGTCTCATAGCTGCTATCTAATGATTACTAGACAACTGTGGTGGTAAAAAAGAGGGAGCTTTAAACTGTCTGCAACCGCCTCTAAGCACAGGTGGTGTTAGATGGAACAGCAAGAGAATTGGCATGATGGCACAGATACTATTCCTACGCGAGGTCCAGCAACACATGTTCCAGATGTATATTATACATAACATTTTGGAAGTCAAAATAGAACTAAAGGCAAAACTTTTTTTTTTTTTATAGTTTGAGAGCAGAGATGGATTAGAACACCCATTAGGTTTTTATTCCTGTCTGTGCCCCCATTAGGAAGCTTGACGCTCTCTATTTGTCATGTTTACCATTATATTTCAAAGTGAAAGTAGAAGAAAATCTTAAATTTTGAGTTATCCCCAGAAACATAATAGAGAGGAAATTTTCCAATGGGGACACTAGTTCTGGTGACCTAGGGTGCCCCAAGGGATTCCCTTAATTTGCAGGGATTTCTTCTTGCTTCCTGTTTTGGCTATTGGACATGAAGTCAAAGGTAAATCTCTCCAATGGGACACAGATGACAAAAAAAAAAAATCTGACAGTGATTATAACCCTTAATCACTCTATCCAAAATGAAAAAATCTAAAGCTTTGCACATAGTTCTACTTTACCTTCCACCTTAAATATTGTATTAAAGTACTGCCTACCAAGTCAAAAAAAACATGTTTATTATAGATTATAGGTCATGAAAAGTGACATTTCTCAACTACAGGCTTAGGAAATAGAGATACATTTTTTTAGATGAGACAACGAATAACCTTTCCACAGAAATCGCTAAAATAACACTGAACTTTATTTACAACTGTCCTTCCATTCCAAGGCCTCGAGTAAACCCAAAACTGTCCATAAAATGTCCGATTTTCTCTAGTGGAGTCCCCCGTCAGATTTGTGATCTGCTTTGTTTTTTTCGTTCTTCACCGAGCAGATAAAATATGTTAGTGTGTCCTTTTCATTCACTGGGAGTGTTCTGAAATGGCCTCCAATTATCTAAACAACAAGAGCAAAAGAATATATTTGACACCAGGAAAAATCAGATGAAACAAATAGCCTTGACAAGAGTTTTCTTTTCCGTATTCCAAAATAAGCCAAATGGTACCTATACAATTAAACTCATTTTTTTCTACAATGTATATGTCTACAACAAACATATTCAGTGGTCCTGTTAAAGCCCAACTCCAGCCTGAACCTTTTTTTTACTTTTGAATAGAATGCGGAAAGGTTTGACCTGTCATGTTTATCTGTAACCCCATTGAGGAGATCTCCCCTCACTAAAGCCGACCATAGATGGTACGACTTTCTTTCCTGCAATCAGTGTTGATGGGGTAAACTCTCCCGCTGAGCTACTGTATTCTTCGGCGGGGGGAGGGGGGTGCGCGTCTCTGGCAGGAGTACACACAGTGATAATCACATTTTAAAAAAATAGAGCATGTCGATCAAATCTTCGTATACGAGGAATACCTGAGACTATTGTTGACCTTCATTCCACTATGACCACACTTTTCCAAGAACTACTACCGTCAATCCCGGGTGATCGTTTGGAGATGGATAGGATTCACAGAGCTTTAACACCACGCAAAACAGATATTATTGCGAAATTCCACTTCTATCACACCAAAAGAACAACTCATGGCTGCAGCTAGAGGAAAAGATTCTCCCATCTTTCAAGATCATCCTTATCAGCTTTTTGCTGACCTTTCCCTAATTACTGTGGCTAAATGACATGCACTGAAACCTTTACTTCATAATCTACAGCAACGCCAGATCCCTTATCAATGGGGATTCCCATTTTCTATCCGCTTTACCTATCAAGGTGTCAAACATTCCTGTAGATCCTCAGATGAACTACAAAACACTCTAAAAGAACTACATCTTATCGAAAGATCTTCAACTAGCCCTCATCGACACACAACTTCCAGCTCCCCTCAAGAATCCTCCAAATCTGAAAAAGATAGAGGCCGACAAAATTCCTCTAAGGGAAGTCGATTCAATTCTCCTCATATAGATCCTGTAGACACAATAGACTGAATAACTTTCACTCCTCATCTTGAAGCGTATTTAATCTTAAGGCTTGCCTTTCTTTGGTCACTAAGTAATTTACCACCTTCAGTATAATCTGACTTAACTGATTTAAAATAATACTGTTCTATTAAGTTTTGAACTTCCCCCTTTTAACCCCCACAACCTCAGATAAACATATTTTATGTTTTATCTATTTACCCCCTTTCTCAACAACCGAACTTGGGTGTATAAGTATTTCTCTTTTTCTGTATATAGATCTAGGCCGTTGGGGTCTCGAGAGATTGTCACTGCTCTCCCTATCTTTCTGTCGTAGGATAAACCTCCATTCTGACCTATTATTGGGAGGACCTCCTTGGATAGATACTAGGCCTCAGAGTTAGCGTTTTTTTACGCACTCAGTACGCCGCCTTTTTAGTTTTCTTATTCGCGCAATTTACTTACTATTATTTGACTATATGACTCTTACTCTCTCTCTTTCTTCCTCTTTATTCTGTCTGTACTCCCCTTTTGGTTCTTGCCCCTTGCGCCCCCCCCCCCCCCCCGGTAACTATAGAATTACAATGCATGAATGCAGTATACTACAATATTTCCTTTAAGATTTACAGATGGCCCCCTTAAATGTCCTTACGTTAAACGTACAAGGTCTAAATATCCAACAAAAGCGAGCTAAAGTTTTTTGCTCCTTAGTTTCCTCAAAAGCACATGTTGTATGCCTCCAAGAAACCCATTTCACAGATAAGGCGACCCCTAAATATTTTGGTTCAGCTTATCTCCAAGTTTTCACAGCCTCTACCAAAACGAAACACCGAGGGGTGCTAATAGCGTTTCATCATACTACACCATTTTCCCTTCTGACAGAGATCAAAGACCCAGAAGGTCACTATCTTATACTCACAGGATATACATCTGATTCTCTAATTGCAGTGGTATCCTACTATGCTCCTAACAAAACTCCATCCTCATTCCTCTCCCATTTATTACAGGTAATTGACACTCATAAAACGGGCACACTTTTAATCTGAGGAGATTCGAATCAAGTCCTTTATCCTTTTTTAGATAAATCCCCAACTCCTATTACATCTAGTTCTCAATCTCGTAAGTTCGAACAAATTCTTCAACAACACACTTTATTAGATTCTTGGTGTGAAATCAATCCTGCTAGGCGCCAATTTACTTTTTATTCTCATCCCCATAAATCATTTTCCTGTATTGATCACATTTTGATCTCAATAGGCATGACCCCTGAACTCCTTTCTTCATCTATTATCCCTTTTACATGGGCTGGCCACTGTGCTGTACTTTCACTTCTCTAATACCCAAAACACACGATTCTACATGGCATATTAATGACTCAATCCTATCTCATCCATCACACTCCTCTGATCTAAAATTAGCCATAAAAGATTACCTGGCCAATAATGAGACCCCTGATATATCCCCACTGACCCTATGGGAAGCTCATAAACCTGTTCTCTGTGGGGTTTGTATACGACAAGCCTCATTTCTTAAAAGAGAAAAACGACAACTAAAACAAAAGTTAGAAGCAGAATTTAATACATGCCACACAATCTTTAAATCCAATCCTACCCCTGTGACTAAATTACAGCTTGATTAAATTAGCAATTAACTCTCTTAAACCAAATAAACGTCCAGGCCCAGATGGCTTCTCTGCCCTATACTATAAGAAATTCTCTCATATCCTTGCTCCAATGTTAACAGACGCATTTAATTATCTCCTTAAACTATCAATACTTTCGCCCCAAAACATTAAAGTGGATGTAAATCCAATGTCATCCTTTCTAAACTACTGCCATAGGGGTTATCTATAAGGATATACATGCCTCCTGCATGTATCCTTACCTTTCAAATGTCTCCCCTCTGTCTGTTATTAGACCAGAAAAACTGCATATTCTGTGGGTGGGTCTGTTGTCTGGAGCTCGGTGGGTGGAGTCGTGATGTCAGTAGACTCCCCGCCCACCTCTACACTCCCCTTGTCAACATGCATTTTCTCTGTGTATTTCTAACACTGAACTTCTGCTGAACTTTTGCTATGATCTCTAACATCCAGTGAAAAGACAGGAAAGTAACCACATGACTTCAGCATGCCAAATCATGCTGAGGTGTGGAACAGCCAATCCTTGCAGAGCTGCTGAAGAAAGGAGTGGGGGAGGGAATTTAAAAATACTGCATGTCTCTTAGGCTAGTGCACGAGATGTAAATCGCCTGTCACTCACAGCAAAGGGGAGTATTTGACAAAGTTTTTCTCCGTTTGTCAAGAATTGTCTCACTGAACAATAAAAGAGGATTGCTCAGAGATGGATTAACTCTGTGTGGCAAGACTGGGCTCAAATGATAGCAAATCTTATAGTCTACAGTATGATATATTTTTTTTTTTTTTTTCGGGTTTACATCCACTTTAACGGCTATAATTTCAATGATCCCCAAACCTCAGTCAGACGATACATCTTGTTCTAACTATAGACCCATATAATTACTCAACCTTGACATTAAGTTACTAGCGAAAGTCTTAGCAACCCGCTTAAATAGTGTAATAGGTTCTTTAATAAATAAAGACCAGGTCGGCTTTATCCCACAGTGCCAAGCGGCAGATAATGTACGCAGGACTACTTTACTAATTCAAGCAGCTAAATCATGACAAATACCCCATCTGTCTCTTATCTTTAGATATCAAAAAAGCATTTGATACAGTTTTGTGGCATTACCTACATTTTATCTTGCAGCATTGGGGATTTGGTCCTCATTTTCTTAGCTGGGTCTCCTCATTATACAAAAATCCCAAAGCTTATGTTAAAAATGCTGGATATAAATCAAACCTATCTGACATCTGTAGGGGTATGCGTCAGGGATGTCGACTTTCCCCATTCTTATTTGCCCTACTTATTGAACCCCTTGCTTAATCAATCTGTACTGACCTCTCTATTAAAGGTCTAGATTTAGCTAGTCACCAACATAAACTTTGCCTATTTGCTGATGATATCTTAATCTTTATGTCATCCCCTCATATTTCTGCTCCTAATCTTATAAGTAAACTTGATCACTTTGCCCATGTATCTGGTCTAATTATTAACTCTCAAAAATCTATAGCCTTAAATATACACTACCGTTCAAAAGTTTGGGGTCACCCAAACAATTTTGTGTTTTCCATGAAAAGTCACACTTATTCACCACCATACGTTGTGAAATGAATAGAAAATAGAGTCAAGACATTGACAAGGTTAGAAATAATGATTTGTATTTGAAATAACATTGTTTTTACATCAAACTTTGCTTTCATCAAAGAATCCTCCTTTTGCAGCAATTACAGCATTGCACACCTTTGGCATTCTAGCTGTTAATTTATTGAGGTAAGCTGGAGAAATTGCACCCCACGCTTCTAGAAGCAGCTCCCACAAGTTGGAATGGTTGGATGGGCACTTCTGGCGTACCATACGGTCAAGCTGCTCCCACAACAGCTCAATGGGGTTCAGATCTGGTGACTGTGCTGGCCACTCCATTACCGATAGAATACCAGCTGCCTGCTTCTGCTGTAAATAGTTCTTGCACAATTTGGAGGTGTGTTTAGGGTCATTGTCCGGTTGTAGGATGAAATTGGCTCCAATCAAGCGCTGTCCACTGGGTATGGCATGGCGTTGCAAAATGGAGTGATAGCCTTCCTTAGCTTTTACCCTGTACAAAGCTCCCACCTTACCAGCACCAAAGCAACCCCAGACCATCACATTACCTCCACCATGCTTAACAGATGGCGTCAGGCATTCTTCCAGCATCTTTTCATTTGTTCTGCGTCTCACAAACGTTCTTCTTTGTGATCCAAACACCTCAAACTTGGATTCATCCGTCCACAACACTTTTTTCCAGTCTTCCTCTGTCCAATGTCTGTGTTCTTTTGCCCATCTTAATCTTTTTCTTTTATTGGCCAGTCTCAGATATGGCTTTTTCTTTGCCACTCTGCCCTGAAGCCCAAAATCCCGCAGCCGCCTCTTCACTGTAGATGTTGACACTGGTGTTTTGCGGGTACTATTTAATGAAGATGCCAGTTGGGGACCTGTGAGGCGTCTGTTTCTCAAACTAGAGACTCTAATGTGCTTATCTTCTTGCTTAGTTGTGCAACGCGGCCTCCCACTTCTTTTTCTACTCTGGTTAGAGCCTGTTTGTGCTGTCCTCTGAAGGGAGTAGTACACACCGTTGTAGGAAATCTTCAATTTCTTTGCAATTTCTCGCATGGAATAGCCTTCATTTCTAAGAACAAGAATAGACTGTCGAGTTTCAGATGAAAGTTCTCTTTTTCTGGCCATTTTGAGCGTTTAATTGACCCCACAAATGTGATGCTCCAGAAACTCAATCTGCTCACAGGAAGGTCAGTTTTGTAGCTTCTGGAAGGAGCTAGACTGTTTTTAGATGTGTGAACATGATTGCACAAGGGTTTGCTAATCATCAATTAGCCTTCTGAGCCAATGAGCAAACACATTGTACCATTAGAACACTGGAGTGATAGTTGCTGGAAATGGGCCTCTATACACCTATGTAGATATTGCACCAAAAACTAGACATTTGCAGTTAGAATAGTCATTTACCACATTAGCAATGTATAGAGTATATTTGTTTAAAGTTAGGACTAGTTTAAAGTTAGCTTCATTTAAAAGTACAGTGCTTTTCCTTCAAAAATAAGGACATTTCAATGTGACCCCAAACTTTTGAACGGTAGTGTATCTTTACTTCCTCATATTTTACAACAAGCGCAAACATTCCTCCCTTTCTCATGGTCCACTTCAAGCCTTCTTTACCTAGTAGGGGTGCAACGGATCGTTGCCGATCCGTGATCCGTACGGATCACCCTCCGCGGATCGGCACACCCGCGATCCGCGGAGCACTTTTCGGCCTCAGCCATAGGAAAGGCCGCGGCTTCGGCCTAGCTCCGGAGCGGCGGCCATCTTGGTACACCCGGAAGCGGCCGCTGTCTCGACAGGAAGTGACGTTTCGTCGCCGCCATCTTGCTACACTCCTGCACAGTACAATAATGATAGAGTGAGAAGGGGGCAAGCGGACATCTTGTTACACCCACCGGAGTTTTAGATTTAAAAGCCATTTTCAACACAAAACTGAGCTTATATGCACAAATACTGTATTTATGCATATAAGCTCGGTTTTGTGTTGAAAATAGCTTTTAAATCTAAAACTCCGGTGGGTGTAACAAGATTTGTGTTTTTTTTTTTTTTTGCCGATCCGAAAATGATCCGATCCGTGACTCTGATCCGAGGATCGATCCGATCCGTGAGATTTTTGATCCGTTGCACCCCTATTACCTAGGGATAACTTTCACATCCAATCTTTCTGACATTTTCACTGCCAATTAGCCTCCAATTTTGCGTCAAATATCTAATCTTCTAACAAAGGTCCTCTCTACCATTATCTTGGATAGGTAAAATTAACGTAATAAAGATGGCTATACTGCCCAAAATTTTTTATGTTTTTCGAGTTTTACCTATCCCTGTTCCAGCATACTTTCTCAAAATACTACAACATAAGGCATTCATTTTCGTTTGGGCTCCTTGAAACCCCACCTGACCAAACAGACTCTTTACCTTCCAAAGCCCAAAGGGGGACTAGGGTTTCCTAAATTTTACCACCTATTACCATGCAGCTCAATTAGCCCATATCCCTAAATATCACGCAAAATGTGAAATCCCGCTTTGGGTTGCACTGGAATCAATAGATTGCGACCCACTTTCAATAACTAACCTTGTATGGTCTAATTACTCCGACCGTAAAAAACTCAATAATCCTATAACTAAAATTACACTAGCCATTTGGGATAAATTTACATTAGTAAATGGACTACAATCTCCCCATATACCTCTTTTATCATTTCTTAAAAATCCACTTTTCTATCCTTCTAGGTCTTCCCCTAAATCTTTTAAAGCATGGACCTCCACTAATTTAACTCAACTCTGTGAACTTGCATCCTCTACTTCATTCAAAACTTTCCCTGACTTATGTGAAAGTCACAAACTTCCTAATTCAGAGCTCTTTCGATATCTTCAGATTTAAAAAAATGTTATGCCCTATATACAAGGCAGAATTAATTTAGATAAATTAACGTGCTTTGAAAATATATGTAAACGTGACCTACACATTAAAGGGACTTATTTCAACTCTTTATAGTCATCTTATTACTAAACCCAACTCAGACCCACCATCATATGTGACTAAGTGGGAGATGGATCTTGGGCTTTCGTTTAAAGCAGCCGATTGGGATAAGATTTGGATCACAACTAAGTCATCCTCACAAAACATAGCTGCCTTAGAGACAAATCATAAAGTACTCACACGGTGGTATTTGGTCCCTGTCAGAATTGCGAAATATGCTCCAAATTATTTCCCATCTTGTTTTCGTGGCTGTGGTCATCTTGGATCACATCTTCATACTTGGTGGGATTGCCCGGTACAAAAAAAATTCTGGAAAGATGTATTTCTTATGATTTCAACACTGTTTGAAATCCCTATCAATCCTGATCCTACAATAGCACTTTTAAACTTAAAACCGGCCACTCTCTCCTACCGCCAATTCGAACTCCTATTACAGATCACTACAGCCGCGAAACAAACAATTGCCAAAGCTTGGAAATCCCTGTCCTTAATAATTGCTGAAACTAAAAATAGAGTCAATCAAGCAATGATCCATGCCAAAACAGAGGCTATAACTCAAGATAAAATATCAAACTTTGAGAATATATGGAATCCCTGGGTGACGCACTTTCTGCCTTCTGATTTTGATGCTTCCCTACTAAGACCTTGGTAATCTTGATTTATACTTCCATTCATGGTATGTGTTTATTACCATGTACTACCCCAGGGAGTGGGACCCCTACTACCTCTCATTTCTTTCTTCCCTATCTATTTTTTCTCCTACCTAAGATTACTTTTTCTTTTATCCTCTTTCTTTCTTCTACATTTGTACATTATTCTATCATTCTACTTTCATACTTATTCTTTCTCTCCTCTTTCAATTTACTCTTTATATAGTTCTGGTAGCAGAACTTTTATTTCCTTGGTTATTATACCAATTGTACATAGTTCCATATGTATGTAGTATAAGATTTTAGATTCTATAATAAGTTATTTCTTTATTTTTATTAAAAAACTATACTCTTGATAATTAAAGTGGTGTTTCACCAAAAAAAAAAAAATTAGATGTCAGCAGCTGCAAATACTGCAGCTGCTGACTTTTAAAATAAGGACACTTACCTGTCCCGGGGTCCAGCGATGTCGGCACCCGAGACCGAGCCGTCCCTCGATCCTCGGGTGCTGCCGCCGCCATTCACACTGAGGGAATCAGGAAGCGAAGCGTTGCCGCTTCACTGCCCGGTTCCCTACTGCGCATGCGCGAGTCGCGCTGCGCGTCTTCACTGGTCCCCGTTGTGTTGTGGGAACTGTGTATTTCCCACAACACAACGGGGGTGGGCGGGGAGTCTGCGGCTAGCTGCGGCTAGCTGTACCCGGAAGTGGGTGCAGATACCTGTATTATACAGGTATCTGCACCCCCCTCCCCCCTGAAAGGTGCCAATTGTGACACCGGAGGGGGGGAGGAATCCGATGAGCGGAAGTTCCACTTTAGGGTGGAACTCCGCTTTAAGACCTTTTTTTTTTATCTGAGGTCATCTTACATTAACCTGCTCTAAGTTGGTTTTATCCTCTCTTATACAATGTATGACGCAATCTTTTGAGTAGTTAAATCCATGCTAAAATTGTTTTAGTTAAACTACTTTTAGTTTATGTTGGAACTACAAATCAATATTATTACCATATATGTGATCTTTCACAGAAGGTCCACCATATGTACTTATGTATACCAATTGTTAAAATTCAATAAACAAATTTGACAAGAAAAAAAAAAATATATAGACCCTTAATTTCTTTGTAAGTGGGCAAACTTACAAAATCTGAGGGATCAAATAATTGTTTTCCCCACTGTACAAATAAACGTTATAACATACAGGTATAATAAGTGGAGTCTCTAGCTCTAATAAAATTTGAAGATCCTCAATTGAGCAAGAGATGCTTGTTATCAAATCTATATTGTAGGAAAATAAGATCACAAATAAAAAGGCCACCTCCTACTTACACAAATCTTTGTGTGCTCTTTATATGACAAGCTCTGTGCACACACTTGGGAATTTTGCTCAAGAGGAAAAGAGAAGAAGGTGGAATTTCCTTGAGTGATGACCTCCCATTATAATGACAGCCTTTTTCATGAACATTTCAATGGGTCTTCAGGCACTATTTATGGCTTTAATAACACAGTGCTTTAGGAAAGGTATTTTTTAAGTGTCTGCTTCTTATAGCAAGATAAATATAATTTCACAGAAAGGGCACATATCCTTTCTGCTTTCTCTTCAAATAAAGTAGCTGCCCCTTGCATTGTGCAAATGAATATTTACCGCATCCAACAGCCTGTTGCCTGCAGCCATACATCTCATGGGGAAATCATCTCTGTGCTAAATGCACCTGCGCAACCGATTCCCATAGACATATATGGGGTCATCTCCCACCCCTTTTATCTTTGGGAGCTGACCCCACAGATGTCTATGGGGATCAACTGCACAGACACTGCCCGGCAAAAAACATTTCACCAGCTGATGTAAACACTGCAGCGGACCATGACATATAATTAAGTACACATCTGGAGCAGGCGAGGGTGGGCTACTTTAGGTCAGGGGGCACAGATAGGATAAGTGTGCTGGCCATGAACGTGCACTCATCCTTTAATCCATTCTTAGACTGGCTTATATGGGTTACTTCACATTACAGCATTTTTGCTTTTGTTAAATAAACCTGTAATGTCACAAGGACAAACGACATTAAAAATGTGATGATTAATCTTTCAATAATACAAATATACTATGCAGCTGTCAGTATAGATCCACATTTCCATAGCACAAGCAGTAAACTTACTTCAACAAGCTGTGCTTTATTCAGTCCAGGCCTTGCTTGTAGTTTGAAATGCCTCTTATATCTTCTTAATGTGTTTACTTGCAACTGGAAAAGGTCCACCTAGAACATTAAAAAGCTATATAAAATCAAGGTTGCTGCAAGGACTACATGATACCATCTGAACCTTTTTTTTCAGTTTCTCAAACGGCCTTCAAAACAAGTTTCCTACAAAATTGCTTTCCTCACCACAGACGTTCTTCACACAACAGGAGATAAGATGTTAGAGAAGCTATCTTGTAATTTATGCTTTATTTTATATGACTATAAAACAGTATTGGAAAATACAGGTCTAGGGATAGCAGACTGTTTTATATCATTTATCTGTTATGACTGATAAGCCATCGAGTACCTGTGAAATAATTTCTTAAAGGCCTTTGTACACATACGTGCCATAGGAGGGTGTTGAGGTCTTTCTACTGGGCCAGACAGTTTACAACACCAAGAAAATGTTCTTTCAGGTTATCACTCTGTCTGAAGCAGCAGGCATGTTTGATCTTACATTTATTACAAACATATCAATTGATGGAGGGTAATAAAGAGTGTGTAGGGCACCAATACTACAAGTGGTGTAGTTTTACTCCACTTTCACCTTTCAGTGTATTCAAAGCAGTGATTCTCAAACTGGGGGGTGCCGTGGCACTTTAGGATGAGGCACATGTATATGGAAGCCACATTGTCCACATTCCAGAGGCACCATCCTTCAGTGCCTCACAGTGTTCTGATAGGAAGTTGGTTTGTGACACGGCTTTGTCCACTGGAGAGTCACAGTAGGGAGAATCATAGGATAGACCAATGGTCTCTGCAGCTGTGTACTCCGCTGGCCATTTTGGGCGAGTCCACATATGGTTTCAACATGGTGCTTTTCACAGCGGCCACTGTCAGTCACCACTCTCAGCTCTGCTCTTCCAGCACTCACTGGAGCGTCAGGTTAGGGAGGGGGTGGGCACACCTGGCTTTGGCTCTCAGCCATATGTGAGCTGGTAATCAGGCAACGGGAAGAATCCAGACAATATTGTTGGGATCCTTGCAGAGCCTGCCACAGCCCTCCCCTGTCAGCTGATAGCGGGCAACAGCCCGTCAGCTGACTCTGGGTCACAGGAAACCAAAGTAAGTGTACTCCTGTGACCCACAAAAGAACTACAGGCAAAAAGCTTTGGACTTGAAAAAGTCCAAAGTACCTGAAATAAATAAGTAAAATAAATAAATAAAAAGAAGTTTGACAACCAATGATTTAAAAAATTTTACTAATTAGCAGTCAAGGCAACCATTTAGTCAACATTTTTGACGAGACATGGCTGATGGATGAATTTACACTTTGATTATCTAATTCAGCTTATCACTGACCACCAATGAAAAGGTGGCACGTTTTCACCAACTACAGGCACTACAGTTTTCACTGTCAAATATGACAGTTATTTATTCTTTTATTACAGTATATCCACAACTTATGAATCTCAATGATGCACCTTGAGCCTTTATAGTTTTAACTATAATTGGAAGGGGTCAGGAACCTAAAAATTATTTCAAGAAATCTGGGGCAAAAACAGTTGAGAATGGTTTCTCTACATTTAATAGGTAATATTTTTTTAAAATGGTGGTACCTAATCTACTTCAATAACAAATTAATTTTTAGTTCCTTGGTTTATCTTTGCTGTTAGAATCACCAAACAGTGGCTGCATTTTCCACATAACTGCTTCGACAAAAGTGTGCCAAAAATGATGCCCACATAGTGAAAATACACACCAGCAATTAAAGTGGTTGTAACATGTTACATCCAAATCCAGGGTGTAATATATAACATGTTACTAAACAAGCAGCCTCTCAAACGCCCCCCCCCCCCCAATCTTCTCCCCGTATCTACCGGCTGTCACAATTTATTTTTCTAAATGCACACCTGCAGGGCTCTGTCCACATCATTCATTCATTGCACCCGCGATCTGATTGTGGGTGCAATGCTTTACAGACTCTTAAAAATAATAATAATAAATGCATATATTGTCTTTTTAAACCTGCAAAAAAGGACGTGCATTTATTTTTTTCCAAAGGTGATCTCAGCCTTTAATGCTTTCTCTGCATTAAGGGAAAAAAACTCTGTGACGAGCCCCCCCCCCCCCCCCCCCAAATACTTATCTAAGCAGCACTGTACCTGAGAGTAATAGCGCTGCTTTCTCTTTCACTCCTCACAGGACATGGAGGCAGCAGTGGAAGCCATTGGCTCCTGTTGCTGTCAATCAAACGTTGTGAGGTGGAAGCAGGGGGGGAGCCTCGCTGTGTTTGTCAATAGATGCAGACAGCCTGGCTCTGGGTCGAGCCAGCATTAGTGCCCCTACAGAAAGCAGCAGAAGAGAGGAGGATTCAAGATCACCAGCAGGGGACCCCAGAAGAGGAGGTTCTGAGCTGCTTTGTGCAAAACCATTGCACAGAGTAGGTAAGTACAACATTTTTATTTAAAAAAAAAATAGAACTAGAACCTTTAAAATCACTTTAATAGATAGTGAGTTCAACCACAATACCAATCAGCCAACTGAAATAAACAAGTAATTATTAACTGTATCTAATTGTCTGTTGAGAGGGGATAGATCTTTGGTCAGGTTTTGATGTCTGTTTGTACCCCAATGGTAGAGGTAATGCCCATTTCCTGCCATAGTGACAGTGAACACATTGCTGTTAGCTGAATTTCTCTGAAGCATTTTCTTTATTTTGCTATGGAGAGCTACTAAGCAGCCCCCAGCAGAATACTTGAAATATGTTTTTGTTACCGCTGTATTCTCAGATATTTAATCAAAATAAAAAAAATACATAGAATTCATTTTTTGAGGGGTGGCTTGAGGGGGGGAGAGAACAGAAAGTTGGGCTCGAAACAATGCCCAGGCCTGCACGCAGGCAAGAAGTGGTAGAGCTAATAATGTCTTTTTTTCGCAGTGGGAGCAGAGAAATTTCAATTGGCAACATACTGACCATAAGAACAATAACTACACTTTAGATTTTATATGGCCAGCAACTTATAATAAATCACAAGACTACCCAATAAAAATAGGAATGCTCGACAAATATTTATTGCGGTTTGTGTAATATGTGCATTTAGCAAAGAAGGATATGTATAATTATTAAAGGGAGTACACATGGGAAGGACAATTTGCTAAGAGCTTGATTTACCAAAGTGTGATTTGCTTTGAAGAACTATAAAGTGAGCCTGGACCTGATTCACTAATGTGGAAAGGGAGCTAAAATAAGCCTGTATACACTGCACACATCCAGTCATGGGAAGAGGATATAGATTTCAAGTCCACAGAATCACTTTAATCTGAATAAATGAGGCCGCAGAAGGGCATTAAACTAACTGCCCAGCAGCCAGCCCTAATTAGTACGCAGAGTGGCCTAGTTAAAACACCTTAGTAAAACAGATTATATGTGGAAGCAATGCAGCACATCAATCTACCTCTGCAAAGTGTGGTGAAATAAGTAACCCTACATAGGATACAAATGTTGTAAATTGTTGTATTGAGTCGATGAATTTGAAGAACATATACCGATGTCCATTCAGTGATGTGCTGGTGATATATGGACCTCTGTGTGAATGAGAACAGCACCATTTGCCCCATTGTTCCAGAACATACTGTATGGCGTGCAAACTAGAAAAAAATATTATTTGCTGTATAGGCACTTAAGGTGGCCATAGAGGACTTGTTTTCTTTCGATCAGCCAGCAGGCATCCACACAAGCGAGGTGGATAGAGGAATCCTCCCCACTGGGACATTGTATTCTGAAAGTGAGGCTCTTCATGCAGGAGGCTGCAGCCATTAATTAAGAAACGTTTTCCAATATTCCCATTCGACAGAAGTCAACTAACGACGGACTCCTGTCTAACAGGGATGGACATAGATGGATCGAAACTCAGTCCCTGCTGAACAGACCATGGCCAGCTTTAGGCTAGGTTCATATTCCTGGAATGCTGCATTGCAGGAACTGCACATGTTCCCGCAATGCACAAAAAATATGCGCTGTGTTTGCAACTGTGCCATTAATCAACTGTTGCAACTTTGCGTGCAACTGTGTCATTAATTCTTAATGGCACCAAAAAAAAGGGGGGTTTATGCACCTCTCGTGTGATTTTCCCAGTAGGGCAGCCTATTGAAATTAATAGGCTGCCCTAAATGTGACGCATTAAGTGCCGGTTCACACTGCTGCGCTGCGAATTTGTTCCGTTTTTTTGTCCTGTGTGAGGTGCGATTTTACCGCGAATTTACTGCAATTTTACCGCGAATTTCAGGAGTTGGTCATAGCTGCGATTGATGTTCTAGCCAATAGAATCATAATGGAAAAAGAAAAAAGGTGTTAACTTCCTGTGTATTTCCTGGTTTTTGTGGAGAGTAGTGTGGTGGAATTCGCACATATCTGAACCAACAATGCGATTCCAGAACGATTTACATTGATGTCTATGGAGGCTAAATTTGCAACGCAATGCAGTAAACTCGCACAAGACCCTTTTTTTTATCGCATCGCATTCGTAGGGGAATCGCAACGCATGTATGTGAACGACGGTCATTGAAAACAATGACTTTATGGATGACATGCGAATTTAGAATGTTTTTGACGCATCACATTCGTTATGAACTCGCATCAGTGTTAACCCGGCACTAAAACACGCAAAGACATATGCGCACCATCTTACCTGCTTCGGTTTATACGTAGCCTAAAGATTATACATGTGCCATTTGCTGGTGAAAAATCGTCTTAGACTTATAACAGACTATCACTCAAAAAGTGGTTAAATTCCCCCCTCCACTGCCTAATGCATCTGAAGTGTCATTTTTGGGAGGGGAGCAGATACCTTTTCTTGACAGGTACCCACTTCCTCAATTCTTGTCTAGGTGAGAATGATGTCTGCTTGGGCCATCGGTAAAATGACAACACTGTACTAGATGGGCTGCTAAGTCTTTGTTTCTTAAAAGTCAGCAGCTGCAGAAAGATTGAAATTTTTTTCAAAATATGCAACCTCAGTTTGCCCAAGATTGTGTCTTCATGGCTACAGAGGTTGCCAGGAGGACAACAGGAAACATCCTTGACACATCCTCAGAGAAAACAGAAACTATTAGGCTTCATGTACACGGGACGTTTTTACAACCTCTCCTGAATGATTTAACTTGACAGATAATAACCCACGTTTAAAATGCCCGTTTTGCCACGTTAAGAAGCGTTTAAAAAAAATGTATATCATAAAATATAATATCGATCTATCGATCGATCTATCTATATAAATAAATTTTCCCCCCAAAATAGCCAGAAATGAAAACCGCCTGTAAACAAAACATGGCTACACGTGGCTACATTTTATCGCTTGAAATGCCTCTAAACTCAGCTTCTGAACCCATTTTTTTTCTGCGTTCCAAAAAAAGCCTCTAAGCTCAACTGCCTAGAAACCACTATAAACGACTGTGTGTACATGTACTGATAAGATAACAGAGGAGAGTTCAGGAGCAGTTAAAAAAAATGCCCAACTGCTCCTAAACGTTCGTTTGGCACCAGCAGCAGTGTACATGAGGCCTTAGTCAAAGAAATCTACCATCACTAAACACTATTGCCCCAACACTGGGTGGCCAAGGAAGTCTTTGCACTCTGATGCTTCCAATCAGTCAAAATGCATCTTGTGTATGTTCTGGTAAGATTTGTCAGTTATTTCACACACACAAAAAATCCCCAAGTAACCTAGTGTTTAGAAACAAGAGAGATTAAAGGAGACATACTGAGAGAAATATAGAGGCTGCTATTGCAGACCTTATTCTGAAAATGATCGTTGCCTGGCTGCCTTTGGCCTCAATGATTTCTCAATCAATGTTAGTAGTAAATCCCCAAAAGATCTACATTTCTGTTCCTGGTCTATTACTCAAAGTACTTTTCTCAGTATAGGTTTCCTTTAAACACTAAGCAAATAGTGGTTATTGTTCAAGCCAGGAGGAAGCGAATCATTTTGCACAGTTCCTTTTGTAAGACTGATTCAATGTTCATGTGACAGAATGGTTCCTATTTCCTCCACTAACCTATGAAAAAAGAACTCCAGCGAAAAAAACAAAAACGAAAAAAGACTTCAAAAAAGACATTTACTGGAGTCTGTCTCCATTGGGGAAACTTGCTTTCACTTTCTGTCCCAGTGACTACACAGGAAAGAAAGTAAATCAGCTGTGGGAAGGGTCACAGACTTTATCCAAAAAATAAAAAATGTCTAGAGATGAGCTATAAGGTGTCCACAGAAATTAGATGATTGTTGCCCAACTTCACCAGTTATAGTAATAGAAAATAAAATTCTTTGCTATGGCGCAGTTTTATCTCAGAATTTTTGGTGCGATGAGGTTTTAAAAAAATCCTGCTTTCTGCATTTTTTTTAGAAGTCTGACCGCAGCTCTATTATAGCCAATGTGTACATGTACATGGTAGCATTCTAGAGCTGAACAGAAGGATGTAAAAGGAAAAAAATAATATCAAATGGAGAAGAGCATATTTTTCCGCGTAAATCCATTCTAGTTATGAAAAAAAGACCTTTTACTTGGAAATGCTGTATACACGTGAAGGAGAGTACGTCATGTGCCATTACATGTGTTTTTTTGCACTTGATTTTTCTGACAGCAAGATTCAGCATATTAATGAGTAAATTATTAGTACCTGTGCACAGAGACTTTTGTAAACGCTTTGTTGCTTCCCATCGCATGTCACAGCTCTCTAGCAACCCCTAGATAACAGCTGTGAAAACTTTCTGTAAAAATCCACTTTACCCATTTTCAACATCCCATCCCTTTTTTATACATTGGCTGGAATTATTGTTTCTATTAGCCATCAGAAAAGAAAATAATTTTTCCAGCCAATCTGGAAAGAAGGGATGATGTCACTGTACACAGTAAAACTGTTAGACCCCATTCACACAGGGGCAACACGACTTGCAGGTCGCCTCACCGAGGCGACCTGCACACGACTGCCCGGGCGACTTGCAAAACGACTTCTGTATAGAAGTCTATGCAAGTCGCCCCAAGTCGCCCCCGAAGTCGTACAGGAACCTTTTTCTAAGTCGGAGCGACTTACGTCGCTCCCCTTAGAACGGTTCCATAGCACAGAACGGGAGGCGACTTGTCAGGTGACTAGGTCGCCTGACAAGTCGTCCCTGTGTGAACGGGGTCTTAGGCTCCATGCACACTGGACTTTAAAATAACGTTATAAAAACGACAGTAGCTTTGAAGCTAGTCTTTCAACGTTTAACGTTTTTGCAATATCGTTTATTATCGGTCTTTAGCGTTTTTCCGCGTTAGCGTTTTTTTTTTTATTAATTTTTTTTTTTTCTCAATGGATCAAAAATGTTAAAAAACGCTGGTGAGCCATGTTTTTGAGCATTTATCAACGTTTATCAGCGTTTATGAGAGTTTGGCGTTTTTTGTGTTTAGAAAAACGGATCCTGAACACGATTTTAAGGCGTTCAGAAAACAGCCCATAAACTCCACTGCTGATAAACATCCAAAGACATCCATGTGTGCATGGACACATAGGATAACAGAGGGGAGTTTATTGGCTGTTAAAAAAAAACGGCCAAACTCCCAAAAACAGCCATTTATGAGCTTCAGTGTGCATGGAGCCTAAACCTTGAATAAACCTTAAGGTCTCATTCTCATGGGTGCAGAGGGTCATACAACGTGAAAAGGGTATGTGTTTGTGCGTCTGGAAGGTGCCTGGGAATGACAGTGTTTGCATACAGCCACCCATTTAAATCACTAACTTGCTGCCGCTGTACATGTGTAAGAGCACATCCGAGAGTTTGCATGCGTAAAAAGAAGCATGAGTAGCGCTGGCCCCAAAATGCCTCCCAGCCGCATAAATACATGCTGTACAGTACAGGGACTAGGATTTTTGCTGTATACCTGGCAAGGACTGAGGTGTACAGCTGTCTGCACCCATGTTAACCACTTGCTTACTGGGCACTTAAACCCCCCTCCTGTCCAAACCAATTTTCAGCTTTCAGCGCTGATGCACTTTGAATGACAATTGCACGGTCATACAACACTGTACCCAAATGACATTTTTATCATTTTTTTCCTACAAATAGAGATTTCTTTTGGTGGTATTTGATCACCTCTGCGGTTTTCATTTTTTTGTTAAAAAAAATGTAAAAGACCAAATGTAAAAAAAAATTTTTTATATTTTTTTATATTTTGTTATAAAATTTTGCAAACAGGTAATTTTTCTCCTTCATTGATGTACACTGATGAGGCAGCACTGATGGGCACTGATAGGTGGCAATAATAGGCACTGATTACCACTGGTTGGTTACACTGATAGGCAGCACTGCTAGGTGTCAATGATTGGCACCACTGGTGGGCATTGATGGTGGCACTTGTGGGCATTGATAGGTGGCACTCATGGGCATTGATAGATGGCACCGTTGGGCACTGGCAGGTGGCACTGGTGGGCACAGATGAGGCAGACTTGCCTCTTCCTCTTCGTGACCGATGTCCCTTGCACATAAGCCGGTGATCGGCTTCTTTTTCTCCTCACGCTGTCAGCGTGAGGAGAAAAAAAAAAACGATTACTGAGATTTTGTTTACATCATGTGATCAGCTGTCATTGGCTGACAGTTGATCACGTAGTAAGGGGCCGGGATCTGTGATCACCCGAGTCTCAGTGACACGGTGATCACAGCGGCCTGCAGGGTATGCGCAGGGAGCGTGCACAGGGTAGGCTGTCATATGACGGCCTCCCGGAAATTCAGGTCCGCGCTGTGGCCGTCATTCGGCTATAGCGTGGATGCCACGTGGTTAATGAGGCCAAAAATTCTGATTTTTAGAGTTTTCACAGCAGGTATGTAGTTATTACATCTTTATTACATTACATCTTTATTGCTCCCTATCTATGTAAGATAGGGAGCAATAAAGAGCTTACAACTGACTCAATGAACAAGCACTGTTAGATGGGATAGCAAGAGTGACATTACTTTACTTAAAAGTAGAATGGCTAAACTTTTTTTCCTCTTCATTTTGAATAGTGTAAGAGAGGGTTGGCCATCCATTTCCCATTGGGGGGGGGGATTTCCCTTCACTGCCTGTCCCACAGCCAAAACAGGAAGAGAGATCAAATCCCTCCAAGAAGATGTAATGCCTGGTTGTCACTGGGGTCACCCAAACTAGTGCTCCCATGGGATAACTTCCCCTCTATTACGGTTCTGGGGACAAACCAAAATTTGGGAATTTCTTTTACTTTCATTTTGATAATCATGGTAAACATGACAAATAGAGAGGGGGGATCTCCCGAACGGGGGGAACAGACGTCAATAAAAACCAGACAGGTGTTCTAATCCCTCTCCACCAAATCTAAAACAAAAAATGCCTTTAGTTACACTTTAAAAGGCAAAAGAGTACCCTTTCAAATGCCCCAATAAACTGTCCTTTAAAGGCTTGCTACAAATACAGGATTATAAAGGAATAAATACACAGTTTGGTCACAATAGTACACAGATGACTGTACACTTCAGATAAAAACATAAATTTGAAAAGTATACCTCCGGAGTATCAGTGTCATGGACAGGGGAGTCCCCTTCATCATCATCACTACCCTTCCGTTTCCGTCTGTTCCTTACACTCTGAATTAAGTTCTTGTGGAAGTCACAAATATAAAGATGCCTTGCCTAAAACAGATAAAGCGTATGCTGTATAAGTAACATAAACTTAGAAGTAGGCTATTACAAGTGGATCCCTACTCCTGGGATATCGGTGTCCTTTCATGAAAAGACAAACTTGCCCTTTAAATGCTTGTCAAGTCTAGGGGTACAGGAGTAAGTTACAATAATTCATGTATTCCTTGCTCCAGCGGGCTTCCTCTATTCTGCATGCTATGCAGCCTGCCCACAACACGGAACCGAGGACAGAAAAGGTGAGATTCGGAATCCCACTAGAGCAAGGCACAAGGTAATTATTACAGATTATTCCTCTTCCCTTAAAGTGTTTGCAAAGTCTAAAGGCTTTTTTTTACCTTAATGTATTCTCTTCATTAAACCCATATCATTAAAAAGGTTCAATAAATGCTGTATTACATGATGTTCATACTCATTCAGTCACTAAGGGATTTGTTTTCTGCGATCTGCAAAAAACCTGGTAGATCCTGCTGTTCTCTATCTCCCCCTTCTGTCCATGTTCCCAATTCAGCTAGGGATTTTGCAGCTGTGGTGGCAGCTCTGCACATGCTCAGTTTTCAGTGAGTTTCTATGCTGAGCATTTCCTCCCCATTACATCTGAGCAGCCTTATGTGACTATAGAGTCACACATGTTGGCGTATACACAGTGGTAAATGACAGCCCCCTACCTCCCTCCTCCTCCATGCCCACTAACCAGCTAAAAACAATGAGGGCAGGATATTACATCTTGATTGATGGAGGCTTCACCTTCCTGTTATTTTAAAACACAGGCTGGAGGGGTGTGAGACAGCCTGTGACTGGCAGAAATCCACCCATACCATGTTATTGCCAAAAAAATAATAAAGATTTAATTTCAAAGATATTGGCTCATGCTGCTGTCAATCAAATCCTGTGAGGAGGGAGCAGGGGTGGGGCCGAGATGCACTGTGTGTGTCTATAGATGCATACAGCCTGGCTCGGGATCAAGCCAGCACAATCGCCCCCATAGCAAGCGGCTTGCTATGGGATCACTCGGAAGGGAGGAGGAGCCTAGACTGCCGGTAGAGGACCCCAGAAGAGGAGGTTCGGGACCGCTCTGTGCAATACAAATGCACAGACCAGGTAAGTATAAGAGGTTTGTTATGTCAATAAAAAAATATTACCTTTACAATGACTTTAAGCTGCCCATACACTCACACTTGTATACTCTCTGAAAAGTGATCTGTGGTGGATTGCTTTTCTAAGTGTGGCTAGGCAGCCACTATCAGGCGTTCAGGAAGTGCTCCTGCCTCGGTTTTCAAATGGGACTAATGTGCCACAATTAAGAACCAAGTGTTTGGCTCACAGTTGCAACACGGCCCTTTTGAGACGGAAAGGTGAGCTTGACAGGCAGCGTTGTCTGTCAAAATGACATACAGTGTAAGACGTGCTGCAGCCTGACACGAAGCATCACAGGAACGGCATGTGAACGCCCCCCTCTGGCTGTATTATAGGCTTTAGGTGGGCAGTCAACGCGACCCAACTGCCCAATTTTACTTCCCCCTGACCGGCCATGTGGAAAAAGCCTTAGACTTCCTATGTTCATACTGTAAACAGCTAAACAATATAGATTGACCAATCGGATTGGATGCAGTTGCTGTTCTGCCGAAAATTTTCCAGCAGGCTCGACTGACTTTTGTTGAATGGAGTGATGCCTGCAGGGCCACTTATTGAGGAAATTATTTCCAATTTATTAAGAACCCCACTAAATTTGCTTAGGCTTCTTTCACACTGGAGCTGTTATAGCGGCGCTTTTAACCCCCGCTAGTGGCCGAATAAAGGGTTAAAATCGCCGCTGCCAAAGCACTTTGCAGGTGCTTCGGCAGCGGTGCCCATTGCTTTCAATGGTGGGGCGGTGGAGGAATGGTGTATACACTGCTCCTGCACAGCCCAAAGGATGCTGCTTACAGGACTTTTTCTAGCGTCCTGCAAGCACACCACCCCAGTGTGAAAGCACTCGGGCTCTCACACTGGGGCTGCAGGGGAGGCGTTTTTCTGGTGCCATTTTTAGCCTCAAAGTGCCTGAAAAACGCCCAAGTGTGAAAGGGGTCTTAGTGTATTGCCAGCTTCAGACATTAAAGTCCTTCTAAATTGAGAATTAAAAAAAAAAAATGTGCCAGTAAGCAGTATCACCGCCCCCAAATACTTACCTCACTCACAGGACAGAGAAGAGCGATTGGCTCCTGCTGCTTTCAATCAAATCCTGTGAGTAGAGGGTGGAGCCAAGCCTGCACGTCTGCCCCATAGCAAGAAGCTTACTATTATGGCAGACAAAGAAGAGGTGGAGCCAGGAATGCTAACAGGGGACCCCAGAAGAGAAGGTTCAGGGCCGCATTGTACAATTCCACTGCAACGATCAGGTAAGTATATCATGTTTATTATTTTAGATAAAAAAAAAATAATACCTTTACAACCGTTTTAACAATGATTTGACCCTTGCTGTGTGGGCGATTTAACCTCCCTGGCGGTATGATTCTTTCTGATTTTAGGTGCTGAAAGCGGTACAATTATTTTTCATGGAAATTTGGCGTTTTATATTGTAGGTCTGTAATTATTAACAATAACACACTTAAATCTGTCCAAACAAGAGTCTAGTAGATATCCCGGGTATGATAAAGTTTGAAACACAAAAACATAAATTATAATATAATAAAAAAAAAATAATAATTAAAAAAAATAAAAATAAATAGTAATAAAATAAATTTTCCCCACGATTCACTATCGCTCAATTCTGCAAGTGTTCCAATTTACTATCGCTGTTTTCTAGCTGGTCTAAAGCCATTTTTGACGTAAAGGGACACTTTTTGGTTGCTATGGACAATCTCCAGTTTCCAGGCAGAAAGAACAGTATATGCAATATAAAACTGCATGCAGGGCATGGGCCAGAGCACTGGGGACAAATGGGATGTGAAATGATTTCATACAGTACTGTAATCTGTAAGATTACAGTACTGTATGTGTTATGCTTTTGACATTTTTTTGAATTTGCCGCCAGGCTCCGCCCCCGTGCGTCACGACGCTCGCAGGGAACGGAGCCTGGCACAGAGAGGCTTCGGAGAAGGACACAGCCCTCGGACACTGCGGGGGACATCGCAGGATCCCGGGGACAAGGTAAGTAACGCCGCCCCAGGATCCTGCAATGCGATCCCGAGTGTGGCTCGGGGTTACCGCTAATGGTGCTGAATTTTAACCCCGAGCCACACTCGGGAAAACCGCCAGGGAGGCTACACTTTAATGCTGGTGACAGTTTGCACCAGGTCTCTTTCTTTTATTTGTGCCTATAGTTACATATCAAATAATGTCACTTTTTCAAATATTTTTTTACTTTATACTAGAGCTGCACAATTCTGGCACATTATACCAAAAAATTGGGCTAACTTTACTGTTTAGTTTTTTTATTAAATTCATTAAAGTATGCTTTTTTGCAATAAAATTGCATTTGAAAGACCACTGCGCAAATACAGTGTGACATAAAATATTGCAACAATAGCCATATTATTCTCTAGGGTCTCTGCTAATTAATATATATATATATATATATATATATATATATATATATATATATATATATATATATATATACACACACACATACATATACATATAGTTTGGGGGTTCTAAGTAATTTTCTAGCAAAAATACTGATTGTAACTTGTAACCAACAAAAAGGTTTAAGGTTTAAGGTCAGAAAAAGGTTTAGTCTTTAAGTGGTTAAACTTCCCTCATTTACAGACCGAAGTTCATTCATTCGATCTAAAAGGACTTAGACCCCATAAACAATTAGAGTCTCTCTAGATTTTTGTCTTCAGATTTGCCAAACCCATATAATGAGGTCAAACCTTAAAGCGGTTGTATACCCGCAAATTTTTTTTTTTTTTTTAACCCTGTAAAGCAAAAGGCATAATGAGCTAGTATGCACCACATACTAGCTCATTATGAAATACTTACCTAAGAACGAGGCGTCGGTATCTTACCTGGTCCACGCCGAGGGAGCTGTCATGTTGCCTCGGCGTGTCTTCCGGGTATCGCGGTTGCAGGGCTGTGAGTGGCTGAAACCGCGATGTCGTCACTCCCGCGCATGCGCGCGGGAGATTTCTTACTCGGCAAGGTCCGGCAGTTGCCGGCCTTCAGCCGAGAATCCCCTGTGCGCATACGCCGCTGCAGTCAGCGGCTCATAGCAAGGGGAATATCTCCCAAACCGTCAAGGTTTAGGAGATATTTTTTTTACCTACAGGTAAGCCTTATTATAGGCTTACCTGTAGGTAAAAGTAAAAAAAAAGACTATACAACCGCTTTAAGACCCCTTTCACACTGGGGCGGTTTGCAGGCGGTATTGCGCTAAAAATACCGCCTGCAAACCGCCCCTAAACAGCCTCCGCTGTTTGTTCAGTGTGAAAGCCCGAGGGCTTTCACACTGAAGCGGTGCGCTGACAGGACGGTGAAAAAAGTCCTGCAAACCGCTTCTTTGGAGCGGGGAAGGAGCGGTGTATTTACCGCTCCTTCCCCGCTCCTGCCCATTGAAATCAATGGGACAGCGCGGCTATACCGCGGCAATACCGCGGCTATAGCCGCGCTGTACGAGGGATTTTAACCCTTTTTCGGCCGCCAGCGGGGGGTAAAACCGCACCGCTAGCGGCCGAATACAGCTGCAAGAACGACGGTACAGCAGCGCTAAAAATAGCGCTGTTGTACCGCCAATGCCCCCACCGCCCCAGTGTGAAAGGGGCCAAAGAGTTTCAGTTTGTATGCAATCAGGCAGGCCCTTTGCACTACATGGTTTTGGTAAATCTGAAGACAAAAATCTGCAGAAAATCTAATAGTGTGTATGGGGCTTAAGGCTCGGTTTCCACTAGTGCGACTTGTCATGCGACTTGGGAATGCAAAGTCACATGACAAGTCGTACCCCATGATTTCAAATGAGTACCGTTCATATCTGCGTCTTCAAGTCGCGGCAACTTCAAAGAAATCCCTGCACTACTTTGGTTCCACTTTGATGCGACTTGAGTTCCATAGACCTCAAGAATACACAGGCATTGTTTCACATCAAATTTGCGGCAAAAAAAAAAAAATTTGCAGCAAAATCACATGACTTTTAGGTCGCAATAGTGGAAACCTTGCCCAAGTGTTACAATGTAGCTCTCTATCTCTGTCTAATGGCCCGTACACACGATCCGAATATCATACAACAGATCGTACGACCTTTTTCGCTTAATAGTCGCAAGTAGAAAATGAATAGGTAAATAAAGTCACGAAAATTCTCGTACGACAGAGAAAAAAAAAAATCAGTTGTGTCATATGTTGTAATGTATTTGTATTGTATTTTTGGACGACAACTATACTGACTAAACGAAAATCGTACGATCTGGAATCGTACGAGGAACATTTTCGTGCATATCCGATCGAATAATAAATCGGATGAACTGTCGTGATGGGCTTTCGAAAGTAGTGTACACACGATCCGACAAAAATCATACGATTCTTCCTCGGACGACAGTTTTCGTACAAAATTTGGATCGTGTGTACGGGGCATAAGCGATGCCATCATAAAATTGGATTTTATTTTTTTTTTGTGAGCAGAGAACTTTGCACAGAATCTGGAAAATTATTGGTTAAGATTACGAGGGGGGGGGGGGGGGGGGGTATCGTGATCGGATTCTTTAATAATTAATCGCGCAGCTCTACTTTATACTGATTTATACGGCATGTACAGGCCTATATTTCATTAAAGTGTAAGAGAGATGGAGTGTAATAACAAAAGATTGCCACCTTTTCTAGGGAAAAACACCGGCTTTGTGATCTCTTTCCAAATAATAATCATATTGCCAACTAGTGTGATGTCTACCAGCCCGGTGACAACCCCAGTAATAATAACCCCAGGCACTAATCATCAAACAACTTCCAGGCTGTACTGCCTACACTGCTGAGATCTACATCTGATAGCTTGTACTGGAGACTTTCTCAGCTACTGCTAAATGAACCTTCTGCCAGGTGCTGGGGGAATTCTTCCCTGTCATAATACATCAGAAAAGTGCATTTAATGTTTAGCAAATACTAAACCATATGTAAAATAATTTAAAAATATTTGGAAATAAAAACATCAGTGGAAAACATTTGAGAAAATGCAGAAACATTGCATATCACCATCTAATGAACTGTTAGAAAAATGTATCCCTATATGTTTTTTTTTATTATTTATTTATTTTTTATTTGTTTTGCATTACTAGTATATTTGTATCCTAAAAAGAAACATGTATCAAAGCCATCCTGGTCTTCAGGACTATTTGGATACACAACGTGTGTGCATATGCATACTGTACATAATAAAAACACACTAGCTGGACATGTGATCAAAAAAAAAAAAGAAAAACCTAATGCGCAAACCAAAAAATAAATCAAGGAGTGGCAGCTAACATTGAAAAAGTGTCCCCACATAAAGAGTATATAAATGGTAATAATGTGGCGCTAACTCAAGTAAAGTGCTAAAGTGAACAGAATATATTCATTCAATAGTCAATGAAGTCCATAATTAAGTCCAAACGGTGAATTAACAATCCAAAATTCATAAAATGTGCAAAACAAGCATGTGCAAATGAAGTATATTTTTTTAACCTTAAATTCAAAAGAAGGTGCTTGCGTAATCCAAAATATAAAATTTTATTGATAGTTGATGTGAAAAAGTCCAGTGCAGAAACAAACAATTCTTAAAAAGTTTAGTCACGCTTGCTTCCACCATCCGCAATCCACCAATAGTGTGCCGCAGCCTCTCACCTCAAATGAAGCCCCCCCCGCGGGTCTTGTAGCACTTCTGATAGTAATTGGCGATTTCAACTCCAGCACCAGACCAGGCAAAGATAAAGCAGTGGTTGGGGATATAAATAAACAGTGGTCTCCCACTGTGCACAATACATCCTCGTTAATCTCCTCCACTCTCCTCCATTCAAGACTCATAAGATAAAGGAGATCTCCATAGTGCAGTAAATCCATATATAAAAATGTATTCAAAGCAGCAAACTTACATATCAAATTGGAACATTCAACGTCGATAAAATCAAGGACTTCCGGTCTAGGCCACGACCGGAAGTGGCGTCACCCGGCTCCTCCCGACACGTTGAGTCACTAATCACGTGACTTTAGCAAGCCCTTGATAAAGTCACGTGATTCGTGGCGCAACATGTTGGGAAGAGCCGAGTGACGCCACTTCGTGTATTGTGCACAGTGGGAGAACACTGTTTATTTATATCCCCAACCACTGCTTTATCCTTGCCTGGTCTGGTGTGTTAAAGAGAAAAGTGGAGTTGAAGTCGCCAATAAGGATCATTACTACCAGAAGCCCTACTAGACCCGCCGGGGTCCTCATTTGAGGTGAGAGGCTGGGGCACACTATTGGTGAATTGCGGATGGTGGAAGCAAGCGTGACTACATGTTTTAAGAATTGAGGTTTGTTTCTGCACTGGACTTTTTCACATCTACTATCAATTACATTTTTATATTTTGGATTACACAAGCGCCTTCTTTGCCTTTAGGATTAAAGAAACATACTTCATTTGCACATGCTTATTTTGCACATCTTATGAATTTTGGAGTGTCAATTCACTGTTTGGACTTAAATATGGACTTCTTTGAGTATTGAATATATTCTATTGACTTTAGCACTTTACTTGAGTTAGCGCTACATTATTACTATTTACACAATAGCTGGACAATTGCATTCCAGAAGCCTAAGGAATAGAGTGTAAACTGATAAAACAATGAAAATCCCATCTGGAGAATGGGTAAACTGTGTGTGATCACTAAATAATCCAGGCTTGGCAGACCAGACAAAACAACTTCCCTTTCTCATGCTCCACATGCAATTTCCTTCTAACTGAGCAGAAACCTCAGTGCCAATACTGGTGTACAAGCCATATACAGAGAGGACAACCCAGTCCTTGTACTGGTGTACGAGCCATATACAGAGAGGACAACCCAGTCCTTGTACTGGTGTACGAGCCATATACAGAGAGGAAAAACCAGTCCTTGTACTGGTGTACGAGCCATATACAGAGAGGAAAACCCAGTCCTTGTACTGGTGTACGAGCCATATACAGAGAGGAAAACCCAGTCCTTGTACTGGTGTACGAGCCATATACAGAGAGGAAAACCCAGTCCTTGTACTGGTGTACGAGCCATATACAGAGAGGAAAACCCAGTCCTTGTACTGGTGTACAAGCCATATACAGAAAGGACAACCAGTCCTTGTACTGGTGTACAAGCCATATACAGAGAGGACAACCAGTCCTTGTACTGGTGTACGAGCCATATACAGAGAGGAAAACCCAGTCCTTGTACTGGTGTCCGAGCCATATACAGAGAGGACAACCCAGTCCTTGTACTGGTGTACGAGCCATATACAGAGGGGACAACCCAGTTCTTGTACTGGATGAGGAGCCATGTACACAGAGGAGAACCTTGGGCTTGTACTGGTGATGGATCCATGTACACAGAGGACAACCCAGTTGTTATACAAGTAGAGGAGTAATGTATAAAGAGGGCACCCCAGTCCTTATATTGGTGTATAAGCCACGTACACAGAGGACACTCCAGCCCTTGTACTGGTAGAAGAGCTGTGTACAAAAAGGGACACCCCATTTCCTGTACTGGTTGATGAGCTGTGTACACAGAAGACCCCCCCCCCCCCAAAAAAAAAGGTGCTTTTATCACCAGCACACCATGGGTTTTCAGAATAGTGTCCATAAGTTTATTAAAGTGATCAAACCACATAGTAAATTGTGATGATTCGGGGAGCACCCAGGACCCCTTCAGCAGGCATTTGGATGCTATTCTGAAGATCCATGGTGTGCTGGTAACATATGCTTTGACTCATGCTGTTGATACCGATTTCCAGCTGACAGTTGCTACAGCACACACTTGCTGCAAGCCATCTCCAAGAGCGTTTGCAAATGGAATATTTTACTTGATTATACACAGAGGACACCCAAGTCCCTGTAGTGGTGGAGAACTCGTGTACACATAGGACACCACAGTCCTTGTACTGGTGGTTGAGCTGTGTACACAGAGGACACTCAAGTCCCTGTACTTGTGGAGGATCCATGCACCTTGGGGGAACCGCAGTCTTTATATTGGTGTATAAGCCATGTGCACAGAGGACACCTCAGTCCTTGTACTGGTGGATAAGCCTTGTATACAGAAGAAATCCCAGTACTGGTGGAGGCACTATGTACACAGAGGACACCCCAATACATGTAATTTCTCATGCTACACATTCAACTTCCTCCAGACTGAGCAGAAAACACAGTCCTGGTGTGCACAGAGGACAACCCAGTCTCAGTACTGGTGGAGGAGCAGAAATCAGTCCCTTTACTGGTGGAAGAGCTGTGTACACAGAGTTACCGCATATATTGCCAGCACACCATGGGGTTTATTTACTAAAGGCAAAAAGACTGTGCACTTTGGAAAGTGCAGTTGCATACTGCAAGAGTAGTTGCTCCAGAGCTTAGTAAATGAGCAGAAGCTCTGCTGACTTTCATCAACCAATCATGCACAGGCAAAAATGCAGTTTTTTTATTTTCCTTGTATGTGATTGGGTATTCTTTGCAAAGTGAAGCTTTACCTCATTTACTAAGCTCTTGAGCAGCTGCACTTGCAGAGTGCAATTGCACTTTCCAAGGTGCACAGTCTATTGGCCTTTAATAAATCAACCCCTATGAATCTTCAACGTTTTGAAAAAGGTGAAGTAAAATAATGATGTTTTGGGGCCACGCTGGACCCCTTCATCAGGCATTTGGATGCTGGTCTGAAGATCCATGGTGTGCTGGTAACATATGCTTTGACACATGCTGATACTGCTTTCCAGCTCACAGCTGCTACAGCACACACTTGCTGCAAGCCATCTCCACAAGCATTTCCAAAGGGAACGTTTTACTTAATTGTACACCGAGGACACCCCAGTCCCTGTAGTGGTGGAGGACTTGCATATACATAGGACACCCTGGTTCTTGTACTTGTGGAACAGCCCTATTCACAGAGGACACCTCAGCCACTATACTGGTGGAGAAGCCCTGTATATAGAGGGAACTGCTGTCCTTATATTGGTGTAGAAGTCACATACACAGAGGACACCCCAGTCCTTATACTGGTTGAGCAGCCCTGTAGACAGGGGACACTGCAGTCCTTATACTGGATAAGGAAACCATGTATATAAGCCATACACACAGAGGACACCGCAGTCCTTGTACTGGTTGAGGAAACTTGTATACAGAAGAAATCCCAGTACTGGTGGAGGCACTATGTACACAGAGGACCTATGAGCACGTCATTTCTCATGCTCCACATTCAACTTCCTCCAGACTGAGCAGAAACCCAATCCTGGTGTGCACAGAGGACAACCCAGTCCCTGTAGTGGATGAGGACATGTATACAGTAGAAGTCCCTGTAGTGTTGGAGGAGACATGTATACAGTAGAAGTCCCTGTAGTGGAGGGGACATGTATACAGTAGAAGTGCCTGTAGTGGAGGGGACATGTATACAGTAGAAGTCCCTGTAGTGGAGGGGACATGTATACAGTAGAAGTCCCTGTTGTAGTGGAGGGGACATGTATACAGTAGAAGTCCCTGTAGTGGAGGAGGACATGTATATAGTAGAAGTCCCTGTTGTAGTGGATGAGGACATGTATACAGTAGAAGTCCCTGTAGTGGATGAGGACATGTATACAGTAGAAGTCCCTGTAGTGTTGGAGGAGACATGTATACAGTAGAAGTCCCTGTAGTGGAGGGGACATGTATACAGTAGAAGTGCCTGTAGTGGAGGGGACATGTATACAGTAGAAGTCCCTGTAGTGGAGGGGACATGTATACAGTAGAAGTCCCTGTTGTAGTGGAGGGGACATGTATACAGTAGAAGTCCCTGTAGTGGAGGAGGACATGTATATAGTAGAAGTCCCTGTTGTAGTGGATGAGGACATGTATATAGTAGAAGTGCCTGTAGTGGATGAGGACATGTATACAGTAGAAGTCCCTGTAGTGGATGAGGACATGTATACAGTAGAAGTCCCTGTAGTGTTGGAGGAGACATGTATACAGTAGAAGTCCCTGTAGTGGATGAGGACATGTATATAGTAGAAGTCCCTGTTGTAGTGGATGAGGACATGTATACAGTAGAAGTCCCTGTAGTGGATGAGGACATGTATACAGTAGAAGTGCCTGTAGTGGAGGGGACATGTATACAGTAGAAGTCCCTGTAGTGGAGGGGACATGTATACAGTAGAAGTCCCTGTAGTGGAGGGGACATGTATACAGTAGAAGTGCCTGTTGTAGTGGAGGGGACATGTATACAGTAGAAGTCCCTGTAGTGGAGGGGACATGTATACAGTAGAAGTCCCTGTAGTGGAGGGGACATGTATACAGTAGAAGTCCCTGTAGTGGAGGGGACATGTATACAGTAGAAGTGCCTGTTGTAGTGGAGGGGACATGTATACAGTAGAAGTCCCTGTTGTAGTGGAGGGGACATGTATACAGTAGAAGTCCCTGTAGTGGAGGAGACATGTATACAGTAGAAGTGCCTGTAGTGTTGGAGGAGACATGTATACAGTAGAAGTCCCTGTAGTGGATGAGGACATGTATACAGTAGAAGTCCCTGTAGTGGATGAGGACATGTATACAGTAAAAGTCCCTGTAGTGTTGGAGGAGACATGTATACAGTAGAAGTCCCTGTAGTGGAGGGGACATGTATACAGTAGAAGTGCCTGTAGTGGAGGGGACATGTATACAGTAGAAGTCCCTGTAGTGGAGGGGACATGTATACAGTAGAAGTCCCTGTTGTAGTGGAGGGGACATGTATACAGTAGAAGTCCCTGTAGTGGAGGAGGACATGTATATAGTAGAAGTCCCTGTTGTAGTGGATGAGGACATGTATATAGTAGAAGTGCCTGTAGTGGATGAGGACATGTATACAGTAGAAGTCCCTGTAGTGGATGAGGACATGTATACAGTAGAAGTCCCTGTAGTGTTGGAGGAGACATGTATACAGTAGAAGTCCCTGTAGTGGATGAGGACATGTATATAGTAGAAGTC